>ML675709.1:1199157-1258353 GCA_007922155.1 Mesoclemmys tuberculata
TTTTGGTGGTTCCTCAAATTGTTATAATTAATGATCACTCAGTAGCAACTCATAGGAATAGGTTTTGCTATTCATGTTATTTATTATTCAATATCTAGCACCGTACCTTTGCGTGGCTCTTTACAGAGATGAAGAGGCATAGCCTCTATGAGATCACAGCCAACACGAGACAAACAAAATGAAGATTACAGATGGGAGGGGGCAGTAAGAGGAGGGATGAGTGTTAACGCCCACGATCTTTCCTTCTTTTCCGTTGTATTACAAATGGATTGATACAAGCTCTGATGTCGTTTCGGCTGAGAAAGAAGTGGGGGCAAAATGGCAGGATTGAAGGTCAGCAGTAGAAAGCAAGGTAAAACAATCCGAAGGCGGGAGAGCCATTCAGACATTGCCCCACCCTATGTTAGGGTATGTCTATACCGCCACACACACAAAAGGCTCGCGGGAGGGAGGTTCAGAGTCCGAGTCTCCGCACGCTCACGTTCGCACTAGGGGGCTACTAATAGCAGTGGAGACATTTGTGCTCAGGGTCAGAAATCTGGTGGGGGGTGGGTCTCAGAGCCTGAGTGAGAACATCTGCTGTGCTATTCTTAGCCCTGTAGCGTGAGCCCCACAATCCAAGTTTGTAGGCCAGGTCTGAGACTCACTGCCGCAGGGTGGGTTTGTGGTGGTTTTGGGGTTTGGTGGTTTTTTTTGCAGTATCGATGGCCATAGAGTCTAAGAGAACACCCAAAGGTTTCCCATTGACGTGTGCACAAGGTGAAATTTGGCCCAATCAAAGGGCAGAGGGCCCAGGCACCACGTAAGTCCAAGTTAACCAAGAGGAACTTAAGTGTGACTCCATTATTGTTCTATCAATCTTGTCTAGCTCCTCTGCCAGGGTTGGAATTTATTCAGAGGCAGGTGGTGGGATATTTTTACCCCAGCAAAGCCATTAAGGTTTAATTTGTAACCATCACCAAGTGTTCCACTAGTCAGGGATTAAAGGCATCTTCTTGAAGCTGGCCTGGTGGGGTATTTTTTTCCTTTCTTCCTCGATGGTTGGTTTAAAAACAAGCTAAGCAGGTTAGAAAGTGCTGTGCACCACAAATCTCCAGTATGTTTAATGAGCTGGAACTGATCAAACCAGGAAGCCAAGGTGATTTATCATGGACTCCAGGGGCCTGAAATTAATGAATGGACAGGACTTTTGAACCGCAGCTCTTTTGGCAATTAATGGAAGTGGAACCTAGGTGGGATTGTGTAGCAGGCCTGTAAACCGTTGCAACACTGGAGGAGGGCAGCAGAGCTGGTAAATACTCTGACCTTGATACTACGAAGGCACTAGACTTAAGTCTCATGAAGTGATAAATTAAATGTTTGTGGAATTTGCTTAGGAGTTTTTGGTGGGTGAGTTTTTCCTCTTTTCCCTTTTGTAACCAAACTATACCTAGAGGGGCAAGGAGTGGATCATCCAGTTTAAATTTCTAGTGGATTTGTTATCATTAAACACTGTAGTTCAGTACAGCTGGTAATCTTTGGTCAGCACTGCACCGGGAACCTTTTAAGTGTTGACCAGTACTAAAGCACGTGGGCAAGATGGGTTTGTAAAGTGTCTGTCTGAAGTCTCTGGCAGTTTAGTGAGTTAATGAATTTATAATTATGAATGAATGACTCTCAACCATCAGTGCGAGAGGGATCAGTATGGGGCCCAATTTTCAGATGATGAAATGAAGAGGGGTATGAAAGAACGTGCTCCCAGTCACATGGAAGGTCTATAACAGAGCCAAGAACACAACCCAGATGTCCTGGACCCCAATCTAGCACTTCAGCCATAAAAATAGTCTGCCTCTGAAACTCTGTCATATCCTGTGTCTTCTTATAAAAACTTACTGGCTCTTAAAAAGAAAGTGGAAATTGAAGTTATTTTTTAGTATTTATTATTGCACTCATTCCAGATAGACAAGAAAGAGGTTTGCATGGTCAAAGTGTAGAGCCTAGAGCAGCAGTTCCCAAACTGGGGGTTGTGATCCCAGGTAACATCGCTTCATCCGCCATCCTGAGCGTGCAGAGGACGCCGTTTTACAAAATGGACTCCTCCAAGCAGCATGACCTCACACGCGCTGTATGCACGAGGTCCCGTTGCACGGAGGATGCTATTTTGCTCTACGAAACGGCGCCTTCCGTGCAGCAGGACGTCGCACGTGCCATATAGGTGTGAGGTCGCGCCGGCCAGAGGGTGCTGTTTTGTAAAGCAAAATGGCAGCCTCCTTGCGGCGTGCCTTTGCGTGTACAGTGCGTGTGAGGTCACACTGCCGGGAGGCCACCATTTTAAAACAGCAACTTCCATGCTGGCCGGGGTTAGTGAGAAACAGCACATCTGAAAATGGGGTCATGCAGGGAAACGTTTTGGGAACTGCTGGGCTAGGGCACAGAAACCATGTTACGATGCAAAACAGAATGACAAAATGATTGCTGCCCGTCTGCCAAAATCAGCAGGTTGTGATTTTAAATTCCATGAAAACGATAGCCTAAGGCAGAAGGCTGTATGATCAGTCGTAATGAAGATTGAACACCCCGAGCAATTTCAAGGTTCTAATTAATTGTTTAGAACTTAAGAGACCCGTGTGTCCCATCCAGCATTTTAAGAATGTGACCTTTTCCTCTGAAAACCCAAAGTCATTGTGGCTGGTAGGATCCGTTAGTGATGCTCTCCGACCTGGACTTGAAAAATAACAAAACAAACCCACTTTTTCCGTGTGTTGTTGCCTTTCCTGTTTACACAACAAACTTGGCACGGCTCCTTCAAGTTATCTCACTGGGGCCCAAAGAACTGTGTTTACCGAATTTACATCATGTGCAAGGCCTAGCTCCACATACTCACTGTAGCTTTGGTTTGATTTTGGTGGCTTCTAAGCCATAGAACACACTGAGTGTCCCGTAAGAACTGAAACAAGCGGAAGGGAGGCTGCCCAAACCCTACACACTGCACACGACATTTTTTTTTCTTTTTCTAGGAATTTTTCACTTCCCCCTTCTCCCAAACTTGGTCCCATCTCTACTCCCAAGATCAAGCTTAACAAGTTATCATTATTCAGCCCTTCCCAACTTGCTATTTCTCAGCCCACCCATTACAGTTTACCTTCCTAGCTCTGGACTGCCGCTCAGACTTCAAAAAGGGCTGAGCCTAGAAGACTGAACTGAGATTTCACATGGTTCTGTTTTGCTAGGAAATTTCAAACGGACAATATCTGAAGTTCCCTACGGAGCATTCCTGTGTATGATGAATTACAGTGGCATGATGTCATGAGACTGTTCTCCGTTCCGGTTGATGACAAAATGCCAAAAATACGCTACATTTTCAAAACACACTGCGGAGGGCGTGTCGTCTTGCCCGGCGTTGAGGAACCGCAGCCTTCTGTACTGCCAGCCTAAGATAATGGAACAGTGCCAGCCTCCACGCAGAAGATTCTTGCTTCAGTGGGTGCTGTGTCCTTTGTAGCATTGTTACAGTGGCTATGAGCAGCGTAATTAAATAATTGTTTTAAACCAGAGGACTCCATTATAGGGAAAAGGAAACTGGAGGAATTAAAATGGTAGATAAGAAATGAGTCTAGATGAATTGTCTCACCCCTGACTATTTTAATAGAAACAGCCAGTTGATGTAGTTACCTGGGATGAATCGTATCTTGCCTTCAGGTGGGCAGACACAGCACCCCGGACAAGGGAATGATAACACACAGCAGCTTTTAGAAGACAGGATTTTCCAGGGGAGCTCTGACAGATTTCAGTGTGCCCCTTGGGGTGTTAGCCACAACAGCTCTTAATTTCCTTCCTTCTCCCCTTCCATGTAATGAGCGAAATGTATTCCATTGTTTGATTCACAGCCAGCTGTAGAAATGCCAAGTCAGTCTTGTTCGGGATCCTGCCTAGCTAATCTAGAGGTGTCCCCGTTCTGCCTCAGTGCTCTCAGAAATACAGGCAGGTGAGCGTCGAGGAAAATAATTGGGTACTGACACTGAGACACAATGCGGAGCTGCTGAACTTTCCGAGCAGGTCTTTACGTTATGACAGAAACATAATCCTCCTCTTTGGACATTTACAAGTCTCTCCTGATAGAGAATTAAATCCTGCTAGCATGTGAGGCAGGGACTCCTTGCGGGGCGCAGCAAACTCTCATGTGAAAAGCCGGCTGTCCTAGCAAGTGGTCAATTGGCCACAGCCCTTCATGACATCTCAAAGCCACTGGCTGAACTGCAGTGACTTGCTTGGAAGTAGCCAGTAGGGAAAAAAAGGACATCTTACAGTCAGGTCCAAGTTCAGTGGGGCCTGAAGGGGTGGATAGTAAATGCAAGGGTTTACGGGGGTAGAGAAATCATGAGATATGGGAGGGGGAAGTCAGAGGAGATCATTTTTGCCATTGGGAATCACAGAACTGGTTCCATATTTTCAGTGTTCCATATGCCAAAGACTTATTTACTGGCAGTGAATAACTGTATCCCAGAAGTGATGGGGTGAAACTGGCGATTTGGCCAGGTAAGTAGGAGGTACATGGAGGCTTTTTGACATGTAGGATGGCACAGGAGGAGGTTGTTTAAGATTCTCGGGCAACCGCATCAACTGAATGTTTCTATTAAAATAATCAGGAGTGAGACAATTCATGTTGGTGTTGAAACTGAAACTTTAAAATGACAAGCTTAACACCCCTTGATATGAAAGGTATGAAGTGGCCCGACTCAGAGCCGTTGTCCCATGCCCCATGCTGCATTCAGACTTGGGCTCATTCTCTTTTGTTTTACCAGAACCAGAAGGACTAGGAACATTTCTTTCAAACATAAACTTGCACTGGTGAATAATTCTGCAGCATGTGAGATACATGGGGCCCTGTCTGCATGTCTAAAGTGTTGCATAAATGGGATAGGAAAACAGATTTCCATTTTAGGCTTCTAATGAGTTAACAGCAACCAAACATTCAGCGGCCATCTGTGACAGAGTGTATCAAATCCACACTGGCCTACCCAGACTGCATCCTCCAGTCGATGCAGCCTTACTGTTTTCGGGGAGGTGGATTAATTACATCGACCGGAGAGTGCCTCCAGGATCGATTGAGCGGGGCTTCACAATCGATTCCACTGCATCGGTCCCCACCAAGTTGGCCATGTAGACATATCCTCAGTAAAGCCAAGCACTGAATATAGACTAAGTCTTGGAATGGTCCTTCCTGTGGGACTTTGAGGTGCATGGGTGGATCAGATGGGAAGCTTCTGCTCTCTGCTGCTGCTTGGTTTGTTCCTGTTCTATGGATAAAGACATTCAGAGCTGTCAATCTGCCCCTTTTCACTAGCACTGAAATTACAAACACACACGAGAAAACACAGGCCCCAGGCTATTGTTGTTATTGTGGAAATGCAGATGGATCTAGGCCTGACAACTTCTCTCACACGGCACCTACTGACATCAGGGTTTATTTTGGCCCCTTTTGCTTATTGGGACCCTTATTTTTTGCTGTTCCTATGTTCCTGTTTGCGAGTCATAGGCCCAGGAAGGAAAGGAGATGGTGAAAGAGTCATTGAACATAAACAGGATGTTGCTCGCAATCGCAGAAAAATGGAAAGGCAGCAATGACTGGGAAATGTTCGGTGTGTCGCCTTTACAACTTTATGCTCTAACCACGCCTGTAATCTGTTTACAGCACTGGATATACCTGTGAGGAGTGTCTAATAATACCAACGCATGGCTCTTAGTTTTGCTGTCTGCAGTGCTCAGGGTGACAGCGTCCCACACGAACGGTGCTCTGGAACCACTCAGGTGAAGCCAGACAGGACTTTAGTGGACAGGGTCTCCCTTCAGGGCCCCTTTCACAATTGCAGGAAACTCCCAAATCTGGCCTGGGAATGTTCAATCCCCCTGTTCCACCATGAGCTCCCCGCAGCAAGCCCCCCATGGATGGGATGCCTGGGGAGCGCTTACATACCCCAAAGGGGCCATGCACCCCCTCCTTGTAGTCAGAAACGTTTCACAGCCAGCGTGGAAATGAGATGGGTTTATTAGTCCTCAGGAACACAGCGTAGAACAGACTTTATTAGCAGATGAGTCAGAAAGTTACAGCAACGACCATCTGGGGAAGTTCCAGAGCCCCATTCTTGGGCTCTGCTCCTGGGGATCCCCCACAGGGGACTGAACTTTCCCACAGCCAGTCTCAGATGTGCCCCCATGCCCCTCCCCAGTTTTTTGTCTCTTTCCTTAGAAAGGTGGTCCCCTCTCCTTGTTTCTGCCTGCTGCACCCAGCCGCAGCCGGTTGGTTTAAGGAAAGAGGGATCTTGGCCATTGTCCGTGTACATGTAACTAGGGGAAGGGCCACCTGCCCTCGAATGGTCCCTGCAATAATCACACACTGTGGTCTCATCACCGAAATGCATGAGTAACACATAGGGGAAACTGAGGCACGTGCACAGTATTCAGAGAAAACATTAGGAATATTTCCAGTTCATCACACACCTCCCTTTTGTGCCACTACTGGCTCTTCTTGGCTTCCCCCGTAATTGAGCCTGATCTTCCACCCACTGAAGTAAACTGCAAAATTTCCTCAATGTCAGTGGCTCCAGATTCATAGAATATTAGCATTGGAAGGGACCCCAGGAGGTATCTAGTCCAACCCCCTGCTCAAAGCAGGGCTAACCTCAGCTAAATCATCCCAGCGAGGGTTTTGTCAAGCTGCAGCTTAAAAACCTTTAAAGATGGAGATGCCACCCCCTCCCTGGGTAACCCACCTCCCTAGGTAGGCCCATTACAACACTCTTCCCAGGGACAAGCTTAAAAAAGCTACAAACTGAGCGTCAGCTTGTAACTCCAGGGTCTGTTGGGCCTTCTCCGTCCTGAGATGCTGTTTAGGCAGCAAGGTTGGGTTAAAGATTCCTTCTGTCTGCGTCAGAGAAAAACAAGCTGAAAGTTTTAGTTGCTAATTTTGTGTTTCCTGTCCCCTGTTTAAAGGATCAGGGCTGGCAGTCTCCACCACACTGTGCAAGCGCCCAGCAGCTGGCTTTAGCTGCTGCCTGTCGGAGGGGGAGAGGGAGGAAGCATGTATTTGCGGCTGCTGAACGTTAAAATATCGCTGATCACACTTCACGTGCATTCTGGTTTGTGGTCAATGTTCACGAGAATTGAATATAACTTTCCTCCCTCTTTCTCGAACCTAGTGGCAATAAGGAAGTGGGTGGGCTGATGTGTCATGTTCCCAACTCAATGGGAATGTGCAAGGAAATATTTCCAGTACTTGGCAGATTGAGCTCCTTGACTGGACTGATGTCAGTGGCCCTCATGTGTAGTGGGTTCAAGCTAAAGCTGCAGCTGGGAGGTGTTCTTACTTGGGCTCTGGAGGCTGCATTTCTAGATAATGCAGAGAAAGAGATGTCTGCTGATGGTCAATCAGAAAGCACTCTGGGTCCTGGCTGTGTGAGCAGCTGTTCATGCCAGCATGGGATGAAGGACTAAAAGGTTTTTTGGTGTTCAGACGATTCTGTTAAGTCAGTGGCTGAGTGTGGACTTTGGTATTCATTCATTTCTAGGTGGTTGCACTTGAGTTTCACTAACTATTTAAATTTTGCAAACGGATCTCTCTGCTAATTCGCAGCCGTAAAAGACCCTCCCCAAACTGACTTGGGTACGCACACAGAGGGCAAAACTCCAGCCCCATTTCCAGCTGTTTCTCTAGATGTGTCGCTTCATACATCCAGGCCTGTTTCGAGTTACAGCCTGAGTACACAGAGGGAAAGCCAGGCTCTCCCTCTTTATCTCAGGGGAGTGGGGGTGAGCAGGGTAACACAGGGTGACCAGCTAGAAAGTGTGAAAAATCGGGACAGGGGGTGACGGTAATAGGCACCCATATAAGAAAAAACCCTGAATGTTGGGACCGTCCTTATAAAATCGGGACATCTAGTCATTCTAATTTACCCTTGCAAACACAGAACAACCAATATGAGTCGTTAACCTATATGGTGGGGTGGTGACATCTCTAAAAAGTTGCCTTTAAAAGTCCACACTCACCTTTTGGTGTACCCTGAAGCTTGAATCTGTACATGCAAATCAGATTGTGCTAGTTGATTCTAAGGCCAGGCCTACACTAGAAAATTTTGCCAGTATAGTTGGTTAGCGGGGCGTCTTTGGGGCAACATTTCTATATCAACTAAAACCCTAGTATAGATACGTTTATTTATAAAAACCTTTTGCTCATACTGTTTATTTTGCTCACTGAACTTTACTACAGAAGTTTTTTTTTTTTTTGCTGCCCTAAGGTCTCTCCACATTGGGGTTTTTGTGGGAATAGCCATACGGGGAGAGCTGCACCAGTAAACCTTTTAAGTGTAGTCTCGGCCTAAGATTTGGACATGCAATGATTTGGAGGTCAGTCAAATCTGCAGGCCATCAAATGCTAACCAGAATTTCACACCATTGCCCCTTCAGCATTAGGAACTTATATCAGAACAGCGAAACTTAGCTTGTTTTTAACTCCCCTCCCAGTTCACCTTGGCTTCTTCTCCCTTTTGCACTGCAAGCACTGGAAGGCAGGGCCGGTTGTCGTTTTTGTGTCTTGTACAGCTCCGCATGCGCAGTTGGCGTAAGTGTACTGCAACAGCAAGACTCATAATAGACTGTCTTTCCAATTTCAGTCACACGCTTTCAAGGCTTGCTTTCTTTATTGTGCCCGGCAAGCTGCGTGTGACATTGCTTTTCTCCTCTCCCTACCTGCGTCAGTGCCTATAATAAGGTCAATTTAACCCTGTATCTTTCCACTGTAGTTCTATCGACCTCTGAATCCAAATATTTCCAAAGAATTTAATATTCAGTCGGCATTTGCCTGTCCCTCGTGCACGCTCACCTTGATACAGTAATTGATATTTTCTATTGCGCAAAATTGATTTATTATCTGCATTCAGCCAGTCCTCACTTCATAAATTAACTTTATTATTTTTAATTCCGTATGCACAAGATGCACCCACCCTGACACCTTCAAAATGCCATTTAATTAAGCTGCAGGCCTCGAGTTCTCTAGCCACTCAACCCACAGAGTACGCTACCAGGACACCCTACAATTACATTTGATCTCTCATTAGCTGGGGACAGATTTTTTCTCTTATGACATTCATTAGTGTTTTATCTATGATGTAAAAAAAATAAATCTGCAAATGAATGAATGTTTTATTAGCAAGATATTCCTTCAGTTCACATCTGGAGTGTTCTCAGTTTAAAAACATTAATGTTCCATCCTCAATATGCTGAAGTAATTTATAAATGGCATCTTAACTTATGTGGCATCTAAGTGCTCAAGATATATTTATTGATGCTTTATACATGTAACTAGGAAAATTTTTCTTTCCCTGCATTATCCATATATTTTACTTACTTACTTACAATCTTATTAGAAAGTATTTTCTGAAGGCTTATAATCCAATAGTGTATTTCTTCTCATAAATGCCTTTCAGGGCTTGTATAAACAAAGCCTCATCACACGGATCTTTAATTTGAATTCTGTTATCGGTCTATGTTGCCCCTTTGTGAACACACTCCTGTTTCTCCTGTTTCTGATATTTAGTGATAAAGTTGCTGTCATGTTACATTAAATTCTGTGCATGAAAATATGTAAAGTCATACACCTCCCCTGCTTTCTCCTTGCAGTTTATAATTTTGATTGTTTTAAGATACTGCAGATCAAACATCGACCCATTTCTTTTCTTCAAGTTTCTGTGAACTTCAGCGTGCTCTGCTTGAGATTTATTAGAATCAGCAATCCATTTATGAACTCATATTTCAGGCGCGAAAGCCCCTCCATGACTAATTCTTTTGCAAATAGAAGGCAACTAAGCTTCCTCCGTCAATGCCAATTTGCCTTTTTTTCCTTTAGGATTTAGTCCAATAAATAGGGAATGGTGTTTTTATATTTCCTGACTTTCCACTTCCCCATGCACTCCCTAGGGGAAAATAACTGCACTTCTGTATGTAACAGAGACTACTTTGTGCAGACTAAAAGAACTGTCAATTAGAACTGTCTCAAACTTTTTTAGTGGATTCCTAAAGCCGATTCTGCACCACCGACATCTTCCTCCATTATCAGTCACCTAAAGAGCCAGAGATGTGCCAAACTGCTGAACCTTTAGTAATACAGGTACTTTGGAAAACCACTCTCTGTTTACCCAAGAAATTTACATGTATCTTCCACATGCTCTCAAGGGATGGGAGGAAAGTCTTTTCAATGGTTCACCACCAGAAAGTGATCTCAGATTCCAACAGAGTAGGTGAGACTTTTTTAGTTTTTGCACAGTAATACAGTGAGGGTAGCTTCCTCCGGATGGACAACGCTTTGCAAAAGCTGCCTAATAGCAATAAAACCCCCAAAACTTTCCAGATACTTTATATATAAACATGCACTTTTTACCAAAATAAAGATTAATTGACTGGAGATGGACAAAAACTCTTTAATGGAGCAACAAATTCAAATTCGCTTACTTATTTAATAATAAAACTTCATCTCTCAAATGAAGCATTGTAGATAGATAGTGGAAACCCTGATTTAAATCATCCTTAGTAGGAAAATGTGCCGTACCATCAGTAATGAAAAAGAGAAAATATAATGGGTATTTACAAAGTGGAAGAGAGAGAGATTCAGGAAACAGCTGCCAGTTGCAAAATGACTCCATTAGGGCTACAGCTATTTGGCTTTGCCAAATTTAAAGTGCCAGCTCCAGAAAGATTTGCAGGAAGAAAATTTCCTCTAAAATAGTACGCCCTGCACTCAAGAGAGTCGGTAAGGACTAAAAAGTCATCAGGTACTCTTGGGGAAGATGTTTTGGTGCTATGCCTGTTATAAGTCTATCAACCGTAACGCTAACCAGGACAGCCTTCTGCTCGCAACTAAGCTAATTCTGTAAGCCTATATCCAGACACTTTCTGCTGAGTAAGCCATAACTACATTTGAATTGGCAAATACTTGGTTGTCTTAGAATTACTTTGAAAAGGGGCATTCTCCTTTGATGCCCAGGCCAGTCTTTTGTTCCTGGAAGGTCTGAGCCGGATTGGTCCTATACATGCCTTGACGAGGTGTGAACTGTCCCTCTGCTCCTGGAGTGTTTTGCCTGGACGTATTTTAAGCCAGGAATTATGCAGCTTCATAACGACACCCGTGAAATTGCAACCAAGATCCTGCTATAATAGTAACGTTCAGTACATCATGAGCATTCCAGTGGCCTCTATCGTGGCATCCCTTGCATTAGATAACGCACAATTATTCTATAAGGGTGAACATGGGGCTGCCGGGTTTCACAATGAGTGATATGGCCCCTAATCATTTGAAGAAGCTAAGTCCCTTTACAAGTTTACTGTGTTCAGACCTTCCCGTGGCTGTCCTGACCTTCCATCGTTCTGACTCTGTCACCCCAGAATGGCCACAGCTAACGTGATCTAATTCAGTCATTGCCCTCAGCACGTACCAGTTCACTGGTGGAAGTACAACAGAGGCTCTCACCTGACGTAAGCTCGAGGCACTGATTAGCCGTTCATAATAACAATAAAAGTTTCTCAAATGCGCACAACACCCGATAATTGCCCTTATTGGCATAGCTTCCAAATGTTTAACTGCCCAGTGCTTTCAATTAGCTAACGCTAATGCCTGACTAATTACAGTTACAACATTTGGAACTGCTCAGTGCTAGTTTCCATCCCACTGCTCCAGTGAAATTCAGAACACCTCAGTAACACACTGAACCAGCGCACGAAATAATTGGAGGTCTGGAACCACGCCCAGGACGTAACACAAGGGCCCGATTTTAAGTTTAAGGGCTAATTGTTTAAGGAAATTTCAAACATTTGCATCCACCCAAAATGCTCGTTTAGCCTTTTAAAATGTCTATTTAAAGTAGAAATGTCTCAGCAATTGTTAAAGATGCTGTGCCACGCTCAATAACTTGACTTATTCAACTGTTCGGTCTCCCTAAAATCAAAAGCCTGTGTGGTGTTTTTCATGGACATTTTTTTGTGTAATGTGAACTACGAGGAACCTAATAATTCCCATACTGTGTCTGGCCTGTAGCCTATTTAGACACTTCAGAGGAAGTCGCCAGAATTTCTGCAATGGATGGATATGGAATAATCTTCCTGTGGAGGAAGTTTCTTTCTAATCCTTGTGGGCCAGTTTATGCCAGTTTATGCAAGGCTTCTATTATTTATCATGTCTAATGTAACTGTGAATATTCTTATTATCCATATAAATATCCCCTCCTTTTCTTTAATCCTTCTAAGCCCTGCGCCACAACGATACCTTGTGGCACCAAGTGTCAGAGGCTAATTTTTCTTTGAGCAATAAAACGTATTTCCTTTTTTCGGTGTTAAATATTTTGCCTTTCATTTTCATCAGAGGGTTTTGCGAAATGAGAGCGGTGGGCACTAGTGCCCGATATACTTTCTTCATCATGTTGATTCATTTTGATACCTCGGCCATGTACCTCCTAGTCTCCCCTTCTGTGCACGGAGGATTTCAAGAAACCCTCCCTTTCTCTAGCTCCAATTCCTTGTAATGGTGCGCGTATTAGTGTAGCCTTACCATTGGTTTTTCACCACTATGCGACCTGGACTTGCTCTTACTCTAATGATTTTTTGTCAGCCATCTCTAGACTTCTTTAATTTGTTTCCGATCTCCCTTTCGAAGCGCTAGCAGGGGGAGAGGCATATGCTATCTCCCTGTCCAAGCACTAACAGGAGAGAGGGACTGTGTTTCTACCATCCTCCTCCCTTCCCTCCCTCAACTAAATTTAGGATATTTTCCCAACTGCTGCTAGGAGTAATAGACACATCATTGATGTATGAAGTATGAGTCCAAAAAGGTTCTTTTGCTTTCTAATGCACAGACTACAAGGAATTCAATTTGGAAAGATTGGATTATAAGAGTCTTTGTATAGCTTTTGGCAACACAGCGTACCTTCACATTGCTCATTTTATAGATTGGAGGCTGTTTGTGCATCAATAACATGAGAACAAAGATCATTTTTTCCCTTCCCCCCCCCCCTACAACGATAGAGTATCTGAACTTTTCTTATTGGCTCTGGCACATCTATTTTCCCCTGGAGCAGAATCTATTTCTCTGGTGGAATAAAACTAACAAAATCACTTATTTTACATACTAAATTACCAGATTTATATATGAAGCAAAGAGAGGCAGCAACAAAACCATTTACAGGGTCAGTAAATAAAGCCGAATCTGTCTCGCTGTGTTAGTCTAAGATGGTAAACAGCTTTGTCTGCCACTGGCAAGCTGAAGGGTTTATGGCCTGCAACAGGTAGTTAATAATGCTTTAAAATCGCAACACTTGAGAACGTTCTCTCTGGTTTGGAAGAAGAGGCAACAATAACTATCAGATTACGGATCCAATTCGTAATTTCCTAATTTCTCGCTTTTTAAATACGTTGGGTGAGACATTCTCCTGTCCCCCATCCCACCCCCCTCCAAAAAAAAAAGCCAGGATGCAAGAGAGGCGAGAGTGATCCCTCGATTCTGTACCCGGTTCTTACAGGGCACTCCCGATTCACTGTGTACCTCAAGAGCAAATCAGAAACCGGATTTACTAGTGCTTGAAACATTTTTTAATTGTTGCTGCCATATTTCTTCAAACACGACCCTACCTTATTATTTGTTTTACGACAGCACATAAAGGTCTCAGTGGGCTAGATGTTGTATAAATCTATCGAAAGACTTTGTCCCTGCTCAGAAAAGCATATTATTATTTGTTACTTGTATTATAGTTTTGTCTAGAGCTTCCATCCAAGATTGTGAGCCCCGTTGCACTAGGCACCGTATGCATGCATGGTAAGAGACCGTCCCTTTTCTGGAGGGGTTAGTCCTGCTTTGAGCAGGGGGTTGGACTAGATGACCACCTGAGGTCCCTTCCAACTCTAATCTTCTATGATTCTATGAAGAACTTAGTCAAAATAGACAGGAGAGAGAAAGGCTGGGAGAAAGTTGCCATTGTTAACACAGATGGAGAACGGTGGTTCAGAGAGATCAAATGACTTGTCCAAGGTCACACAGGAAGCCTGTGACACAGCCAGAAACTCCGCGCTGATCCCTCGAGTCCCCAGCCTGTGTCTTAATCATTCTTTCATTTCTGTGGGCACGGGGTCTGCCCTTGTGGCACGTGCAGGATCAGGACCGTTGACCAGATGTACCAATGAGAATGACGGACAAAAAGAAGCAGGGGCGAGAGAAATAGTAATAAGATCATACAGTTAATTTTATATGTTTAATATTGTAAGATTGTAGGCTGAAAGGTATTCCTGGCTAGAATTTTTGTGTTACTTGTATTAGGCCTCCAACGAAGGCCCTTGAAATAAATGGTTGCACGGTATAATTGGTCAATAAATAATATATATTGATCATTTGAATGTTTCATTAATACAACAGGCTAACTGGCACTTCTCGTTTAGCAGGTTCAGTATACTGAAGATATGCACATCAGTGAAGTTCAAAAATACACGGGAACAGATTTACAGAGTTGTGAAAAATGCGGTAGATTTGGGTCAATTTTTTTTTCCTGTTAGCCATCTTCGTTTTGGAGAAACTGTATTTTAGACATTAACAGTTGACCTAGAGCTGACAGCTGATCCCTCTCGCAAACACGTACAGAATGCTAAGTATCCGGGAAGCAGTCCCGTTGGAAACCATATGAGCGTCTGGTTGATAAGGGCTGTTTTGTACATGTTCTATTTTGTTAGAAATAAGGTATGCTGATTTTTTGGTGTGTGACTTTTTGTAGGCTTTGCGCTACAATTTGGTTGAACGTGGAAATCTGTAGCTACCCAGGAGCTTAAAAATCATGGAATTTTCAGCACCATTAAAGAGGATTGGGGGGTAAGAACGCCTACTTCTCAAGCCACATACTCAGGGCTGTATAACTGTGTCGAACTAGAACACAGAGAGCTTTCCACTTACAAGATGGACATAAATCAATTGAACTTCCCACTGATATTTCAGACTTCATTTTTTCAAACCCCGTGAAGATCTTTTCACTTTAAGTACATTAAGGTTTCTTTCATGAAAAATAGCACTTAGTTAATGGGAGCTTGATACATAGATGGAGACTTTAGTACTTTTCATTCAACTAAAACCCACTAGCCTCTTCTATCTCTACAAATGTGTTGGTTTTATAAACACAGCAATCGCCATATAGTGTGACTCATGGTTTGCTGAAAAGGTTGGCAGTGGACGGCGATGCTTTTATCTCTCATGGGTTTTTATATGTCACGGGTTCAAATCTAACCTCGTTTTATAAGCCAGATGTTTTAAGGGAAGTCTGGGGGCTGTTTGCGTTTGCCCATGGTGTGGCTACATTGGGGAATTCTGTCTGCAGGGGTTCCTGTGTAGAACTATGCATGAGAAAAAAAAGACTTTACCGAAATCTTCTTGACACCCCCCCTCACCCCCTGGAATTAATCTAAAAATATTTGTGAGCAATTTCCAATTCATTGTCTGCTTCTGGTCCCTGGTGTCTCTGGCTTAGTATCTCTAACAACAACATTTATGCTATTGCCATATACCTGAAGGGATTGTAGGATTGTGAATTCCTGATAAGAAGAGAGATTTAAATTCTGCTGTGCTCCTTAACAGGCAAGATTCTTAGGTGAAATGCCCAAGTGTTGCATATGTTAAAATATGCCTTATCGTCCTACTGAAATTGATCTGAATTAGATAAACGCACTTTTTAAAATAGAAGAAATAATTCTTTTTCAAATAGATAATATACCTGCCAATAAAGGACATTTGTTAGTGCTCTGGCACTTAAAAGCCAATTTATGAGCATTAGAGGGGTTGTAGAGTCATTTTAATCATTTCCTTTCCCTTGAACTAATCCTGCGCTTGTAGAATCCTCTTATTTGGTTTCATAAAGCAGCTTGTGGGTTTGGGATTTTTTTTTTGCCATTCCTACTACTGTTATTTTATTTCCCGACGAAACTCGTGTTTCAACATGAGAGAGAAAAAAATGGTTCATGTTAGAGGAGAGCGTTTTGGCTTCTCTCTGTACAGATTATGTGGAGATTGGTTACCCTTTTTATCTTGCTTTAATGTGCCTGTGTTCAATCTTTGTTGCTGCCGCCTTGCCACTATCTTCTGTCACCCCTAATGATTCTGATAAAGTGCAATTCTGGAAGAGAATGTTGCCTCTTAATTTCAGGATGGATGGCCACTGCAGGGTACGTGTGGTGCTGCCCTGTGAATCTGAATGGAGAATACATTACTTCAAGGACTCCATACTCAAATGAACCACTAATGAAAGTGCATTGGGAGTCCTGAAAAGAAGCAGAGACTGGAACAAGTCTCAGTCAACTTGAAGGTCACTTTAAAGTAAGAGCTGACTGTTGTTTTTTTCTTCTTTGTCTTCATATGGGGGCTGGGTGTCATTTGTGTCTTGTTAAAAGACTACTCGCTCATATGCGGATATTTTATCACCCAAACAAATTAAGGAAATTTTAGCTGTAATTCTATCAATGTTCAGTTGAGCTCCGCACCATTTTAAGGGTTGTTAGCGAGCTGACTTCTGAATAATTTCTTTGGGGATGTGCTCAACAGTAAAACAGAAAAAACCTGTGCGCTTTTAGAAGTAAAGCCAAAAAGCAAATCTGTGAAGGAAAATGTGATCTTTGCAGCAACCGAAACACACAATACATGTCAAAAAAGGTCACTGCACCCAGACGGAAAATTCCCTCAGGGTTGTTGTTTTTTTTTATGTTAATTTGCATTTTAAGGTCATATGACTCACTCCACAACAGTGTACCTATGTTGTTTGCCAGCAAGTAATTAGATTTGCTATTCTGTGTCTTACAATTAATTCTGTACGCTTAGAGCTCTGCTCAATTTTACATTGTAGGTTTTCATTACATTATTAGCACATTTTATGATACAGAAAATTACTCAAAAACTTTCATGTATTCCCTTTCACTGGGTGGGCTTGGAGTAGTTTGTATCCGTCAAATGTGCACAAGGAAAATATTCAACACGATTTTTTTTTCCGGTCGAGAAATAAGTCTGTATTCACTGGAGTGTTGTTAAATCAACTTGGATTTGTTAGTGTGGCTAATATTTTTTCATCTATTACAACACAGGTAGTTAAAAATATACAACCAGAATTATTTTCAAGCTGAGTCAAAACCTCTAAACAGATTTCCAATATTTCTTTATGGTTTTTAGACAGAAATTCATGTGGTTCAGAAGGCCAGTTTGGAAACCTGAATTTCAGTTCTTTCTCTGAGTTTATTCGATAGATAAATCTGTGATTTCATACATTTTTTTTTTTTTATTTTTCAAAAAGATCCCAGGCCCAAAGAGACAATAAACACTGATTTCTGTGGGTTGTTCCACATCTGAAACGTACTATAGAGCCTTACTTAGGGAAACCTGCAAGTGAAGAAAGCTTGAAGTGACATTGCGTGCTGGGATGGGGCGATTAAAACAGTGTGAAGAGGATCAAATGCATGTGTGGGACATTGATTTAAAATTAGTTGTGTCTATATTTGGCCCGTGAGGTGTTCAATCTTTTCCTACAGAATCAGATTGTCCCTTGTAGTTTAGAATTGCTCCTTTTCTATCATTTCCCCCTGCGTGCAGCAAACTACCTCAGCAAATTGAAACCTACCCAGTTTTGCCATGAATTGCAGCTCCTGTGCTATGGAGCCCATTTTGCACCGTGTATCTCAGTCGTGTAAGGCCAGCAGAATTTGGATTTCTTTTTTCTTTTCTTTTTTTGATCAATGTTGTTGCCACTGACAGATGGAAAACGTCACCTGCAGTTTCGACTGGGTCTCTGGCATTTTCCAAAGCATTCATTCTTTGCCAGCGCATGGCTCATGGTTTTCTCAAGCTGTTCGCAGTGGCTTCTGGCTTGCAGAAGGAACCTTTACATGCCAGATGCTTGCTGATGAAGATTCATGCAGTGATTGTGGTTTATATTGAAAGCATCTGCGAAGTTTTGCATTGTCCTCCAGACACACAGGCCATGACCCTGTGGCAGGATTTGAGAGCTGCTATCTTTTTCCCAGCTAGCTTGTGACCAGGTTCTGCTAATTACGCTACTGAGCGCACAATGGAGTTCAGAACAAAAGGTTCATTTTGCTACCAGCAGCCAGGAAAGTGCAAACTAGAGCACCACTGGGAAGAAAGCAGCTCTCCTTCCTCTTCCCCATCTCCCAACGCTAGTCCAGGGGAAGGAAATGCAGAATATGTTTAGGTGGGGCCCAGTAACTCACCAGAACCCAGATGCCATGGTGATGGACGCAGTGTAAGAACCAGAATAAAACAGGACAGCTTGTTAATTTAAGGCATGTTAATTGAGTGATGTACCTGCCATGCTTTTCAAACAAGTCCTGCTGCTGTCGCTTTGGATCCGTATTCCTAGCCCACACCATGCAGTAATGTGCTCACATGTGTTTGACAGTGTTTGGCCCTCTGGAACAGCTGCCCCTACACAGATGTATGGCTCGGTTCTCTTACCTCCAAATACAATCAGCTCCGACGGACGTATATAGCAATTATTCATGTCCTCCAGTGGAATAATTAAGCCTCTTGTGTTTTAGGAATGTATTCCTCCATTTGAGTGTGAATTCCAGTCTATAGAACAGTTCAGTCTCCCCTGTGGTGTGTGCATGACTCTCATATTAATAATTCTGGTTACAGGCAGAAGAAAAATATTGTCCAGAAATGTTAAATCAGTCATTACCATATCGGGGATTATATGTTTAAATTCAAACATGTGGCTGTTATTAATTGTTTTATTTTGTATGTACCCCTTTTGGGTCTAGCTGTATGCAGAGGATGTTCATGTTGCTCTCGCACATTCCCCTACCGTCGGCGGGACTTGGACCTGGATAGAAGGTCATAGGAAACACAGTGATGCTTGCAGAAATTAAATTTGTTAATCTTTAAAGTGCTACAGGACTCTTGTTGTTTTTACAATTTGCAAAGGAATTGAAGACAAATTCGTGAATTCCTTTGCATCCAAAAATTAAATGTAGGGACCAGTTCATAAACTGAAGCTCATCAGCAGACTGAGATTGTAGCTGGGTACAAAGCAGCGTCCATTTGTTTTTCAAATGAGAAATAGCAAAATCTTTCAAATGGAATCACGATTCATTTAATTTGCTATTAATTGCTTAGCTAATCCAATTCAGGATGATTAATTCCTTAAATCGACGTAATTATAAGTGCCTAGAAAGTCATTCTCCTGATAATTAATGCTAAAATTGCAGAATCCTAACCTCTAAAACATCCTTCTAAAAACCCTGCAATTGCAGAAAGTTCAGAACAGCCCCCTATCCGTTAATGAAAGATAAAATACTTTTTGCCGGCTTGGTGATCACATTCAGTCATGGTACCTACAGATCATCGAATCCATCAGTCAGAAAAACACATCCATAACGAAGTTGCAAGGTGAGAAACAACACAAAATACTTCTAGGACTATTCGTCTGTTGTCTCCAGTAACACGTCTGCTATGCTTTGTCAGTGAAGCCAGCAGGAGCGGTGAAAATCACATTTATTTAGGTGCCTAAATATGAAATTTAGGAGCCTGACTTTAAGAACTTAAGTTTGAAAATTTGGGTATTAGTTCCAGCTGGTACTTCCTAAAATAGAAGCAGAAAAGTATTTGAGTTCCCTTCCTGGTTAAATTCATAGCAAGAAACCTGATACCAATGAAGGGTGGATAATATTGCAGTAACTCCCACTTTCAACTAGAAATTTGGAATGGCCGTGACATAAATCCTGAGATCATGAGTAGACACTTTTAGTATTTGGATGCACCATTCCTTACGAAATCTGCCTTGCAACCTTTGATACCCTCAAAATTAATAAACAAATCTTTCCAGCACTTTTTAATAATGGAGAGAAATAAACACTCGTTGCCATTTTGAAAGTCTCTATAGTCCTAGATTTCAATGTTGAAAAAGGCTTCTTAGATCCTCTAACCCCGACTTTGACTGGCAAACAGATTGTTTTCCTCACTTCATCCTCTTATGCTGGACGTTTTATCTCGTCTGTTGATCTCTGGGTTAATAGAACTGTTTACTTCATGTACCACTGTAAGCTTCCTAGGGCAAAGAGCATGTTTTCATTCACAAAACATTTAACGGCTTTACCGTTATTTACATGACAATAACTGGAGCGTGCTTCATGCTCTAGGGATGAATAAAATGGTTCAGGCTCTGAACCCAGAATTTGGTGTCGGTGGGACCCCCCAATGAATTATTGGGGCTCTATGTGGCTTCAGGGGTCCACTCACATTGCAAGAGTGGAACCTAAAAGGACAAACAAATGAAAGATAAGAGGCAAGAGACAGACGCATCAAGGTGTTAGCTCTGGTTTTGTTTGTGTATATTTTTGTTACTATTCCCAATTGCCCCATCTAGTCACTGTTGCTTCCTTTAGTTGATTTTAATATATACAGGGGCCCATGGCTGATGGCTCCTATATCTGAGCACTGTAGCATCCACCCGTTTGCGATGAACGAGTTCAAAATCAAATTGACGTGGTCGCCTCTTCTAGCGTTCTGAGCAATTGCCAACTTTACCGGCTAGCTACTTCACAGCGTGAGCCGAAACACAGGAACCAGACCTGTGTGGCTTGTCGTGTGTAGTTTTGTAATGGGAATAACTCTCTTTACGTCGTTTCTTTGTTTGCTTTTCTGCGTGTGTGGACAGAAGAGGCTAAGGGGCTATTTACAGTAGAGCCTCCAAGATATGAACCCCTTGGGAATGGAGGTTGCTCGTGACTCTGAAATGTTCGTAACTGAACAAAGCATTAGGCTGCAGTACCCTGCTGTCAATGGCTTCCAGCTCAGGCTGGCGGAGATCTCTGCAAAGGTGGTTTTCCCAGCAGCTCCCTGCCCTATTCCTATTTCTTGCCTTTAGGCTGAACTGGGGAGGCCTTCCCCGCACCTTTGGCACTACAAGCTCCAACCCTCAGTCGCCTCTTCCCAGGGCTCGCCTCGTTCATTGCACCGCTTGCCATGCTCCAGAGGCAGCACAGGCAGGGGGTAGGTGCCAGCCGGCTGCCAGCGCCCCTCCATCCCCTGGCCCTTGCACTTCTAGTGGTACTGGCAGGATCCAGGAGTGCGGCCACAGGAAGAGCTTAGCCCTCATCGGTGCACAGGCTGTGGCCTTTAAAACTCCTCCAGAGCATAGCTGACTCCCGCTCCAGGCCAGGCTTTGGCTGCAACAACCTTCAGTTTCTTGCAGCAGCATCAGATGGGAACCTTCTTTCCAGGGCTCTGTGTGTGTGCACGTGCGTGTGAGAGAGAGAACAGCTTCCCCCTACCGGTGACGTGGGAAGGGGGTGAAATAGCATCCTTGGCTTACAGGAACAGCACAGACCCCGAACTGTTTCTGCTCTGCATGCCGACCTTGCAATGTAGCCACAGTTTTTGCTTTCTTCCCCCCTTACGCCTCCGCTGCTGCCTGATTGCTTACTACTGGTTTCATATGGTTTTTGATTGACGGGTCAGCTCACAGCTCTGGTGTTCGTATCTTTGAGGGTCTACTGTATTTATTTCATCCTCCAAATGGTGTCCCCTAAGGTCACTTACTAGAGATTAGGAACAAGGTTGGTACGCTGGACCATGCACTTATCTTCTTCATTCTCTTTCAGCCTCTCTCTATCAATCCTTCAGAACTTCTTTATGTTCTCCTGTTCTTGCAGATGGAAGAAAATAAGAGGGAGTGGGGGACTATAAATCATAAAACATATTTGGGCTTTCAGTCGAGCCCTGTATTCTTACAAGGACTCTGTCACATGAAAGATTCCTCTCATTATCTCTCTCCTCAACCTTCTTGCCCTCTTTGCCTTTCTTTGCTTCTCCCTCTTATTAAAGTTGTTGGGCAAACTTAGTGCTTGTGAAGTAAAGGGCCTTAGGGGGAAGGCGAACATAAAGAAACATTAATGGTATCTACAGAATAGCATAAAAAGAGGGAGGGTGCGAATAGTTTGTTGTAAAGAACCCATGGTATCTCTCCTGGCATTGAGGAGACAGGATTTGACGCTGAGGTGTAAAGGAAAAGGTGCTTTCAGTAAGGCTGCTGGACACAGACAGACCTTGTGGTCTTCTTGGGTTGTCTCGCTTCCAGACTGACTCAAAGCAACCTGTGTTCCTGGTGCCAGCACGCGTGATCTCCCTATTTCATGGTGATATGTGCCTTTGATCAATACAAGAACAATAGAAAATAGATTAGAAAAAAGTAAGGGTGTCTGCAGTTTTGCTAATGGTGAGGCAACCACATATTCTAGTCCAGTTACCACACTTGTGCCCTTTATCATGTGTGACAGGGTCAGACGAGATGGCTACCGGAGAGTGCTAGAAAGCCAATACATCAGCCCCAGGCTCCGTAAGTCCCCTTTTCCCTGGTAGCTGAGCAGGGGTTACTCCAGGTTCATTAACACAC
The DNA here is from genome assembly GCA_007922155.1 of Mesoclemmys tuberculata. Classification (NCBI taxonomy): domain Eukaryota; kingdom Metazoa; phylum Chordata; order Testudines; family Chelidae; genus Mesoclemmys; species Mesoclemmys tuberculata. The sequence goes on from ML675709.1 coordinate 1,221,600, forward strand.
CTGGAGCCAATCAAGGCCCCGCCCAGGATTTGTGAAAAGCCTCCCCTCCACAGCAAGGGTGTGGCTGGAGTTGTGAGAGTGAGGCCAATTCTCAAATTTGTCAAAGTCATTTTGACCTCTGATCCTGACCTCCAAAATCTTGGAGTCCCCTCCCATCTTGGTGTCATCTGCATATTTTATACGCTTAGTCTCTGCTCCACCATCCCAGTCGTCAATGAAATATTGAATAGTACTGGACCCAAGACTGACCCCATAACCCCCCATTACGTACTTCCTCCCAGTTTGACAGCAAACCACTGATAACTGCTGCTTGGGTACATTCTTTTCACCAGTTGTGTAGCCCCCTTAGAGTAATTTCATCTAGATCACATTTTTCCTAGTTTGCTTATGAGAATGTCATGTAGATCTATGTCAAAATCACATCTCCTGCTCCCGCCAGCCACCAGGCTGGTAACCCTGTCAAAGAAGGAAATTAGGTTGGTTTGGCATGATTTGTTCCTCTCAAATCCATGCTGGATATTCCTTGTAACCCTGATATTTTCTAGGGGCTTATAAATTCATTGTTTAATAATTTGTTCCAGTGTCTGTCCAGGTCTCAAAGTTAGCCTGTCTGGTCTATAATTCCTGAATCCTCCTTGTTCCCCTTTTCACGGATAAGTACTATGTTTGTCCTTCTCCAGTCTTCCAGGATCTCACCTTCTCTCTATGAGGTCTTGAAAATAATTTCTAATGTTTCTGAGATTGCTTCAGCTAGTTCCTTAAGTACTCAATGATGAAATTTCATCAGGCTCTGTTGACTTCAATAGATCTAACTTACCTGAATATTCTTTAACCTGTTCTTTCCCTATTTTGGCTTGCGTTCCTTCCCCCTTGTAGTTAGTATTAATTGTGTTTGAGTATCTGGTCATCATTAACCTTTTTAGTGAAGATTGAAGCAAAACAGTTACTATATTACTATTATATTATTAAAATATTAGAAGATGAAACATCCTAGGAAATACAGAGGTGGGAATAACGCCGAGGGAAGTTTTTGGTTTGAATAATAATCTTGAACTCACTTCCATTAGTGAGCTTGGGTGAGGGTGTGGGGGTAGTGTTGTCTAATCCCTTCAAGCCAGACCAGCCAATGCTGCTGAGGGTTTCTTTAGTCCATCAACACCAAAAATAACTTTCCCGCTGAAAGTACTAGCATGTCAATTCCCGGATGCAATACCAGTGTCATTTCATTGACTTTCATGCAGTCCAGTAATGGCAGAGGCCCCGGAGGTTTTTCGCCTTCCCCTGCAGCGTGGGGCATGGGTCGCTTGCTGATGGATTCCCTGCAGCTTGAGGTCTTCAAATCTCACTTTTGAGGATTTCAATAACTCAGTCATGGGTTCGGGGTTGTTATAAATGTGTATGGGTAGGGTTTTGTGGCCTGCCTTGTGCAGGAGGTCAGACTAGATGATCATATTGGTCCCTTCTGACCTATGAGTCTAATGAAGTGGACGAGTGTATCTGAGTTGGTTAGAAATGCATCAAACGGACAAACCATGGTACCTTAGATAGATCAGAAGAAAAGCCATGACTTCACTACCCACGGTGAATATTTTGTGTATCTGCCCAAAATTTGTGATAAGGCATCTCAACATGGAAAACAGGATTCCTATTTAGATGAACTTAATCATTCTCTGCATTAAAGAGACAGAAAGGCCTGCTTGCTTTGCTATAAGTTCCTTATACATTTATTTCCTGCTGTGGTATGTTCCCAAATCTAAAAGCAGCTGACAGGGTTCTACTTGAATGGCTAGTGACATGGTGACCCCATTCATCTTGATTTTAGTCCATTTCCTTGGCTTTGTAACAGCTGAATGCCATCCTGCCAACTCATAGCATTGCGGGTTATAAGTCAGTCTTCACACAAATCAATTTGCGTAACATATTTAAGCAACTGTTTGTGATGGACTCCATTTGCTGCATGGCGTGCACTGAACTATGAAGCGAGAAAATATTGAAATTTACTTTCATTGTCCAATTATGTCCCAGAAAAAAGAGGAACGATTCATATTTATACTTGTTATTGCAGTTAGTGCATAAAGAACATTAGACTTTAGTTTCAGGTTCAAGAAATGTAAAGTTGGAGTAAATTTTGTAGTAACGATTTATGGGGATTGTTTTTTGCACATGTGATACCACTCCTGTCTTTCAAAATGTAACAAATGTGGTCGATTTTATAGAAAAGGGAAATGCAAGGGAATAAAATTCAGGAAGGCTATTTAGAGGCCTTACCAATATGACTTAATTTTCTCTGCAATCATATTACAACACAAATAACAGGCCTTACAATCACAGTGTCTCTAATAATTCAGTAAATGTGGAAACGATTCTAGATATTAAGAACAGCATTGTCTCAAAACAAGAAATAAATCTTCCACCAAAAAATATGGTTGCAGCTGCAGTCACATATCAGTGAGTTGAGTGTATAGTGCCTTGCAAGAACATTATGATTAAAAAAAAAACCAACTATGGAAATCATTGTAGGGACTGGTATACCCTGCCCCCCCAGTTCCTGTGCAGCAGACAGGAGGAAAATGATTTGCTGTTCCATAGGACACTGTGCATGGGGCCTGGAAAACTTCAGGCAGCAACTAAGGTTTGGACAAAGGGAAAGATGAAGGGTTAAAAGCGGGTGTTTGCAATCATAGAGTTTATAGACTAAAGCATTAACCCATTGTCACTGCCCATAACAGACATCCTGTACTATGCTAGCCTCTCCAAGCTGGATGAAAATGATGTTTTATTTCTCTTCCTAATAAACTTCATCAGTTGCCCAGTGCATTGATTCATAAATTCCGAAGCATTTGGCAAAGATAGGTAAGCGTTACCCTTCCCATTTTACAGATAGAGTTAACTGAGGCATAGAAAAGGGAAGTCATCTGCCAAGATCATGGAATGCATCAGTTGCAGAGCCAGGATTAGGGCCCTGTTCTACTGATCTCTTGCTGTGGGCTCATTCACACACAGCTGCCTGCTGTACACAGAATTCCAAGGCGGTAATAAAATAATATGCCACCATACATCACAGGACATAGTCTGCTATGTACTGTATAACTCCATACCGAGTCGATCTGCTAAGGAGGGTTTGTTCTAATTATAACAGGTGACAGACAAGAAACCAGTTGATGAAGTAATCTGAACACTCCATGAATCAAATAAGAAACTTGTGAAAAGTCAAAGTCAGTGAGACAAGGACAAAACTGGATATATTTAAATTTGCAATATTGTATTATACTGCAATTGTCCTCAATATCGCAAGTTGGTTTTTTTTTTTTTACTTGAACATAATAAAAGGTTTTCTGATGGCATCTTAATAACAGCAGTGAGCAGCTTGAATTTCCATAATGATTTTCACAAAGTGGAGCGTCCTGAAGTGTTTTGCAAAGCATTTAATTACCAGTAATGCAGTAAATGCACTTTACTGGCCTCACATTAAAGGCAGTATCAGTAAATGCAAAACTCTGTACCTTTATCTAATACGCAGAAAGATTGGAAATCTTTCAGCTTCCATGAGGAACTGTCTTAGACTCTTCAAAGGTTAATAAAACTCTGGCAGTTTTGACGTTGAATCCCACAATACCTTTGTGTTCCTACAAAAGCTATTTTAATTGGAAAAAAATCTGCTATGGTGTCCTTTTCAGAGCAAGTTCTTGAAGAGCTAGTTCACCTTTATAGAAAATAAGTTAAAGTGCTTTTTAAAGCAATGAATGAGAAAATGATGGCATAATGTCTGTGTAGGCAAGTGGAGCCATTGTATGGTTGGGGAAAACTCTCACAAAACCTTATTCATTAGAGCCTGTTTTGAACAGAGCCAAAAGAGATCTTTAACTTCCTCCTGGACAGCCATAGTAACTGGGCAGGTGGGATTTTGGTGTAATATTTCATTCAGTGGATATCAGCCTCCAACAGTGCACTAGCACTGATTAATACTCTAGTTTCACAAGAACAATGTGGAGTCTGAGCTTGCGTCCTTAAAGGAGACTCTAATGATAACAAATTTAAGTCCACAGGTGAGAATGTGATCAACTGAGCCAGACCGACAAAGTAAATTACAAAAAAATGCAAACGACAATGTCCCTTGGGTTGCAGGGATTTTCCAGCTCAAATGGGATTCCAGAGCCAAACCATTATTTCATGTAATGTCCATTGTGAGATGCTTTCTGACAGTAATAAAATCCCTGTTCAGAAGGTCTTTGCTTTTTCAGTCCTAGGCACAGTGTATTTTAAATACTTTTGTACCCAACTATTCATTTTGTATGCATTTCAGTGTGGAGAAGATTTAATAATTTGTACGCAAGTTTCACACAACTTTACCTCGTCAAATTGCCAAAACTAGCTTTGCACAAAAATGCTTTCACATGTTATATTCCGAGATGCCTCCTAATTAACTGTTCTGCATATGATGAAACCTCAGCTTTACAGAAAGGTCTGCCCTCTGCTATTACATGAGCTAACCACAGAAATAAATTTGTTAGCCACCTCTGGCATAATCCTCCACAGTGACAACTTTTAAAAACCTTCCAATGAGCAAAAACAGATCTTGTCAGTTAAATAAAATATTTATAGGGGGGAGACAGAAACCACAAATTGTGTATTAGCCATTCAACAGTGCAGTTATGGTTTTGAGGGACAGCTTATCAGTCACATAGAATTGTAGAAGATTAGGGTAGGAAGGGACCTCAGGAGGTCATCTAGTTCAACCCCCCGCTCAAAGCAAAAAAAAAAAATCTAATGAATGACAGTTTATTGGAGAGAAATGCACATACTAAATATTAATTGTTGCGAGGCCTTACTTGTGCTAGCTAGCCACATGTACTGGAAGGAAAATAGAGTTTTTCTTCTGGGTTTCTCCAGATATTTCTGTGCAGTTCTATTAATGCACGTAATCTGGAGTCTCCTGAGGGAATGAATATTCACCTCCCCTAATCTGCCATTTTATTATAATGTTGTTGTTGGTTGGTTTTTACGGGGCCTGCCTCTGCCCCCTTACACTGAGTAGGACTTAAGCTGTCTGGAGAAGAAGCAGTCTTTTTGTTCTGTGTTGTGCAGCGCAGTACAATGGGGTGCTGGTCCCTGACTAAGGCTTCTAGGTGCTGTGGTAGTACACGCAAGAATAATGAATGAATTCTGCCAGCTGGTTTCAGTGGGTCTGCTGGTGGAGGGAGGGTACCACACAACATGAGGGCGGCAGAATGAAGGTTAACCTCAGACCTCTGAAAATCAGTGTCACCAGCCGTGTTCATTGGGGATGTACAATTGTACCCAAGAGCAGGATTGAGCTCACTGAGTGCAATAAATACTTTATACATCCATTGAGAAACTGGATTCTCTAGGGGAAAAAAACATGAAGCATATGAGATGCCCATGATGGTTAACTGAGTAACAGACAAGAAACTTTGGCCCGGTCTACAATGCTGGCGGATTTCAGTTTACTAACTTCCGCTTACCGCGGGGTCCCCACTGCGCTGACGGGAAAAGCCCTCTGGTTGATGCAGCGTTACTCCTCTTGTGGGGGGGTGGATTCATGGCGTCGACTTCTGGGACCGATTGAGCGGGTCTCCACTGCCACTCGGTTGATCCCGCGGAATCAATCCTGCACTGCCAACAACGCTGACATGTACGGTTGACCACGATGGTGGCAAATCTGAGAAATGGAGAAGGCAGCCCAGGTGGCTAGTGTTGGGTCTGTCCATTCTGTTCCCATGTAGATGACAAGATGCTGGGGGGGAAGAAGAGAAATTTCACCGGTCTGATAATGATTTACCATACACTTGTCCAGCGTGCTGTGGTGAATTCTAAGTAAGGTACTTGACCATCGGCAGTAGTATACGGTCTGCTATCAATAGAGTCTTGCAGTAAAAACCTTCCCACCACAGTCTACCGGAACAATTTGCAATGTAGTTTTCTCCCTAACAGGCTTCTAAAATGTTATAAATCCCTTGCCAGGCTACAGCAATAAGGAAACCAGGACTAAGAGCACTGTAAAACTGAGCCACTATCTGTCTCTGCGATTGCTCTGCTCCACATTTCACCAGCTGAAGCAGAGGGTGCTTGGGCTAGTTAATGGCGTGCTGTGCGACTGTACCTAAAATCCTTTGGTGTTTGCCCCGAAGCAAAAAACACATGATGGACCGAACACATGATGAGTTTCCAACAGTCTCGTTCTTAATGAATTAAACGTTACCAAGCACAACTCAAGTCAGCATTTCTAGTGTGGTTCTGTGAGCCTTACACACAGTGAATAGCGTTGTGTTACACAAATATGAGACTATATCAGTGATGATATCCAACCGGTTCGCACCGGTTCGCGCGAACCGGTTCTTAAAATTGAAAAAATGCAGCGAACCGGTTCTTAGCGCCGGGAGATTCAATGTAAAGGCGGAGTAGCGAACCGGTTGTTAGCGGCGGGAGAGTCAATTTTGCGGCGGAGAGTGTCTCCTGCGATTCTCCCTGACGCCAAAATTGACCAGGGAGGGTCAATTTCACTGCCACAAGTGTCTTCTGCCATTCTCCTTGCCGCCGAAATTGACCAGGGAGAGTCAATTTCACGGCGGAGGGTACTCTGAAGTGCTGGGTTGTTGGGGTGTAGTGTTTCGGGCGCTGTGTGCATGATGTTTAAGAACCTATTCAGAATAGGTTCTTAAATATCACCTGCCTTTATAGAACTGGTTATTGGACATTTGGGATATCATCACTGGACTATATGTATAGTAAGATACTACTCAGCATGAGGAAAGGGGGCAGAATCTGGCAAAGAAATTACAGTGTATTGTGTGTGTGACATCTAGTCTTGCCTACTGCATCACTGATTAGATGTCTGCCTTCTTACCGTAACTTTTACAATAATTGATTTGAGGAATTACTTAATAAGTAATGAGTCTGAAAGAGAGATACATGTAATTTATATTTCCTACAGCTTATCTAATCAGAGACACACACACCTGAGACTTTTATAGCTTTGCAGAAAGGTTTTGGCCTCATTTTTATTCTTAAGCGGCCATTGCAAATTTGTATAAAGGAAAAATCTTATCTGGAATATTAGCTCACTTTGTACTGAGAGTGGCTGTTTTGCTTTTTTTAATATAAAGCTGACGTTGCTCTTCAGCTGTAGAGGAAGAAAAAAGTTTTTTTGGCCCTCTGTTGTTTAAGTGAGGAAACTTGATTTACTTTTTACCACTGATACTTGGAACTTCAAATGATCACGAATTATATATATCCTATGCTGAAGCAAGGGATCACTATTTTAATGTTTTATTTCTCAGCGTTATCTGATATCAGTCCTAAATTAATTGGAATCAGACATTTAAGATGACTTATTTAGTCATCTTAAATTTAGATGACTAAATTTAGATGACTTATTTTGATGTGCTTATTTATACACAGTTAATGGGTCATTGCCCATGAGCCCAAAAGGGGCAAAATGATAATGGTCCATAACTACCTGCCAATAATTAATTTAATGAAGAGAAAGAAGAATTATTTTCAGGAATCAGTATGAGGGAAAATAGTATTGCTAAAATTCATGGACCTTGGAATAGACTAGCTAAAGAGGTCATGGAACCCACTATGAATAGAAGGCTTCAAGACATATTATTTCACCATAGCTTGTCAAGCTCAAAACTGTGAACATGAAAAATTTTATACATAAATTGTGTTTTGCTGCTCATCTCATATTTTCCAGTGCTTGGATAAAAATACATTCATTTATAGATTCTCTTCTCACCTTCAAAGGACTTTACAAATGTTAGCTCATTAATCTTAGCATCTTGCTATTCATAGTGTGTGGACAGATGTTCAGAAATGGGTACGTAACAGCAGGCTTCTAAATCCATACTGAGGTGCCTAAATAAGGGTTTGTTATTTGCACCAGGGGATGTAAATTCTAGTGCAGACCAAGTGTTGCACACTAATGGATTGTGTGGTCCCTGCTAGCGTATATTAACGGGATTAGTTTAACATCCAGTTTTGGACCCCCCACTACGGGAAGGATGTAGACAAACTGGAGAAAGTCCAATGGAGGGGAACAAAAATGATTAGGGGCCTGGAGCACATGACTTATGAGGAGAGGCTGAGGGAACTAGGCTTCTTTAGTCTGCAAAAGAGAAGAATGAGGGGGGATTTGATAGCAGCCTTCAACTATCTGAAGGGGGTTCCAGGGAGGATGGAGCTAGGCTGTTCTCAATGGTAGGAGATGACAGAACTAGGAGCAATGGTCTCAAGTTACAGTGGGAGGCGTCTAGGTTGGATATTAAGAAAATCTTTTTTCAGTAGGAGTGTGGTTACCTAGGGAGGTGGTGGAATCTCTGTCCTTAGAGGTTTTTAAGGTCCGGCTTGATAAACCCCTGGCTGGGATGATTTAGTTGAGGTTGGTCCTGCTTTGAGCAGGGGGTTAGACGACCTCCTAAGGTCCTGCCCAACCTTAATATTTTATGATTCTGTGATTACATTAATGCATACTAAAGAACTTATAATGTGTGTCAGCAGGGTCCACACTGGCCAGTTAGTATGTGACATGCCAGTGCACACTAGAATTTACACCCCTTTGGTGCAAACTAAGGCACCGTGAAAATAAACCTTCAGAGTGCCTGAGCGCCCATGCAGCCCCTTCGAAAGTAAGGCTACTTTTATTAGCATGCCTGTAGATTTCAGAGCCCAAGTCTAGGCGCCCAGGTTTGAACATTTTGATGGATGTGTTTTGAAGGATGTGACCAGCCTTCAGTGTCACCTAATGATGTTGAAATGCTCAAGTCTTGGGTGTGCTTTATAACAACACTCAGCTGGTGGAGTCCCCTATGTAGATCCAATTACAAGTTTAGGTGCTAATCATAGAGGCAAAAAACCCCCAAAACTCTCCCTTCCTGGAGGCTCAGTTGTCCTAGAGTCCCTTTACCAGACTGTCAACCTTCTCCCCATTGGACTATCCCCAACCCCTTTTATCTAGGATGGAGTCCCGCTCACTGCACTTTCCCTGAGCAGGCAGTAGTAATTAACCTGTAGCTAATGATAAAATTGCAGCACTTGCTAACAGGCTAGGGCAAGTGTTGAATCTTATGACAGCTGCACCTACGTGTTAATTTGAGTAGCGGAATAATTTCCTTTTTCCTGATGATAGAGAGGGTCATGGCCGTTTGGCTGACAGGACACCGAGAAATGAAAGGCTTTGGCCCCCATAGTCCTTGGGCCAAATCTTCCTTTAAGACACATGTGGCCTTTCCCATTGCAGGGATAATCCGGCATCCACAGGGAGAGCTGGGCCCGCTTTTGTTCTCTCTTGAAGTCTTGTAACCATCTGCATGCATTAGGAATGGTTTTGATTGCCCAGCCCAATTACACTGTTTCTCACTGTGTCCCATTTTCCATAAGGTGTTACGTATGATTTGCATTGTTTCTTCTTTCTGAAGATCTGAGATCATAGAAGATGAGGGTTGAAAGGGACCTCAGGAGGTCATCTAGTCCAATCCCCTAATCAAAGCAGGACCAACCCCAACTAAATCATCCCAGCCAGGGCTTTGTCAAGCCAGGCCTTAAAAACCTCTAAGGATGGAGATTCCACCACCTCCCTAGGTAACCCGTATTTGTAAGAGATGTGTCTTCATCGCTACTTGATTTGTAAGAGATACGTGTCTTCATCGCTACTTGGAATCCACCTGTCTCGCTCTCCTTTGGTAATCTCCCAACCCCCCTGCCTTTCTCCCTCTTCCTCTCTACACCAAACCCGCTACTGACCTTATCTTGTCCATCAACAAAACCAGCTCCTACCCTGCCATTACTTCTTTCTGCTCATCACTAACCTCCTTGCCCACTGTGTATTTCCATGCCATGTTCAGACCACTACAATCATTCCTTACCCTTCCAACTCCTCCATTAAAATGACACTGTAGAGTAAGAAAAACATTTAGGCCCGTACTAGTCTACTAAGCCTTCTGTTCCATATTTTGCATTTCTTTCTGAACCCTGTGCATCCCGTGATGGTAATTTGTAGCTCTTCCAAGAAAGTTCCATAGTCCTCAGGTCCTGTGGAAAGGTATCGGTCACTGCTGTGTTCTAGTTCCATTGGAAAACTAGAAATGAAACTATTCTGACAAGGCCAGTAGCTAATTTAATTTTTGTACTTACAAAATTATAATATTGTGTAAGGATGAAAAACATAGAGAACTGAAAAGAGGTGTGTTCATGCCGCAGCTGCAGTTCTAAAAGAGAAGGCTCTGGGTTAACGCTGGCCCCAGGGATCTACCATGGCTAAGTCCCATGTAAAGGACAGCTGGGAGCTTGAGTTCTAATGTCAACTCAAGGTTCCAGGAACAAAACCTTTTGCTGGAGGCGTCCGTGCTTTGCAAGGCACATTTCTCAAACTTCAAGATCTCCGTATTTGTTGAGTCATGAAGTGGCACTGGGCACTGAGGAGACATAGGAAAGAATAAAGAAATTGTGCTATTGAGCTAATAAGTAATAACAAGCTGACAGAAGCAAAGTATAAGGTCTCTGGTTTTACTTAGCTCCTGATGGATAGGACATGATTGAATGGCAGATGCTGTTGAAAATAAAATGACAATGATCAAATCAAGAATTCAACATAACCTCAGCTGATAACTACTAATTTTTTTTGTCCTCTGATATGCACATACAAGCCCCCTCATGGTGGTGAGAGTTGGGCTCGTGTATCTGAGGCACAGGATTTAGATCCAAGTAGAACATAGCAGTGCTTCCGCCACCCTCTGGTGCCATCTCTCTGTGGCTGCTGCATGCGTGACATAATCAAGCGATATTAAACCTGTGCCCGTTTGCCGTCAGTTCTTGCCGAATTCCTCGAGCGCTAACTGAGCTCAGCCAGAGTGAACAGAGAACCGATCGCAAGTTTGTGTGTTGCGACACCGCCCTTCAGGGATGGAAGTGTCCTTTCTGGTTTCCAAAGCTGTGTGCAGCCGTACACGGGGCTTGGCAAGCATGGAGCAATAGGAAATGTGATATACACTGTGCTACCATTATGTAAAAGACACCGTTCCGGCAGAAATAGTGCTGTATGTATCTATATTTGCCCATAAATATAGTAAAATAAAAACAGAAAATCTTCACCCATCGGTATAGGACTAAAATCAGATGTGAGACAAGGCGAGTCAAGCTGTTAGCAAAAAGTGTTATGACAGTGTTAGGCACAATACAAGAACGAGGGTGGGGTAAGAGAGAGGATGCAGAAGGAAAAGAAAAGGCGTTGTGTTAAAAGAGGTACACAAATCAAATGTCCCTTTCTTAATGGGATTGTTAGCTTTTTTGACTGCCACTGCACATGAACTTGTATGGATACGCTGCTTCTGAAAAGCACCCAGGCAAACAAATATTCCAAAGAATGCATTCGATCTTTTCTGGTATCCCCTCACAGCATGGCAAGTTTGAGAGGTATCAGCACTGTCACACTGAGTAAGGAGAGCCAAGAGGCTCACGGAAAATATCTGCTGTGTGTTAAGAGTTGAGAGTAGAACACGGAATGAGAGAGACATCAAGGAAAGTTGATTCATTGTCTGGTGGTAGATGCATAAACATCATAGTGCAGAAACAAGTAAATAGATAGAAGCATGCACTAAAGGGAAGATAATCTAATAAAACTGGAAGGAAACACATATTATTCTGCTGTAAAAGAAAGGTAACTAAGGAAACCGAGATTTCCAGATATCATATCCTTCAGTCAAGGGTTTATAACATTTGTATGCAAGTGTTAACTAGGTGACCCATTATAACATGGGCTCCTAGTCTAACAAAGGGACCCAAGCTTTCTATCAGGATTCTTCACATGGTTTCACTATCAGCTGATAAATTAATTAGAGGAAATGAAAGCTATAAACCTACCTCTATTAGATGTCATTATACGACTGAGAAGTTTTATTTCATCGCAGACTAGATGTATTATACAAAGTCTAGTCTGAGGTAGACGTTCTAGTCAATTCTGGTAAATAATTAATCAATTCTGCAAAGCACAATGAAAAAAAAAGTCACCATAAATCAAGGGGATCATGTATTTACAGAGCTCTTCCTAGCTTGTCTAGAATCTAAACAGGGATGGAAAACAAGTCAACTGACAGAAAGACTCTTAGAAGCAGAGATATCAAATGATATTGTACTTGTAGTTCTTGTGAGTTAGGCTGATACAGCAACATGGGATGGAAAAATTCAGCTTTCGGATCATGTCCCAACCATTTTCTTTAGCCTGTTAGCTCCAGAGGTGCTCGCTTGTAAGGTGAGCACATTGACTACGTGTACAAAATGGGCAGAAATAAAACCAAGCAAGTTCCTGCAAAATTAAAGCAAATAAGTAGCAAAGGCTGATAAAGGAAAAATGAGGAGTGACCAATTGGTAGGTAGCTTCTTAAAAGCTTTGAACTCTTCTCTAGTCATCTGAGTTGGAGCGTATCTGGGATGGGCCTATGCTGGAACAGAAAGATGGACAAAATAGACAGATACTGTCATCAGAAACTTTATGATGTGTTCCATACATAGCTTGCTGTGTGTGTTTGCAGGCATACATTGGTTTGCATTTCAGGAGCGTGATGGGGAGAGTGCTTTTAATTTGGAACTGTGTGTTCGTTTGGAACCTTGATGCTTCTGCGTGTGACAAACATCAGACTCCCAGAGACGTGCTTTTGGAACGATCAGTGGCAATGAGGAGATGAGGCTGTTGAGTAATTTTGGTGAGGATGTTGCCTGATGTTGCCCCTGGCCCTTTGAAAATGGAACGGTCTCACGGCAAGGGAAAGACGAATCCCTGAGATGAGATCCTGCATCTTGTGTTGAATGGGCTCCTTTCTTCCTCAAGCAATGGTCCTAGTCATATTCCATTGAGGGTTACCCACGTGCACCAAGTGTCTGCAGTCGTATGCATGGGGTGTGAAGAGAACAGAGGGAATCTTTTCCCTCTGCACAAGCAATTGGTCAGGTTCCCTCTGTAACACGAAGAAGCAGGGCTAGGAGGCATCCTGGGTTAGACAATGATCCTTAGGGGCCAGGGTTGCAAGTCAGCAAGGCAATTTTCTTCCCACAGCTAGCTAAGACATATCTGATGGTCAGCAGCAACCGCTGCTTCTGTTTAAATTCCCTCTGGTGTCTTGTCACTGCACTGTTTAGCCCAGCCCTTTATTTGGGCGTCTGTCTCGTCATCATAGTAATTTCCATAAAAACCCATTGTGATCTTACAAATAAGAGATTCTGGCTAGAGGAGAGGAATGAAGCTGAGAGCCCGATGAAGTCTTCAAAAACCTGCGTTCTGCTTTTAGCACATGGATTTATGAGCAAAGAGTGTTTCCTCCAGTGAGGAAAAGCTGAGACACCATGGGAGCAAGGGGAATTTATTCTAAACAAAATAGTCGGCAGCGTTTTCCCTCCAAGAAAGTAGGTCACATAAACACTTTCCATTAAAACAAATGCCCATTCTGAATTTGGATATTGAGGGTTCAACCCAGTTGATGGAGAGCTCATCTCTGGACAGTTTATTCATATCATCAGACCTAGAAGGGATCCAGCATTTCCTCCCTGGGAAGAAGTTCCTACAGACTAGAGGCATCCATGCAAATGTCTTGAAATTATGCCTGTCTCAGGCCTCCCCCAAGCTTCTTTGTGCAGCAGAAGAGGGGAAAGTTGCACTTAAAAGCAAACCTTTTCTTTCAACATGCTTACATTTATTACGAGGTGCATTTGGTGTTACAGCCACAGCGTTAACTGCACCTCTGCACCCCCTATGGTCTCCCCAGTGCACCCCTGTAGGACTCAGGCCTCCAGCCACCACATGTTTTTGGGCAGGGACCCATGTCCCTCTCCCTTCAGACTGAGTATGTAGGTTTGCGTTCCCCTGCAGTTTACTCCGTCTTATCCTACCATGTCTGACCTTAGTCTGGTCGCTGTCTTTTAGGAATAATTACAGGGTTCCCAGTAGGCAGCCAACTTCACAAAGCACAAAACATTTCTTTTCAGATAAAGCATTACAGAGAAAAGATAAAATAATACAATGATCAGCCTACATACACGCTAAGCTCTTCCACATGGATAAGATGGCAGGTTGCAGTCCCTCACACCCTTCCAACAGGGTTTTGCCTTCTTGGTCACAATCTCATGTCACTTTTTGGATCAAAATGAAGGACACGCAGGCAGTTCAGGTTGACCTTTTATACCACAAGCTCTTTCTTTGTCTGCTGGGCCTCTTGAACCCATCTGCAATTGTCTCCCACCCCTCCCAGGGGGTAGCACATCTGAGGAACTGTTTACCTGTCCTGGGCACTTCACTAAGAACTGTCTTGTCTCACCACCACCCCCCTTTTTAGTTCCTGGGGCAAAGCTCGGTAGTGCAGCACTGAACCCTGCAACCCGGCAGTTCCTGGGGTTGCTTCTGGAACTCGGGGTGTTTGCTGGGGCGTTTAGCCCATGAACAGCTGGCCAGAGCGCTTCACTAGGCCGGGGACCGATTACTCGCAGGAGGCCAGGCCTGGGCTGACCCAGGAGCGGGGGCTCACACAGCAAAGCGGGGTAAGTCGGGGTGACACAGCTACACACCAGTCCGGCTTGCAGGGGGGGAACATCACACCTGCAGATACATACACCCTTCCCTCACCTCTGGGAATGCTGTTGGTCTAGCCCTGGAATATCACCTACATCGCTATCAATTGAATCTCCAGGTTGCATCTCTCTGGCCAGTCTTCGTTAACATGCTCATTGGCCAGCTCTTCACAGCCAGGTTTCTCAGAGTCAGAGGAAATGCTAAAGCTTATGCCTTTCAAGCTGACAGTAATTTACTTAGACAAAGGAAATTATGCAATGAGAACCGTCAGGAATAGCTTGACATCAGACTACACCTATTATTATTAACTTGGTGTATTATGATAGCATTTAAAGGTCTCTGTAATTCAGTAACTGTCTCCCTTGTGGCCTGGGGACATCCTACAGGCAGCCTGCCTCAGTTTTCCCTCATGAACTGTTCAACTAAAACGTCACGCAGGCTTTTGGTGGTCAAAAAAAACAGGGACTGGGTTGATTAATATAAAATAAACTCCAGACAAAATTCAAAATCCCAGAACAAAGTCCATCCAAAATTCTACCCAAATAAAAGGTTTCTCTTCCACCCCACTAGGCCTTCCCTGTTTGGCAGGTCACTCCGAGGCACTACCTGGCCGGATCTCAGTCCTGACTCTCTGCTAGAGCCTAACAGTCCCTGATTCCTGGAACTTGCCTTTTCCTGCTGCTTTTTTTAAATAGGGAAATCACCTGGTTCCTCTCAGGTGTGACTCCTTCGGTAATTAGGATTGGTTGGCTCCAGCCCTTAAGGGTGAACCACCCTGTTACAGTTCCAGTCAGAATCAGGACCTCCTTGAGTCCAACTGCTCAGAAATAAAAGACCGTCCCAGACTCAGAGCTTAAAATCTAAACAGGGACAAGGTGTAATAGGACGGTGGTTGACCCAAGAAACATGGAGTGGGAAGAGGAGGGTGACAGTTAAAGGAATGCAAGGTTACGTATTCTTAGGTAGGTGTATAATTTGGAAACTCCCTAATTTAGTATTTTAAAACAAGCACATAGGTTTAATATAAAGTTATAAACCGTGCATCCAGATACAGTTAATTATTACGTCCTGCAAAGGGAATGCAAATGCTAAGTGCATACAGTAAATATATGGGTCATTTAAAAATAAGACACTTAGAACTTAATGTCCTCACTAGACCTCAACTTTCAACCCATGGATTGATCTATTCTAATGGCAAAACTGGATTTGTGTGAGCCTCAATGTCAATTTACAGAACGTTGATGTCGTTAGCAAATGTAATGTCAAGAGACGACAGCCTGTCCCTCGGTGCACCAAAATAGGAAAGAAAGTGCAGCAGCTGTAATTTCAGAGCAGATGAGCTGCCTCCGAGATTTAAGTGTAGTAACTACAATACGACATATAGGACAGAGTATGCGCATGAGGTGTTCCAAATAGCCCAGGAGAACGCTAACCCTTGGGATGCAAAGCCATTTTCATACTTGAGTTACCACAATAGGGAATTTAGTTTCTTTTTAACTGGAAAAAAAAGATTTTTTGCACAAAAAATCAATGTAAAAACTAAGGGTGAGTGAACCATTTAAAATTGCTCCCCGTTTTTTCTCCTAGCTCTGCTCCTCTAGGCCTTAACTCTCACTACCCTAACCCTAACCCACTACAACTGCTACGGCTACACACGTTCATATTTTCATGGTGCCTCTAAATCCCATCCAGGATCAGACTGCCTTGCGCTGAGCGTCGTACCCACACATAGTGGGAGAGGCCGTGTGAAATGAGCTTCCAGCTGAAATAAATAAGCCCACCAAAGGGAATATGTTTATCTCCATTGTTGAGATGGCGAACTGAGACAAAAAGGAGCTATGAATTACCCGGCATCTGACAGGGAGCTTGTGGCAGTTCAGCAAATTGAATCCAGGTCTTCTGGGTCCCAGGCAGCGTCTTCACCGCAAGACAGACTGTCCTTTCCATAGCTGCAGCTTTTTAAAATGTTTCCCTTACTTAGATCGCTAGATGCTATAGACTAACAGCTCTGAGTAAATTAGACTCTTTTTTCTTTGATTGCATCTAACAAAACAGACACCGGAGTGATAGGAAGCCGTCTAGGTCTAGCATGCGGCTCAGCAAATCAGTTGGAACCGTTGCTACAACTCATCTTCTGGTGGTTTCATTTTCTCTGGATCGCCGCAATAAACTGACAGGCAAAATCACTTCTCTCACAGATGACAGACCGTGCTAGTGAAATGGACAATGTGCAAAACAGGTACGCGCTCGGAATGAAATGTGCAGCGAAGCGTTCCTGAAATCAAACGAAAACTCTTTTCCGAATGTCTTATGCAAATACATACCGTGGAAAGCCTTGAGTTTATCTGTATGACAAAGCCCTGGTCTGCACTTACGTGGAGATTCGGCAGCAGTCGACGGGAGTTACGCAAACTACGCAGCGTAGTGCTTCCTTTTTGCGCGCCGTCTTCACTGCACTGAAGCGCTACGCCAGTTGAGGGGGTGATTCTACTGTGGCGACTTCTGGATCAACTGAGCGGGTCTTCACTGATGGTTCAGTCAATCCAGAGAGGTCAATCTGACAGTGGTGACTTTGACCCGCCATGGCCATTCTCATGTTCTTATCCCTGGAAACTTTGGGTATGTCTATCCTGACGGTGGCAGTCCAGTGGTCCATCTAGCCCAGTACCCTAGCTTCCAACATCGGTGCCATATGCTCCAGAATACATGCTAAATTGGACCTTTAGAAGCACAGTCAGTGGTAAAGAACAGTACCCCTGTATAAGCCCCGTTCCTTCTGCAAGCACCATGCCTTTCTCTGACACAGGGGAAGTGGAGCCATCGCACGGTGTTGTCACGGACCCGGGTGCCATTCCTCCCAACCTTTGTGCAACCCTGCCTGAAGGCAATTGTGCAGTAGATACAGAGGGTTTAATTAACAATAGTTAATTAACCAGGAGATGGGGGTCTATTCCATCCGAGAACAGGTGTGCTTCTGCCAGTGGCATACCGAGGAGGGTGCCAGGCCGTCCCTTCATGATGCACGGGGGACAGAGGGATGCAGGAGTCTCTCAAGGGTGGCTGGACAGAGCCCAGGGGCAGGCTGGGGGGCAAGGAGTTGTGGCTGATCAGGAGGAGCTCCCCCACCTCGCTGCCCCCTGGCTGGGGGGTGAGGCTGCCCCACCCGAGCCAGCAGCGGGCTGCAAGGCTGGAGTGGAAGAGGTGGGCACCGTGCAGTGGGTAAGTGCGAGAGGGAGGGCGGAACCCAGCCAGAGCCAGGCTCCGCTACCCCAGTGAGCACCAGAAAGTCCCTTGTGCAGGAGGGGGTAAGCGGCGTGTCCTGTTCCCCCCCACATGTACAGCTGGGAGGGAGCTGGGGATCCCTCCTGCCCTGTGGAGAGGGGGTGGTTGCAAATGCAGGCTTGGCCCCCAGGTACCTGTACGCCACTGGCTTCTGCTCAACTTCCAGCCATGTACCAGAGTCCTCAGATGACCTGGGAGAAAGTCAGCAGAAGGAGAGAGTTTAAAAGGGAGAAAAAATACGACAGTTCACAAATGTGTACAGAGCCGGGCTTGGGGAAGGCATGTTTAGTCAGATTCACTGGGCTTTGATGCAGCTTGATCAGGAACACGCCCTGGGAATGTTTAGACCTTTCCGTTGCCACTTTAAAAACACTTTATCCAACCATTTTCCTGAGAGGGTTTTATGGGTGACATGGTCCCTCTAGCCATGAAGAAATGCCCATGAAACAACTACTATATATAGCACGTGGTTAATTAACTGATAGAATCATGTTCTGTGCTTCGGACAAAGGTCAAGGCCTGTGTGTGTTATATAGCCAGTGCTTTTCAGCTCATATTTCTCTGCCCTGTTCTCCATCCTAGCCTTTGTGTTTTATTGTTTGTTTGTTTGTTCTCACTCTTCCGTCTTAAGACGGCTACTTCGTATTAAGAGGCTGGCATCCTCCACTGTGGGAATCAAGATCAGCGACAAAACAAGAGTCATTGGCCTTCAGAAATCATCTCCCTTCTCTGGGTACGTCTACATGGAGGGCGGCAAAGTTGCTGCTGTCAGATCGACTTACCTGGATCGACTGATCGGTCAGTGTAGATCCCCTCCATCGGTCAGGAAGTCGACGTGGTAAATCCGCCCCCTCCAGTGGCGTAGCGTTGCGTCAACAGGAACGCGGTTCCCAGGGGCGCAGTGCAGTGAAAGTGGTGCGCAGAAGGGAAGCCCATCGCCTAGTACATGTAGACCAGGGCTCTGACGGGTGCTTTTCCTCTGGTGTATATTCCACGACCAGCAGCCAGTAGACATGATGACATTTAATAAACCAGTTTCGAACAATAGAAAATATTAATACGTGGGGGTTTTAGAACCAGAGTCCAGTGTAGGGGTAGGTGAATGAACAAAGGTTTGGAGACTGTTGGGCCATCTCCACTTCCTGCCACCACAGCTGTGGGTCTGCTGCTTGGACCTGAATTGTGATGGAAATCACCTTTCTGGTGCTCTGTGGCTGCTTGCCTTTCTGGCAGTTAAATCCCTCACTACTTCCGCCTGATATTTGCCTTGTGCGTGACTCATTCCTGCTTCATTTGCAGGGTCTGTGGTTCTTTCCCCTCTGCTCTTTGTTGCCTTTGTCCCTACACTTGCTTTGCCCCATTCAAGCCCCTGTAGAGCTGAGAATGTGTTTTATAAGTTAAATGCCCAGAGGATGATATCTCTCTCTTTGCTTTTCTATCCATTGTAATATAATTCTGCCTGTTTTGTGTCTTGGGTCAGCGTTCCTACCTCTCTTGCTCATTGGATAGTCACATCTCTACATTTTAATTTTTTAGAGGTTGCAAATTCTGGCAAGGTGGCTTTTCGGGTCCGTAACCATCTTTTCAAGGTACTGAAGGAGTCTTCAGAGTTGCAAGTGTAATCTTCTTGGCTCCACACTCATATTTCACATTGGCTCTTCCCATTTTTGTACCTTAATTACATAGTCTCATGATCTCCTTGAATAAGTAGAGAATGGATCAAACTTGTGTGTCCAGGGCACGTGCAATAGGGGCAAAATGATCTAGGATGAAGATTAAAAGGTAATGTAATCTGAAATTAGTGTTATGGAGAGACAAAATTCTTTGTCTTTTGTCATAGAGAGATGATTTGTAAAGGTTACCTTAGAGGAGAATTGGGGTGATTTTTAAACTCTTTTCTCCCAATCAGTGTCTGATTTAGGATTTTCCTTGGGATTTTTCAAAACCATTGAACAAGATTTCCAAAGTGACCAGTGATTTTAGGTTCCTGAATTTCTGGGTACCTAGCCTGAGGCGACATTTTGAGGAGCATGAGTTTCAATAAATGCTGAGCATCCATGGGGCTCTTTAAGTTGTCTCAAAATGTCTTTCGGGGTTGTTATAAATGTGTATGGGTAGGGTTTTGTGGCCTGCCTTGTGCGGGAGGTCAGACTAGATGATCATATTGGTCCCTTCTGACCTATGAGTCTATGAGTCTATGAGTCTATCACTAGTTTCTTTTGAAAAAGAAGGCTACTAAAAAAGTACTGCATTTTCCGTTCTTTGGTCAAAAAGGGTCGTGTCCTTTCTGTATTATACATTTGGGCTGCATATCAGCCTTTCAACACCCACAGTCTGATGACAAATGCAGAGGTAGTTAGAATAAAGCATCCATGCACAACACCACCTTCTGGTACCGTAATTGCTATCTTGTAAAAACTGGGATCATGTTGGTGTTGCAAATGTGTGTTAATCGTCTCAATGAATCTTCAGACTAAAATGTCATCTCACAGCAACTATTCAGCAAACTCCACTATGATCAAATTGCTGCTCTGCACATGTTTACCGCCTCTCAAGGTGTTGCTAGAAATATTTTTATCTCAGCAGCCCAAATATGCTTCTTGGATACCATCCCAGTTATTGAGGCAAATTACAAACGAAAGAAACAAAAGATTTTCAAAGTTTTCTGCGGTATGAATTAGTTGATATAAGGCATGCAGGAGAATTGAAATGACCTATGACATTACATTAATAAGGAGGGGTACAGCAAATTAGCAGAACAACCAGGTAAGGCACAATTACCTGGTGGAACCTGTTTAAACAAAAAAATCTTAAATTGCTCACTGAGGTCAGTTTCACTTGGGGCACTTTTTGAGGCAAAGATCAGTGTCCAACTACCAGGTCATTATGAAGATCACAAAGATGATTGACATACAACTAAAATCCACCATGCGTATTATTTCAAACACACTTAAATCTACTCCTTTTACCATGGTTACTGGTTCTCTTCAATATTGCTCTGTCCAGTGTTCGCAGAGAGGAAAGGCGCTGCCGCAAAGCTCATGATGAAACTGCATGACATGCCACATCTACCATTAATTAAAGACTTTGTTTAATCCACCACATAGTCATCTGCCCTCAGGGTGCCTGTTGTGCCTAAGTTTACGGGGTGAGAGATTTACAATAGAGGGTGGATGGCAAGTTTCATGGTTTGCAGAGGAAGTGACAAATAATTAGCGTGTCTCGGACCCCGCTCAATGTCAACTTGGGTTTGATTTACCGTGAAGGCAATGGAGCTTCTGAACCGGTTTCATACCAGACATGGAATTTGCGCTGCAGTGGAATTTTGGTGGCGTTTTAGAGACAGTCCACTCTGTCGATGTGGGCAGTCACAAACCATGACACACATTGTTGAGAACTGCAAAATGACTCAAATTCCGGGTCATCATGCCTTGAACATTGCCGATAAGAATGCTGTGGCTTGGCTCAACCGGATTGCATATGCCATATAAAATAACTATAACGACCAAATAAAAAGGCATGTGATTTGGCTTTCATAGTAAAGTAGCTAAGACGCTGTTCACTTACCCTGTGCTTTAGAGCCAGTGTGGCCCAATTTTTTTTGACATGTAGGGAAAAAAAGCAAGCTGGCAGCGTCAGGAAGATCAGAGTAGCATCTGTCAGAAAGGTTCGATAACACTGAGCACCTTTGAAAACGATATTTCAGGCTTTTGGGTATGGCACAGACAAATGTCGGTCTTTCCTTCGGTCAGGGAGCGCCCCTTTGCGTCAGGCTTGTTTTTGCTAACTCACTTATTTATTGGGAATCTGATGACCCGTGCGCTTTATAAGGATTTACTCTTACAGATTTCTTGAGATCATTTTAAAAACAGGTGGTTTTCTCTTTTTATGCATGCTTGTAGGGGGAAAATACCCCACTTCAACCTAACATGAGGGGACCGAAGGTCAGGAGAGCAGAGTAAATTGTAAATATTATGCAGTTACACTTACAAAAATGTGGGTGCCATTAAGGTTGACAGCATGGCCTTGTGTTCCCCTCTCCACTTCCCCTCGCCCGAGGAAGGAGGCCCCCTCCACAAGAGTGACAGACTGGGCAAGGCTGGTGAGTCCATAAATCCCCGTGCCCAGCCTCAGGACCCCACTGTGGCTGCCCATTTTCATTAACAAGCGCACCATATGATCAGCTCAGCCTTTGTTTGTTTCCGTCACTGCAATGTGAAGGAGATCCCAGTGGGGTGGCATTGGTGGGTCAGGCTGGCTGGGGCACTGGGATATAGGGCGTGAGGGGAGAAGCGGGGATGGCTTAGGGAAATTCTGACCCATGTACATAGCTGGTGACAGAGACACTTGGAATGTTTTACTTGGAAATTGTCTGTTACTCTTGTCCATCTTGTCCTTTTTGACTGCAATCTCTTTGCGGCATGGACCATGGAGCCTAATACAATGGGAGTCCCAACCTGATTGTGGGGTTGGAGCGCGACTGCGATATACAAAAATAAATTATTAGGGCTGGTTTTATCCTTAGCTTTAAATCATCAATAAAACGCTACACGAGTGACTAGCTGCAAAATTAAAGAGGATGATTGTGTCAGAAGAAGGGGACTGAACAGAGCTTGTCTGAACTAAAAGATATTATTTCGATGATATATAAATTTACAGTTAAATATTGAGCAACGTGTTTCAGATCCAAATCCCTTTAACAAATACATCTTTAAGCACCACCTTTCCTATCTGTCATTTATCCCCAGAAAATGTCCTGCTCCTCAAACAATATTATGCTTAAAGGACTGTAATTTATACCACTCTTAAATACCACAGTCAGCACTATTTAATTCTATAGGGGATTATTTTTCCATTCCTCCTCTCAACTCCAGTGGTTGTACGAAGGGCACTAAATAAAAATAACTACCTTATCAGCGAGTGGTTTGAGCGAGTGAGATAATAGCCTTTCTTCCGCGCTCTTAGAACAAAAACATGCCAAAAATCTGATTTTTCATGTTCGTGCAGCTGAGTTATAAACCCTTGAATTTATGGTGGCCTCAGTGTCAGACCCAGCATGAAAACTATCCACTATAATTACACATCCAATGCAAACACCTCCAGGGAGCCAAGGTCACTGTGTTTCCAGCAAATGCCCACAGGGACAGTCTTGCATTTCATTGGGACATTCTTGCTCAGCAGGTGAAGCAGTGGGTTAGAGCACATTGATGCTAATTGCCACATTTCCCCAGGTAGTTGGAGCAAAAAGCACCGTCTTTTTGCTTACTTTAGAGTAACAGTAAAATAAGGATGAAGGTCAATTACATCAAGAAAATGCACAGAAACAAATAACCATGTCCAAGGCAGAAGTGTCCTAATACTCCTGTCCCCTAAAGAGTCCCCTAAAGAGTCCCCTAAAGAGTTTTCATTTAATACATACTTAGCAGAGACCGGTCCTTCTAAGTGAGCTGTAACATAGAAACAATTTCTGACATTTCTCAAAAGGCAAATCAGGTTCAGATTATTACTAGGATCTTTTAACTTTAATATATTTTATTTGCTAGCCTCTGAGCCAACAGGGGAAAAAAACAAGAAGCTGGCTTCTAGCTGTGGTTTATGTAAAATTAGGGAGAGAGAGAGAGAGTGTGTGTGTTGGCTGAAACACCATCTTGCACGTTCACTGTTGCATCTCTGTGATGGCCAGATTGCAGTGGGATAGCATCTGATTGTGAAACAGACACTGATGTCTCTCTCTCTCTTTCTCTCTCCGGGCGTGGCTGAAGATATCGATCGGCCACAGGACTCTAGTTTCAAATAGACTGCAAGTTTAGTCCTATAGTTCTGAGGCCAAGCAGCTTACTGTCATAGAAACAGAAAAAAAGAATGTATTCCCAAGTCTGACCTGGCTGGTCCTTGTGATTTATGTGTTTATTATGCTGAAATGTACAGACAGCTTAGTATCAGAAGAGAAATATCTCCCGTGTGACAGTGTTGTAAACGGCATGGAGTTGATGAAGGGAGGCAGACAGATGAGTGCATTTCCTCAGTGACACATGAAATAGTCCACAAGCCCGGTGTTTCGGTTTGGTAGCCCTTTCTGCCTGGTCTGTAAAATATACACACAGGTTAAGGAAAAACTATGGTGGTAACATCTTGTTAACAGCGTTGAGAGGAAGAAGCGGGTGATTGGTCGTATGTTCAAACAGACTGAATGCATGGCTCATTTTTGAACAGGCTACCTTGGCGGTTACATCTGCAACCCACCAAGACAATCGCACTGATCGAGAACAATTTTTGGAACCAGGCTCAACTCAGTGTCGAGTGCCAGGCTGTGAGAAAACTACCATAAAGTGCATCCTTCTCCGAAGGTTCACAAAGCCAAGAGCAAAACTCAGCTTTGCAACTGCACTCTCAGTATAACAGGATCCAGAGAATGAAACGGGGGGAGAAATAAAGAGGGGAAAAAAGAAATCCCAAGTTGATGAGCAGCGCAACACGAGGATGGCAGAAGTGGAGCCCATGTGAAATAATCTTCTGCCTTTCCTAATTTGCGACTGGTTCCCTAGTCATTGCACGCTTAGTCTGAAACTTGACAAGTGCAATACTATGTCGTATTCTCCCTCCAGCTGCAAGAAACGTTGGCCGTAGTTTAATTGCTTAGTGTGTGGGGAGGACACTTCCAGTGCAATGTGAGGAATTTAGAGTTTAAGGGAAGCAGTCAGGTTAAAAGTAATTTAAACCCCAGATTGCTTTCCCTGTGTCGCTAATAGCACTTTGGATACTAAAAATGAAAGTAATTTTAAAAAGCCATTTACCTTTCACCATTCCGACTATTTATTTACTTTTTGAACTTCATTTAGATTGGATCATGAAAACAGCCTATTTGAGTTCACGTATATTTATAGGCGCCCTGCGCCAGGTCCAAACCTGGCATGTTTGCTGGGCAAATGTGCGGTGAAATGTTTAGATCCAAACTCAAAACTGGTACCATTGAAATAAAGCTCTCTGAAACATTTCAGCTAATGAACCTGAATTTCAGGGGTAAATCTCTGTCAATGTATTTTTTACATTTCATGGGAGTTGCAACCCAATACCCAGGCACCGAACTGAAAGATTGACCTTATGAATCCCATGCACAGCTACAGACTAGGGACCGACGAGCTAGGCAGCATTTCTGCAGAAAAGGATCTGGGGGTTACAGTGGATAAGAAGCTGGACAGGAGTCAGCAGTGTGCCCTGGTTGCCAAGAAGGCTAATGGCATATTGGGCTGCATTAGTAAGAGCATTGCCAGCAGATCGCGGGAAGTGGTTATTCCCCTCTATTCGGCATTGGTGAGGCCACATTTGGAGTTTGTGTCCAGTTTTGGGCCCCCCACTACAAAAAAGGATGTGGACAAGTGGGAGAGAGTCCAGCAGAGGGCAACGAAAATGATGAGGGGGCTGGAGCACAAGACTTATGAGGAGAAACTGAGGGAACTAGGCTTGTTTAGTCTGCAAAAGAGAAGAATGAGGGGGGATTTGATAGCAGCCTTTAACTACCTGAAAAGAGGTTCCAGGGAGGATGGAGCTAGGCTTTTCTCAATGGTGGTAGATGACAGAACAAGGAGCAATGGTCTCAAGTTGCAGTGGGGAAGGTCTCGGTTGGATATTAGGAAAAAGTTTTTCACTAGGAGGGTGGTGAAGCACTGGAATCGGTTACCTAGGGAAGTGGGGGAATCTCCATCTTTAGAGGTTTTTAAGCTGCAGCTTGACAAAGCCCTGGCTGTGATGATTTAGCTGAGGTTAGTCCTGTTTTGAGCAGGGGGTTGGACTAGATGACCTCCTGAGGTCCCTTCCAACTTTAATCTTCTATGATTTGGGAAATCTAAAGAGTATTAAACTGCATTTCTTTGCAGATTATAAGAATTGAAGTATTTGTTTCTGCCTCTACATTACAGAATAACATCTCATTAATCTCCATGGTAAATCATCATGAACATAAGAGTATGTGTTGCTCGAGAAGCATCTTTTTAACAGTTGCTTTAAAACTACCCGTTCTTGGGGGCATTCCAAGTTCAATGACTCTCGTTCTTCCATTTCTAATTGTATTTCTCTGTTTGGTTTGTACTCTGCAACCTTGTGCCTATAGAATTCAGACCCTCCACAGCAGTCCATTGTTTGTTTGGCACAGATTTACGAGAGGACAGCATTGTGGATGCGACTGTGCTATATAAATAATATAAATTATCCGGAGTTGGCCAAATTCCAGGTGACTGATTGAAAAGAAGCAAAGTAATGTATTCAAAAGCAAAGGAGCGAGATTTAAATGTTAAATTACGGAGTGTCTCTTCATCCCTGCCGAAAAGGATTGTGAGAATGGAATACTTAACCTGATAGACAATTCCGTTCTAATTGTTGAGGGAATTGCTAAGAAAGGACTTGCCAAAGATTTCAATCTCTCAACGAGTCATAAGGCCGTATTGGAAGGATGAATGACAGAGAAACAACATATCCTGAGGTCATGAAAACAACCATTTGCCCATTATGTGTAGCTGAGTTTAACACATCCTCATTTTAGTCTATTTACTCCCCATGTTTCTTTTTCTCTCCCTGTATTTTGAAACTCTGTAAATCCCGCAGCCTCTTGACCTTTTCAATCTATTTACTTCATTGGCCTTTGTTAGCGTATTCTTTCTTTATCCGTTGTGTGAGGCAGTGTTTCTTTAGCTGCTTTTTTGATCTCTAGTTCTTGGTGTCTTGAACTTAGAGACTTTAAATAAATTTATGCCTTTTGTTGTTTTTAAATGTATGTACAAGTACTTCGTATTTCCCATGGCAGTGTCAGTGCCCATAATTCAATAGCTCCATGTTTTATGAGCTGGTGAACTGCATGAAAATGATTCTGATGTTCAAGGAAAGGCAGTTTTTCAGCCTTATTTAAGACCTTTTAGCTGGCTCTGAGTTAATTTTCTTGGAGCACAATATACCATGCTTCAGATATGTCATAGTTCCCTGGAATAGCAATTGGACCTTAATTAATGTCTGTATAAGCAAATTAAAAACAAGGTAAGTTTTTGCTTAATATATATAATGCAGCAGTGTATATGGCATATGATTCATTTATTTAAAATAATCTAATTCCATCTTAAATTTGACATGACTCTACTATACATTGGCTTGACCTTATGAACATTTTCCTTATTTGTAAGATGGGAGTTTTCAAAATGACGCCATTGTCTGCATTCATTCCTCTGGGTCTACTTGCAGCTTTATTTACTTCATCCTTGTCAAGTCAATTTTAAAGTATTAAAACAGCTTGGCATATCATTACTGAGATGACCACAAAGAAAAGGAGCAGGTTTAATTTGTTTCTGTAATTCTGCTGCTCACAGAAAAATGAGCTATTTCATTCCCAGTAACTCCAGTGTGATTTTGCTGAATTTCTCGCTCCAGCCTCCTAGGAGCACTTCAGATTAATACAAAATGGTAACTGTAAAATTGTATGTAATAAAGTACTGTGCGGCATATTTTCTTACATTCCCGGAGCAGTAAAGGCACTGGGGAAATCAGAAGACAACTGCTAATGACATCTGTTTAAACAGTCTACTTCCTTTTTGTTTTCAGTGTTGTTGTAGCCATACTGATCCCATTATGGTAGAGAGACAAGGTGGGTGAGGGTATCTTTTGTTGGACCAACTTCTGTTGGTAAGAGAGATCTGAAGAAAAAGTCTGTGTAGCTCAAAAGCTTGTCTCTTTCACCCACAATCACTGGTCCAATAAGATATTCCCTCACCTACTTGGTCTCTCTCCTATCATACAAGAAACATCAACACTGAAAGTAACATAAGATCATAAGAGCAGTCACATTGGGTCAAACCAATGGTCCATCTAGCCCAGTAGCCTGTTTTCCAACAGGGGCCAATGCCAGGTGCTTCAGAGGGAATGAATAGAACAGGAAATCATGGCCATTCCCAGCCTCTGGCAAACAGCAATCCCTGCCTATCCTGGCTATTAGCCATTGATGGACCTATCCTCCCTGAATTTATCTAGTTCTTTTTAGAACAGCATTATAAGCTTGGTCTTCACATCATCTGGCAAGGAGTTCCACAGATTGACTGTGCGTTGTGTGAAGAAATACTTCCTTTTGTTCATTTTAAACCTGCTGCCTATCAATTTCATTTGATGAGCCCTAGTTTTTGTGTTATGAAGAGGAGTAAATAGCACTTCCTTAATTTATTTTCTCCATACCAGTCACGATTTTATAGACCTCTATCATACCCCCCTTAATCGCCTCTTTTCCAAGCTGAAAAGTCCCAGTCTTATTAATTTCTTCTCATAGGCAAGTTTTTCCTTACCCCTCATCATTTTCGTTGCCCATTTCTGTACCTTTTCCAATTCCAACATATCTTTTATGAGATGGGGTGACCAGATCTGCACACAGTATTCAAGATGTGGGCATCCCATGGATTTATAAAGAGGCAATATGATATTATAAAGAGACAACATAATAAAGACCTAAGCTGTGGAAGAGGTGCCATCTAGACAGTCACTATGTTTCTGTTCAGATATCTCACTGCTGAGCAGTTCTAGAGGGACTTTGCTTCTGGTTAAGCCACCATCTAAATGCCATGGTGCTAGAGGGGATAAGAAATTATGTTGTTAAAATGCTCAGAAGATAAAAGGTGTCTTAGGACAGAAATATCTTTTAAAAAGTCAGAAAACCTCTAATACATGGAAAGTTTCCAGGAGGTGCTGTCTTGGACACTATGGGTGTGTCTTCTGCAATTAAAAACTGGCAGCTGACCTGTGCCAATTGATTTGGGCTCAGGCAAAGGAGTGGTTTAATTTAGGATTGTTCTGGAGCCCAGGCTCTAGGACCCTGTGATCTGAATCTCTACATAATGACACAATTAAACAGTCCTTTAGCCCAAGCCAGCTGGCCCGGGCCAGCTGTGGGTGTCTAATTGCAGTGTAGGCATACCCGTTGTTGGCCAGGCTGGCCTCTGTCTCCAAAGCAATATATATACATAATGTTCACTTTGCCCACCTTGGCAGCCATCTCTCACAGAGAGCAAACACAGACATCAGGATTCAGCACAGAATCCGTTGTGCCAGCTCGGCCTTTGGCAGACTGTCTTGTCGGATGTTCAACAACCATGACATCCGAACACACACTAGACTTTTACTTTACAAAGCGGTGGTAATCCCAACTCTCCTCTATGGCTGCGAGACTTGGATGACCTACAGAAAACACCTGAAAAACCTGGCATGCCAGTCTCAGCATTTTCTCCGGAAGATCTTCAACGTAAAGTGCAAGGATCACCGCCCTAACGTCAGCGTCCTCACAGAGGCCAACATCTTCAGTGTCGAGGCCCTGATTATCCAGCACCAGTCACCAGGGGAACCATATAAAATAAAACCTGTGAAAGAGATCATCTTTGACCACTGAGGGATCTCCAACAATACATAATAGAAACAAATATTTTGCCCTATGGTGAGGGTGTCCCACCAATTTCCAGAACATAGGTCAAATTAATGAAGCTAATGGGAGTATATATATTTAATATGAGATAAGGAACTCTCCAATTTTCTGCATGCACATGCAGCCTTTACAAAAACAATGTTTGTTCCGTTGTAAAGTGTAAAAAAAATTACCATAAGAGAACAGATCTCAAGAGAGAATGGTATTCGTCAGCCCAAACCAGAATAGCATCGCTGTGTATGCATTTCTAGAATATAACTGCATTTACTCAGACAGCAAGTAGGAGTATATGTAGGTCATTGTAAGAGAGAGATGTTGAAGAACATAAACAGAAAGTAAAACCAAAATTCCCAGGCTTAGTCTGACCCAGCTCCGAAGGGACCACCACACAGGAGTCACCATTAAAAATGTCTATTACCTTAGCTTTTTTCTATTCTAAGTGCATAAGATAAACTATGCTATCTGAGAAACCACTGTGTGGTAATATGGGCAAATGCTGACTTTTTCATGGCAGCCTCTGTGGACGTATGCAACAAGCGAGCAAACGGTAATTCATCCCTATTATCAGCTTCATATGAGTGTCCAGGAATTGTTTACAGATACAGTCAGACTATTATGATCAAAGGCAGTTCTCAAACTCTTCAGGGCACAACCTTTGTCTTTTATTGACTACAGAGTGCACAGAATGACTTGGTACGACATAAATAATATAGGAGAAAAAATGCAGAAAATCCACAGATCCAGGCCTCCTGTACTTGTACAACATTGCAGTTCACGCAGAAACGTCACTGTGGGGTCCTTATAGATAATGTTAGTTGGCATGGATAATGCTTTGGAATATGCGTTTTCATCACCCGAGAATTTCGAAGCAGAAATATTCAACTGATACCTAACGTAATGTGTGGTCTAGGATGGTCTCTGCCTCACCAACTGCAAGCTTTTCTCTAGGTGCTACTATTTTAGAAATGCCAAGATTCCAGCAGAGCTGGTAAAATTAAAGAAATAGGTGTTTGCAAGGCAGGAAACAGTGACTGTTGAGAAGGAAAATGAGAAAATACTAGGGCTGTCATTTAATCACAGTTAACACCTATGATTAACTGAAAACACAATTAACGTGTGAATCGCAGACCTCTGGCTGGGGAGGGAGGCAGCAGCTGCGGAGGGAATTGACTGTGTCCGGTCAGTTCCAGTAACCCAAACTGCCACCAGAGGGCCTGAAGAGAAGAGGACAGAGGAAGAAGTGACTCTCATCTCGAGAAGTAGGCATCCTTAACCCCGCCCGGTGCCGTGCCTCATTGGCCCTGTCCAGCCCCTTGCTCCAGGAGTACCCCGTAGAGAACAGGAGCTTGGCGACTTCAACTTTCATGATAAAGAGTTTGCACTACAGTATTTGTATGAGGTGAAGTGAAATGCTATTTCTTTTGTTTCTTTTTACAGTGCAAATATTTGTAATAAACAATAAATATAAAGTGAGCACAGTACACTTTATATTGTGTTGCAATGGAAATCAATACTTCTGAAAATGTAGAAAACACCCCAATATTTAAATAAATGGTATTCTATTATTAACAGAGTGGTTAATCGTGATTGATATTTTTAATCGCGTGATTCATTGCCATTAAGTTTTTTTAATCGCTTGACAATCCTAGAAAATACCATTGCCAATATGCAGCAATGGTGACTTGCTAAAGTGGAGAGGGTTGTTCCACAGTTTTTTGGGGTGGATATCCAAATGGGCTTCTGTGGCTACAGAGGTCAGATTACAGAAATCAGAAGATAATAAATGCTTTTACCCAGATTACAGAATAATCTCTGAATTCCAGTAAACGCCCACTTCTCTGATATAACACAGTAGGAGGCTAGCAATGAAATGCACTAAAAAGGAATGTGGTGTGAACATTCCAAGCAGGTGGAATCTCTAAAATGCAGATGAAGAGAACTACAAATCCAGAAGAGTCACGCCTTCGTTATACGTAAAGATCAAAAGGCACTGTCAGCCATTTTGGTTTTAACAGCCTCTTTTGCCTTATAAACTAAATTCCGGGCCTCATGGTGTTTCAAAGGGTTGAAAGCTTGTTTCATTTTATATCACAGAAAGCGGAAAGGCAGGGCAGAAAGAAAAGAAAAGGTCTTGATCTAACTTTGCCCTTGGCATCCAGCATAAAGTCAGAAAGGAGATTTAGCAGTTAGCTCCATAACTGCTACACTGAAATCCTTGGTTCGGAGCCCACTCACCATTATCTTGACCCATGATCTTAGAAAACATCAGGAAGAGAAATTAAATCTTTGTAAAGAAGAAAATGTTTTTATGGAAGGAGACATATATTTCCCCATGTAATCCTCCCCCTTTTTCATTTTGAGCAAAAGTTGCTCTCCATTTGAATGTTGTTCTTTTGCTAATGTACTGTCTCCAAATACGATCATTTCTTTGTCAATGTAATGGCACACCTGCCTGTGTATATAGTGAGCGTGCGATTTTATGCTTGTTAGACTTTGAATGGTAGGCGCTATGATGGCACAGGATTTGTAATTCAATTATTGTCTGCCAGCCTCTTTGTAAGTGTCATTAACTGTTATCAATTGGAAAACATTTTGGGGTGGTTAAAAAACTGGAACAGAATGCTAACTGTGACATTAGAGTTGGTAATGCTAATAAGTTTCACAGAAAATACTTAAAATAGTAGGTGGGCACTTTTGCATGTAATTTTATACAAATCCCACGTTTCACGGTTATGGAAATGTTAGGGAGAGAGTCTCGATATATAATAATGATCTCTTCTAAAAAGAAGACGCTTTCAGCAGTGTGATGACCCCTAGCACCATGCAGAGACGTTGGTTCAGCATTGACTCAGAGTACCCCATGCTGAATCACCCACCACATTTCCGCCACTGAGTTGGAGAGCTTCCATTCAGGTTTTGATGAGACCCAGCCCTGTTTGGCTCATGAGATAGTGAGCTGAGCTCATAACCCAGTGGAGGTGTGTTAAGATGGAATGTGCTGACATTTTAAGAAGACACTGAAAGCCGAGGATGCATGTTCCTTTCAGCAGAAGGTACCATCTGTGGCCGAAAGAATTAGATGCTTCACTCTCTATATCAATAATGGCAGCTGATTGTCTGTATAGTTTTTAAGACCAAGGCCCTGGTTTGCAACACATTAGGCTAGATTCGCGTCCTATTCTTTTCTCAAGATGACAGGGTGTGGCCGGACTGTTTCCTGCAGCGTCACACTATCTTGGTTTTTCCTGAAATTACACAATATGAAATAATACCATAAGTAGTGTGACAGGGTCAGGCCAGATGGCTACGTAAGGGTGCTGGAAGGCAGGTATATTAGCCCCAGGCTCAGCAAAGCCTTATTCCCTGGGTGATTCAGCTGGGGCTGCTTAACTAATTAGGCCATCTGGGGCTGATCAGGCAATTAGGACACCTGGGGCCAATCAAGGAGCCCCGCCCCAAACACTTAAAAGCCTCCAGTGCAAGCAGGCAGTGTGGGTTGTGGAGTTTGGAGTGAGGAGGAGTGGAGGACGGAGGGTAGAGTTTACAGTTACAGTTACGGTTGGAGGTTTGCAGTTCCAAAGCCTGCAGTTTGGAGTTGGCAGCTTGGAGCTGGCAGGCTGCGGCCTGCAGCCGGCGGCCTGCAATCTACAGAAGCTGAGAGTGGACCACAGACTACTCCCAGGGAAGGTAGTGATAGCCAGGGGCAGAGCGGGCCCCGTCCCCTCCCTAGGCCTTCCCCCAGCTGCCCGCCGGCCAAGCCGGAAGAGCGCAGGGCCCACGAGGGCGGAGTACTTCTCCCTCCCCCGCCCCCCCACCTTGCCACAGTAGCAACAAAATTTTCATGCCTGTTGGCTTCTCTGAGTACCGCCACACCTTCCATCCATGCAGAAGTTCAGTATAACCTGCCCTGGTGCTGTTCCTGTCTTTAGCTCCCCCATGTTTCCCAAACATGATGAGCTGGCTGTCTACATTCATGCCTATCTGTTCACATCTAGGGGCAGGCAACGTACCATACTAAATCGCTAATCCTGGAGTCCTGGTGCTAGCCGGATAATGCCTTATATGGATAACCCAGATAATGCTGCAGTCGAATATTCTTTTCCAAACAGCTACATAGCCTCACTAAGTTACATGACCCCATACTATGGTTACTGGCTTTTTATGTTTCGTATGACTCCAAGAATGAGAAAATCTGTAGCAGTAATTTCAGAAAGGAAAACCATATGGGAAATTGCTACGTGCCGTGTTTTAGGCCTAATTATCTCATTGTGCTGTTTGGCAACAAATATGTTTGTTTGAGAAGAAAACAAGTGTGAATCATGCAGAAGTAAGCCAGTTGCTGGTACTTAATACATTTTTATATGGAGCTATTTCCCCTGGGGGTGGAGGTGAGGGGGCAAATAAATGGTTTTGTACAACCATGACTGTACAAAAGGTTTTGTGGTTTCTCTTCATGGTTTTGTAGCATAAACCCCAAGGAATGTTGGTAGGTGTGACATACTAGGGTACAATCTAGACTAATGAGCAACTGTACCACTCTTGCTCTGCAACCTTGGGTGCCTTGCAACGCCTTCCTGAAGGCGTTTCCACCTGGGCCGCTCACAGACAGCTTTCCAGCATACGAGCCACATCCTGGCTGTCTGTGTGCACCTGCAGCCTGCCAGCCACAATGGGTTATGCTGTGGTGCTCACCAGCCTGGGTTATGCTACAAAGTGACCCCTACACACTCCCAATCTTAGATTTTCCCCCAGAAATGTATGTCCAGCCCTCTTCTGGACAATACAAGTTTACATGGCGTGTTATTTCTTTAACAGAAATAATAGGTGCCCAACTTGCCACTGCAAATGGAGTTTCCCGAACGCTTCATTTTAAACACACTGCATTAGGTGAAACAATAAAACAAGTGTAATTACAAAGAGAGAGATTTTAAGTGAGAACAAGTCATGAGGCATAAAAGTCAGAAATGATTACCAGAAAAATAAAGGTAAAATGCAACTGGTGCCTAATTTAACAAACTTTATGTTAAATTCAAAAGAAAGTTTTCCCATCAAGTGTTTTCAGCAGTCTTTCTGACCAAACTTCTTGGGTCAGGACCCCTTCTCCCAGAATCCAACAAATGCTCGCTTTGTTGCTTCAGATGCTGTGAATGTGATGGGAAGGGAGAGAGAGAAGGGTGTCTTGGGTGTGTTTGTCCTTCCTTTTTATAGTTTCAGTCCCCCTGTTGAAAAATATTTCCAGGTGGGTAAAAAGAAGCAAAAAGTCTATGCTGAAGGATGCTCCCTGCTGGTTTTTCCTCAGCAGTTTGAGATGCCTTTGTTTCCCCCCTTCTTGATAACTCTGTTCATTGCTTAAATGCAAACTAAGTAGAGCACACATTCCTTTGTTTGAGACAGGCCTCTTTGCCAACCTCAGTTTGGAACAAGTGTTAATAGAACTGTACAGTGGAATCTTATAACTTCACACACAGTGTTGCCCACCACATTGTATCAGGACAATCATGATCAGCAGATTATGAATTTTCAAATGATACCTCACAAGGCAGTGTTTGTACAAAGATTATTACAGTTGTGTGCAGGGTGTGGACACAGGTGCATTCTGTCACAGTAGATACAATACTGTTACTTCAAACTGCCGTGTTAAAAATTTTCTATAAATCAATTTTTTATTTAATTGACACAGATAATGGTGCAGAAGACAGAGGTAATGTTAGGTATAAGCCCAAAGCTGTAAAAACACTTTAGAGTATTTATTCGTTATTCTACAACGCCATCTTGCTGGCAAGGTCAGTGTCTGCTTGTACAGGAAATGACTAAGTTCCTGTATAGCTGGGATGTGGTTTCTTAAAGGAAAGTCCGATTTTATTTCATTCTTCCACATAAGAGGATAGGAATTACTAAACTGGATCAGCAGACAAGAGCACCATGGAGTCCACTCTCCTGTCTGACTGATGCTTCAAAGGCAGAGAGGAGAACGGTGCAAGAAATCACAAAATGGCAATTGTGGAATAACTTGCTCTTATAGGACATTTCTAAAGTCAGAGGTGATTTTAACTGCAATAGGGCACAGTTTGGTCCTGTGACTTTGGTAGGAAAAGATACTAAACTTCAAAAACCAAGTTCTCAAGTTTCAAGTCATTTTTTCCAGCATGGGAGTTGAAAAGGAAAATGCAGAAGGTATATAGTACTGAAGCGGAAATGTTTGTAAAATGATGTTGCGCATAAGGTTTCTTTGCTTTATAAATTAAGGTAATTGTGTTGGTTCATAGACTAGTTAATACATGGAATAGATGTACCAGTAGCAACTAATAGCAGAAATGTACTTACTCTGTGGACAAAAAGTACGGTAGGACATGGCTAGTAATTCTCCAAAGGGATTCTACCAGTCACGCTTCTCAGACACTTCTCTCTCTTCAATTGCCAAAGCAAGAAGGCTAATATGTGATAGGCAGAGATAGGACCGAATTTCATTCCTGTGATTCATGTGACCACTTGTATTTATTCAAGTACTGAATAAAAAGAGCTTAATTACCTTACTAACACTCTCTTTCCAGGACACTTATAGTGTTCGTGCAAAGCCTAAATGGTTACCACTCAGCCCTAATTAATGTTTGGGTGAGAGTCAAAAAATTTGTTCATGAGATTAGACACAGAGAATGCAGTGGGGGTTTGTGTCATGGCAGTTTGTTTTGAGAGACAGCCACAGCAATCAAAATGATGGTGTCATGCAACGCCATGAATGTGCTGTGCATGGTGCGCTCCAGTAAATGACATTTAAAATTATCCATGAGAAAAACCTGTCTCCTGATAGAGTCAAAAGGTGGATAAAATTCCCAGATATTCTCTTTATTAATCCAGTCCCTCCGGACACTCCCCCAAATAAATTTGGGGTCCAATTTACACCAGTGGTGCATATCTTTTTTCGTTAGTTCGCATCACTGTTATTTCGATTAATAGCCACCATTCCTGAATATCAGCAACCCTTCCCCAAAACTTGATTCTGTTAGTATGTGAAATAGTCTTGCAAGGGTAATCGCAGAAGCCTCCATTGTTTGGAATATTAAAGGCCAGCACAGGTAAAGACATGGAAGACAAATAATACAAGAGGTAGTTCACGAATAAAAGGGGTGAGTTCAATCCACTGTTAAGTGAGGTGGTTATTCATTTTTCATTAATATCCAATTGTAAGTTGAATATTCTTGAACATATTAGCAAACCTGGAAATTTCACAGGTTTTTGCATGCATGAATATTCACTCAAATATCTAAAATGGAAATGTGTTATTTATAGTTCATAATTGAGTATCCTCTGATTTAAAGCTTCTGTCCTCAGATCAGGAGCAGAAGCATTTAGGCAACCAGCACAGAACAAGCAAACAAAAATCAAATAGCTGAAACATTTTTTGATGAACTACTTAATGAATTCTAGATCACATGAAAAATTCACAAAGAAAAATTCACAAA
>ML675709.1:1258363-1351915 GCA_007922155.1 Mesoclemmys tuberculata
AATGAATTCTAGATCACATGAAAAATTCACAAAGAAAAATTCACAAAAATCCTCCTGATGATAAGGCAGCACAAAGTGTAGGCGCTACTTCGGTTCTGACTCAGTCCTCAAAAGAGACCTTCTACAGAGGGTGGATTTCCCCCAAACAGAAGAAAGGGCTAACTTCACGACGTCTGTTATTCAGAGTGAATAATCTGATGAGCTCTGGCTGAAATGCAATGACCAGTCCCAAACTGTCAGAGTAAATGATTTCTAGTACTTTTTTCCTTCTACATTTCTGTGATTCTCAAGCAGATTTTGTTAATGATGCTTTTTCTCATTTCTCCTCCTACTTTTCTAAGTGGCTCTTGACAGAATTCATGTGCATCTTGATGCCCCTTGTAGTCATTGCTATTCATGTTTGGTTTGTACTGACAGAAGAAAAATCCCATTTTACTGTAGCTCCACAGGACACATTGTTTTCTGGCTATCATACTAAAGCTATAGTACCACGTTTTAGACTTCATGTAGTTCTCTCTTATCCAGCAGCATATAGAGGTGCATTTGAACTGCCAGCACGTGAATGATTAGCTTTTGACTTTCATCTTTGTGACTAGGATTTTGTATTATGGAATTTGAGTGGAAAAGTACCTCTTGATTCGTTCGCTGAGATAGAAGATCAGAGAGCAACTGGGGCTTTTACCAGCCAGGTAAAAATTTCTCAACAAATTATTTACGTCACAAAATATTTTAGAAACATTTAAAATGATTTCCTATGGAAAATCGTGAATATCCAATACAGCTGCTCTTGAGAAACCTAATCATCATTGGTGGGCAATGAAAACGGAAAATGTCAGTTAATCCTCCTTGAACAGTAAACGCAAGAGATGCTATAGAAATTAGAGCTGGAAAAGACCGAAGACAATTTGTCCTTCCTTGACATCCAGCTTTACTTCCTGCATTCCACTGCAAGTGCTCTCCCTAGTCCAGTTTTAAATCACTCAAACAACAAATCCCCTTGGGATACTCTCTCCAAACTTGTTGATCTTACCATTACAACATTTGCCTTGATGTTCATTTTCTTACTTTTCTTAAATTTTATTTTCTTAATTTTATCCTATTATTCACATTTAGACCCCCTTTACCTTCGAGATGGTTAATCTACTTCCTTGAGATATGTTTATCCTTCTGGGTGGTTTTATATCTTCCTGCTCCCCCATTCATTCCATCATAAATTCCATCATAGCACTGGTTGTGTTTGGAAATACTAGAACCAGAATCCTGTTCTTTCTCGCCCATAATATTTTTGTCATTATATTGGATGACTTGAAGGGAGATTTATCCTATGACCTATCAGCCTTCACTGTCTGAGTCTAAAGTTTACAAATAGCTTCTTTTTAACCCCACTCCCCATACTAATTACAAATCATAGAATCAGAGAAGATGAGGGTTGGAAGGAACCTGAGGAGGTCATCTAGTCCAACTCCCTGCTCAGACCAGGACCAACCCAAAATAAATCATCCCATCCAAGGCTTTGTCAAGCCAGGCCTTCAAAATCCCCAATGATGAAGATTCCACCACCTCCCTAGGTAACCCATTCCAGTGCTTCACCATCCTTCTAGTGAAAATGTTTTTCCTCATATCCAACCTCGACTTCCCCCACTGCAACTTTAGACCATTGCTCCTTCTTCTGTTATCTACTACCATTGAGAACAGCCTAGCTCCATCCTCCTCCTTTCAGGCAGTTGAAAGCCACTATCAAATGCCCCCTCACTCTTCCCTTCTGCAGACTAAACAAGCCAAGTTCCCTCCGCCTCTCCTCATAAGTCACGTGCTCCAGCTCCTTAGTCATTTTGTTGCCCTCTGCTGGACTCTCTCCAATTTATCCGCATCCTTTCTGTGGCAGGGGGTCCAAAACTGGACACAGTACTCCAAATACAGCCTCACCAATGCCGAATAGAGGGGAATAATCACTTTCCTCAATCTGCTGGCAATGCTCCTACTAATGCAGCCCAATATGCCATTAGCCTTCTTAGCAGCACGGGCACACTCATATCATAGAGATACAAGGTTCCAAGGGTGCAGATAACTGTAGCAAGGGCCTTGTCCGAAAGAAATGGGCACAGCTGTATTTCCACACAAAGATGGAAAGAGAGCTCTTGGCAATGGCTGATACCTGAATTGCACCTGATGTACTAAGCCTCCTAAATTGTGAACCTATTTAATAGATGATGCCACACTCTTGCAAATCAGAGTTGCTGATGTAAGGCCTGATACAAAAATCAGTGGAAGTCTTCCCATTGACTTCCATAGGCTTTGGATCAGTTCTGTAATTCTTTATGAGTTTTTCTGGTTGTTTCCCATAGCTGCCCAGCATTTGCTCAGTCTTCTCTGGATTTTGCACCAGCCAAAAAACCCTTATCCAATCAAGGCAAAAGCACTGGTGAAACTGAATGTTAATTTTGGCTCATTCCCTCTGGTTAATTCCTTTATTTGACTGGTTTGGAAAGTGCCGGTTTTCTGTCCTTTACAGCAGGCCAAGTACAATACACGGCTGCCTGTCAGTGCTACAGCTCTGCATGTTTAAAAGATGCCCTAGATTCTCCTCTTTATCCTGAAGGATCTTGAATGGAGGCCACCACTGAAATTTGTGAGTCAAACACAATGATCCCACAGGGTTTCTCCGACTTTTTTTTGCCGGGACCACATCTGAAAACATTTGTGAAATATGATGATCCCCTTCAGGTGATCTCATCCTTACCGGCATGTGCAGGGGCTGACAGCTTGTAATGCCCCCCCATAATAGCCTCCCAACCCCTTAGAGGGGTCACAACCCCCAGCTTGAGAACTCCTTTAGCAGCAGCAGTAGTAGTTTCGATGGTATTATGTAACTTTCACAGCAAGCCTTAGTAGCCCGTGTCACAAAACCTTTTTCAAAGTTAACTTGCTTTTACTGAATCTGTACTTTCGCAGAAGATTAGCAGCAGTTAATTCAGCTAGAGGAGCATAGCTTGCAGGCCATTAATAATTTCAGGAAACTGAATTATGTTTGTTATTGAAAAATAATAAGCTGGAATTTATGAAGATGTTACCATGGCACAAAGTTCTAATATCATCTGGTGGTAGTGAGCACAGAGGATGTCGAGTTAGCAGGTATTTATCTACATCCTACGCAAAAGGGCTCCAACTTCTAAGATGGATAAAACATGCTACTCATAGCTCGGAGGATGCTTTTTGAGTATGATACTAAGAAGTGCAAAGTAGAGCTGGTCAAAAAAATATGAATTGAAACAGTTTTCTATTGGAAAATGCCATTTTGGCGCAACTGAAATGGTTTGCAAACTCGCATCAATTTGGGGAAAATTTTGTTTCGAGAACATAAAAATTGTTTTTAAAATGTCCCATTTCAACATTTTTGAATCAGAAATTTTTGATTTTTTCATTTCAAAAACTTCTTTTCGAAATCTCTTTTATGGAAAGAAAATTTTGAGAAACCAAAAATGGTCAAAATCAAAATGAAACCATTTGAGTTTGACCTGAAATGAATTTTGTATGCTGAATTTCATTTCACAGAATAGTTGAAATTTGGATTTTGGACCCAAGTTAGGTTGAACATTTTTTCAGACTCTTAAAAATATTTTGCTGGGTGGGGAATTTGTTTTCTGACCAGCTGTAATCTTGAATGCCCTCCATTAGGTACTACTTACAATAAGAAGGTACTGGGCTGATGAGAGCTAGAAATGGAGCCTTCTCCTCTAGATCAGAGGTCCTCAAAATGGGGGGTGTGCCCCCCTTACGGGATATGGAATGTATTGGGTTGGGGGTGAATGAGAAGTTTTAGGGGGAGAAAAAACTTAATGTGCAATTTCTACCCACAGCACTGAATAGCTATCAAAGCTGATTCCTCCTGACATATCTGGTCCTCAGATGGCACCATGCACAGTGACAGATTTCTGTTAAGCTTGCATAGCATTACCCAAAGTCTTTGCCATCTGTACATCAAACCATTTGCTGGATCACAGTGTGCGCATTTAATCGTAAGCATCGGCCCCAATCACAATTTTGCTCTCGCTGTTCTCACAACGGGTTGTTGGCTCATTTGTGCCATTCATGGAATTGCTCTGCTCCAGAAAAATGGGCGCACCCATCACGTTAGTAACCATCGTGTGATGCCAGGAGACAATAGCTCACTTCAAATTTACATTGCTATATTCTTAAACGGCGCTGTTTGAATCAACGGTTTCTAATATCTAGTGAGAGCTGCGTGTTGATTTTTTTGTCAGGATATGTACTTGTGTGGTGGGAGAGGCATAAACTACTACAGACACAAAAAAGGGTGGCGTGATCAAATAAGTTTGAGAACCACTGGGCTCGATTACTGCATTTTGGCTATTGCTGCCCAATGATATGAACCAAAGAAGTTGTGATTGCTGGTTTAACCACCCCGCTGAGAAGTCTCCTGGTATGGGCAAATCCCCACATGGCACAAGGCTGGTGTCCACCATTTCTCTCACAGCACCCGTGGTAGGAAGTGTAGGCAGACCAAGCCCAAGCCGGTGCAAAGTCCCCTCAGGCACCATTATAAACCACTGCCAGTTACAGCAGTCTCAAGGTCGCTCTAACTTGGTTGAGGGCAGAGCCAGCCCCATGGCTGGTGGGGCATAAGGGTGGCCTTTATGAGCTTTAACAGCCCTGAGGATCAAACCCACTGTGTCTTACCAAGGAAACAAACTCAAGTTCAGAAACGTACCTGGTTCCACTGAATTCATTAATAGAGATTACAGCTGGAAATGAGGGAAGTTGTGTTTTATTCTGTTTCCCTTATGTGGAATGGACTGGCTAATCTGTCCAAGGGAAAATAACAGCAGTTTGTCTGCTGTGTGTTTTGAACCGGACTACAATAGATGTTTTTTATATATATAAATACAGAGCCAATCATCCACAAGGTCAACAAATAGAAGAATTTGTGCCATCCATGCAGTTTGTTTGTAAGCTCCAGTGGAAGGGACACACAAACGTACTCCAGGATCTCATTTATTTTCACAGAACTGTCTTGGCCGAAGGCTCCAGGGTCGTGAGCCAGGTAGCCCGCTGCAATCATTTGTGACTGTAATAAATGTGGCTGAAAGCTGCCAGGCATTACCCAAAGAGGAGAAAATGGTTATGATCCATGCAATGCTGAAGTGTATGTGTACAAAGGAATGCCAGTGCAAAACTGGGCAATAATCAATCTGCCATTATCCAGGGGCACCAAAAATACTGGCATGTTTCATGATAAGCCACACTGCGATGTCATTCCTTTCCCAAAACTCATCCATGTTCAAGAAGCTGCAACTTCAAAACAGAGTCATTTTTTCTCCAGCCTTCGGGAGTATCTGGTTTCAGGGGTTTGGCTTTGTGATCAGCAATTGTGCATAACAGTTCATTTGCAGCTTTTGAGTCAGCTGTGGCAGTTTTCCTTATTTTATATGCTCATTAATTAGTGGCATCTGTAAATAAGGTAGAATATCGTTTTGGTTTGGATACTATCACTATACGTAACCATCTGTCTGCCTGTCTGTCTTAAATTATTTCTCAGAAACCTGTCACTTAGACACTAAACTAAGCACTGCTTAAATAATCAGGTTAATAGTGAAAGGTGCCTGGATGAATGCAGTAGCTATTTTATGCTGAGCAATAATTCATGCAGAACATCCGCCATTAGAAAGGCGAGCGGTGGCTAGAACACCTGTTTGTTAAAACTTCTCTTCCAAAAGTGCCCTGAAATCTATAATCTGGACAGCAGCTGCTAGGGACAAGCCAGAAGCATTTGGATTGGGCAACTCATTTAAGGGCAGATCAGGGTGTTGCGTGGCTGAGCTGTAGATATTAAGGATGTGAGGGACAGACCACACACCAAACTGAGCCGGAGCCTTTTTGAAGGATCTCCTCTGATATATAGCCTCCTATGAAGTCCAAAGCTTGCTGTGCCCCATATCCCACCGTATCTTTCATGGGGATCTCAGCAGGACTGGAAGTTTTGACTTGCCTCCAGATGTTTACCGATCTCCTGGTTCTAATGGTCCGGTAGCAAGTGCATTGTGCTCCTCTGACGTGCGGAAGCCCCTGAGTGATTTCAAAACAGCAGCGGGCCCAGCAGAGGTTGGCAGATCCCACTGTACATTGAAGAGGTTATTGGCCGAAGTAGTCGTTGTGGTAGAATGGGCGTTGGGTTGCATCGCAAACACAAAGGTGAAAGGAGCGTGTGCAATGCTGAAACTGCTTTTTATTTGTTCAGGCTTTTTCTGCTAGGAAACTGAGATGCAGTAAAACATCAAACAGTAGAATGTGAGAGCTGACAGCAGGCCTGAGCTGAGGCGAGGTAAGGAGATGACAGAGGTAGATCAAACCTCCAACTAAAAACCAGCTGGATTTCAATGCAGCCTGTCGGTTTAGATTCCAGGGCCTCTGTGTGTATGTTCTGCGGAGAGGAATTCTGAATTCTATTAACAAGGGCTCGATATCCCTCTCTACATCTTGTTACTAGATATCTCTCTGCCTTTCATATTCATCTTTTCCTAGTGACGCTAATAGAAACTGAAGGTGATTTAGGATCAATATTCAAGGATCACGTAAAGGCTCAATATTCAAGGATCACTTAAAAAAAATTAAGCCTGTAAATTTCCTGTAACAATTGTTAGAATAACGTAGGGAATAGCCTCCGTATTCGAAATAGCAAGGCTTTGGGGTTTTTTTTTATTTAATTCGTCATAATGTTTACATTTCTTGCTGGCCACAGATATTCATGCAGGACCTTCTGTGCTGCTGTGACGTGTACACAAGACAGGTGAAACCTTATTCTCCAAGAGTTGTGTATCTCATTGGTGATCCGATAAACAAGAAATGAAACAGAGCCATGTTAACATGGAATCCATGAGTCTACCGATGGTGTCACCATAGTTAGAAGACTTCCTAACTGGTAAATAATCTCCTGAGCCCTCTTAATTCTACAAAATAGCAGAAACCCATAACTACCAGCACAACTGGAGTTGCAGCTAGCAAGGGACACACGGAAAGGGTAACAAGAAGGGTTT
Organism: Mesoclemmys tuberculata; assembly: GCA_007922155.1. Classification (NCBI taxonomy): domain Eukaryota; kingdom Metazoa; phylum Chordata; order Testudines; family Chelidae; genus Mesoclemmys; species Mesoclemmys tuberculata. The sequence goes on from ML675709.1 coordinate 1,265,416, forward strand.
CTACGGGTATGTTAGCAACAAGAAGATGGTCAGGGAAAGTGTGGGCCCCTTACTGTGTGGGGGAGGCAACCTAGTGACAGATGTTGTGGAAAAAGCTGAAATACTCCATGCTCTTTTTGCCTTTGTCTTCACAGACAAGGTCATCTCCCAGACTACTGCACTGGGCAGCACAGAATGGGGTGGAGGTGAGCAGCCCTCAGTGGTGAAAAAGCAGATCCAGGACTATTTAGAACAGCTGGACATGCACAAGTCCTTGGGGCCAGATGCAATGCATCCAAGGGTGCTGAGGGAGTTGGCTGAAGTGACTATAAAGCCATTGGCTAATATCTTTGAAAACGCATGGCAATTGGGGGAAGTCCCAGACAATTGAAAAAAGACAAATATAGTGCCATCTTCAAAAAAGGGAAGAAGGAGGAACTGGGGAAATACAGACCAGTCGGCCTCCCTTCAGTCCCTGGAAAATCATGGAGCAGGTCCTCAAGGAATCCATTTTGAAGCACGTGGAAGAGAGGAAGGTGATCAGGAACAGTCAGCATGGATTCACCAAAGGCAAGTCATGCCTGACCAACCTGATTGCCTTCTGTGATTAGATGATTGATTCTGTGAATGTGCAGAAAATGGTGGACATGATATATCTTGACATTAGCAAAGTTTTTGATACCATCTTCCACAGAATTCTTGCCAGCGAGTTTAAGAAGTATGGGTTGGACGAATAGACTATAAGGTGGATAGAAAGCTGACTAGATCATCGGGTTCAATGGGTAGTGATCAATGGCTTGATGTCTAATTGGCAGCCAGTAACAAGTGGAGTGCCCCAGGGGTCGGTCCTGTGGCCAATTTTGTTCAACATCTTCATTAATGATCTGGAGGATGGCTGGATTGCACCCTGAGCAAGTTTGCAGATGACACTAAACTGTGGGAAGTGGTAGATACGCTGGAGGGTAAGGATAGGATACAGAGTGACCTGGACAAATTGAAGGATTGAGCCAACAGAAATCTGATGAGGTTCAACAAGGACAAGTGTAGAGTCCTGCACTTAGGATGGAAGAATCCCATGCACTGCAACAGACTGGGGACTGACTGATTGGCAGGGATGGTATGATGGGACAGCCTAGTTTGACAATTGACTGATCTTTGACTACTCATGGTAGATAGAGAATTCTTTCTTGAGTGTCTAGCTGGTCTTGCCCACATGCTCGGGGTTTAACTGATCACCATATTTGGGGTTGGGAAGGCATTTTCCCCCAGGGCACCTTGGCAAAGGCTCTGGGGGTTTTCACCTTCCTCTGTAGCATGGGGCACTGCTCACTTGCTGTACCTTAAAGTCTTTAAACCACGATTTGAGGACTTGAATAACTCAGTCACAGTTTAGATGTTTATTACAGGAGTGGGAGAGTGAGATTCGTGGCCTGCGTTGTGCAGGAGGTCAGACTACATGATCATATTGGTCTTTTCTGACCGTAGAGTCTATGAGTTTATGAGTTCTGCAGAAAAGGACCTGAGGGTTACAGGAGACAAGAAGCTGAATATGAGTCAGCAGTGTGCCCTAGTTGCCAAGAAGACTAACGGAATATTGGGCTGAATTAGTAGGAGCATGGACAGCAGATCGAGGAAAATGATTATTCCCCTCTATTCGGCATTGGTGAGGTCACGTTTTGGAGTATTGTGTCCAGTTTTGGGCCTCCCATTGCAGGAAAGATGTGGACAAATTGGAGAGTCCAGCAGAGAGCAACAAAAATAATTAGGGGGCTGGAGCACAAGACTTATGAGGAGAGATTGAGGGAACTGGGTTTGTTTATTCTGCAAAAGAGAAGAGTGGGGGGGGCTTTCAGCTACCTGAAGGGGGTTCCAGGGAGGATGAAATTAGGCTGTTCTCAGTGGTGGCAGATGACAGAACAAGGAGCAATGGTCTCAAGTTGCAGTGAGGGCAGTCGAAGTTGGATATTAGGAAAAAAAATTTCACTAGGAGGGTGGTGAAGCCGTGGAATGGGTTACCTAGGGAGGTGGTTTAATCTCCATCCTTAGAGATTTTTAAGGCCCGGCTTGATAAATCCCTGACTGGGATGATTTAGTTTGGATTGGACCTGCCTTCAGCAGGGGTTGCACTAGATGACCTCCTGAGGTCCCTTCCAACTCTAAACTTCAGTGAGTCTATACCAGTTCATCTAGGAAGTTGCCTCTAGATTTAGGAAAATAGGTTGCAGGGAGGGCAGCAAAGCTGATCTTCTGACTTCTCTATCCTCAGCTTTCCATCCAATAAGGTATTTTCCTGTGTGTTTAATTCAAGAGGGTGAAGGAAGCATTTTAAAGATACGTTCTTGCGTCAGGTTTGATGTGATAAGACTGTTATGTCTGGTAGTTTTTCCATATTGTAATCATTTATAAAGAAACATAAAATGTTGTTTGTAGACATTTACTTGGCAGCGTGCTAGACAGGTAACATTTCATCTCATTTCCTCCACACCCCCAACACTCTATGACATATTCAACTTTCCCTATCTATCAGTGTCTCTCTGAACGTAGCATCTTTTCACCATTCTCGCTTTAATTTTTTCTTTGTAGAATTGTGACTTGGTTGCTAGCTGGAAAATTAACTTTCCGGGGTGCTGTTAACATACTGGCTGGGTTTCCTAGCTTGGTTTCTGACTGATCATTTAGATACTTGTACGCTTCTTAAACGTTATCTCTTTTAATTTTCTGACATTTTTTCTGGCTTTGCTGATTCCCCTTTGGTAATCACAAGCAATGCTGGAATTGAATGCTCTTATAATAGATCCTATCGCTATGGGAGCATGTCAGACCAAATAAAAATGCATCTACAAGAACCAATTTAGGACTAGCAGCCTTAGTGAGTAAATTAGTTTGTATCATTTCTTTATTTTGCACATATGTAATGCAAATGTCGACATTACAGAGTCAGCATGGTTGAGATTTTAAATGCATGCAATTGAAGCAATCCGAAGGCCTGGTTCCTGCAGCAACCATAAGTCAGCCATTTTGTGCTTATGTAATGTTTTTCTCACTGCATACGGTGTTAACTTTAACACCTCTCTCTCTCACTTGCATCATGAAATCCATAATTTCCTGGCTATTGTGTACAAAAAATTATCTTTTTTTTAAAGTGAACTATAAGTGGGGAAAGATGTCATTGCATATTATATGTCTGTATGTGCATAGTTAGATACACTCACTGTTGAATGAGACCTCTTATTATAAATGACATTTCTATTTCAAACGTTGCAGTATCAGGCATTGTGTGCTCCAGAGGTCGCAGCACACCACAGGGTGCACAAAACTGGAAGTCAAAGGCACCGAGGCCCTGAAAAAATGCTGCTAGCTTTGCTAGTCTGTTTCGATGACATCTTAAAAATCGGACGGGACTTCCATACTCATGACAAGCCCTCACATGGGAATATCACTGGTTAGATACTACTGTGGTGAGAGCTACAAGAAAAAACGAAGCGAGAGAACATGAGGCCTGGATTATGCTGTTTTAAAAAGGGGTAATTAATATGCATATATCTGTATAGCAGTTTTTTCACTGATTGTTGACACCTGAACCAAGCCCACTTGCATTCAGAGTAATCAGAAAAATTCATGGTTAGGGTAATTTTTAAAAAATGACAGGAGTTTATTCTTTTTTGCTTTCCTCTAATTAATTTACAACTTTTCAGGGCGTGAATATTGTAGGTTCTTAGCATTTTGGGTCCATTTAAATGTCAGATTTCAAGAGCACATAAAAGGAAATCCAGAGGGAAAAAATACTATCTGATAAATGGATTTGTTTTTGCAAAACTTTGGAAGCATTGGAGTTACAGTTAGGCTAGACTTTCAATTACGAGTCTGACTTTCCCTCTTTTCCTGGGTTTCAATCAGAGGTGTAGCACTGTGAAATGGCAGAATATAGAATATGCAGGTTTCTCTAACATAATCTGTTACTCTATGGTTATGAAAAGCAGAGTAATGTTTAGCTATCATTGTAAGGGGTACGACTGGCCATTCAAAACAATCGCGTTTGAAAGATACAGTTCTTAAAAAGGATACAGGTTAGCTGGTCATGTGACTTTTAGATTCAGATAGCAGCAAGTTTTAAGACCTTAATGAAAGCGAGTTGCTTTGAGAAGTCAGTTTTGCATGGCCGAGCCTGTGTTCATTGGTGGATCAAGTGCTTTATTGATCGAATTTGGTTCTTTTTGCTGAAGCTGACAAACCTGTCGCTAACAGCAGAGGTTGCTATGGTCACTGTCAAACAAAAGTCAATATCCAGCAGTCAGGAGCAAGTGTGGAAGGACATGAGGAAAAGTTAGATAAATTAAAAAGCCAAATGGAGAAGGAGTCTGACGCACTTGTAGTCTGTGGACTTTATAAAACAATAATAACAGTGCATAATTATAAGATTTTGTATTTAACCTAGCGTATTTTCGCCAAAGATCTCAACGCATCTTACTAGGCTTGGTCTGTATAATTAGTTCCAATTTTCTGATGAGGAAGCTGGGTCACAGAGAGGTTAAGTGACTTGTCCAAGGTGTTAGAGAGAAACGGTGGGTGAGGTCAGATCTTTTCTCGGACCAACTTCTGTTGGCGAGAGCGACAGCCTTTTGAGCTTTGTGAAGAAGAACTCTGTGTAAGCTCGAAAGCTTGTCTCTCTCCCCGATGTCACCCAGAAGTGTGCAGGGTCACCTACACCTCTCTCTTCGGCATTCACCCGTTGCCTCAGGACTGTCTTTCTATGATATGTGAATGCTTGTGCGTGGTTCCATTCCATTGCATGGAAGCAATCTCATTTTATCAGCTGCTGAAGTAAAAATCCAGCTGCACGAAAGGTCGTGATGACTGGGACCTTTATTAGCTGCAGCGGATAGGCGCTGAAGTCTTTGTGTGTTGTCAAGCCTTACGTATGCCATACATTTCCCCTCCCCGCGGGTGGTCCTCCATGGCTACCCTCATTCTCGGTTTAGCTCGCCAGTTGAAGTGGTGTCCCGGGATGTGTGTCGACTGCCGCCTATGGGCAGTTACATGGATCCACAGACGAGTGCGGGGTGTGAAGTGAGGACCAGTGAAGGAGAACCAATCAAGAGTGCGATGGCTCTGACTTTCAGAGGTATTCCCTCTCCTTCTGCATCCCATGTACCCACTTGTCGAAGGCAATAGCGGTGCAAAAGGCAAGCACAAGGGCTAGGCACCACTTACATATTTCATGCTTAGCGAGGGACGATTCAGTTCTGCAAAATGCTGTGCACCCTCGTCTCACACTAGGCCTTAGGCTCAGGCATAGCACGCAGATCTCCTGGCCCCTCACCAGTAGATATCATGACCTTCCACACCAGCTGAGTTTAGAATTGCTCCTCAGCCTTGGCATTTTCCTGGTCTTCAAGACTGTGACTTTAAAAAGCTCATCCACGCATCCATTGGGTATCAAAAAATGTATTTTCATGCTACAGTTCTAACACCTCATCTTGTCAGCGGAGCTAAGAGAAGCCATGTACTGTGGTATCTGAATATCAATTTTTTGATTGAACCATCAAAGTCAAATGGATGGTATCTTCTCTCCCTGACTTTGGACACCCCTGTTTCTTTTGCATGGATAATAGAAAGCAGCCAACCTGGGACTGGAGTCCTGCTGACATTGTAACTTTGGAAATGGGTTAATAAAAACCTACATGTTTGATGCTTCCGGCTTTGATGCTGTCTTTGAAGCCTTTGAAGAAGTGCAGCGCTCACTCAGGTGTCACATTCCCGTGTAGGACTCCGACAGCTCCAATTCAAAACCTCCCCACCTTTCCCTCATTAGCTTGGTCATTAAACCATTTGTTTATATTTTAAAGTCACTGAAGCGATTTTGCATTGTCTGCCCGCGAAGTAGACCAGCTGAGGCCTCTGGTGGGATTAGCTCTGGCCTTCAGTCCCTGCTGAGAATAGGAACTCCTGGGAAAGAATCATTCTCTCTTATGTCTTTTGGAATATTTTTGAATTCATGAATATAAAAGAATTTGCAGTGCTAGCTAACGAAGCCCAGCCAGGTAGAAATAAACAGCCTTCAGTGTGAGCTTCGCAGGTCTAGTATTGGAGATTTCAACACTACAGCAGAATCTTTACCTCCCTCAAGAGTGAAGGGTAAAGTAGCTAATTGTAATTCATGTTATACCCTAAGCAGGAAAAGGCTGCCAGCTGTCCCAAATACTGGTGAATTAGGTGTTAAGATGTAGGAGTCGGAATATTTCTCAGTCTTTCCTGTGCTCCGTCTATCTGATTTATGTCACGTAGGTGTCAAAGATGTCTGCACATAGTCATTTGCCCAACTTGTGCACATGTTTCTCAGGATGAAACAGTTCACAGAAGAATCATAGAAGATGAGGGTTGGAAGGGACCTCAGGAGGTATCTAGTCCAACCCCCTGCTCAAACAAGGACCTACCTCAAATATATCATCCCAGCCAGGGCTTTGTCAAGCAGGGCCTTAAAAACCTCTAAGGATGGAGATTCCACCACCTCCCTAGGTAACACATTCCAGTGCTTCACCACCCTCCTAGCTTCTTCTCCACTGTAATCCCCAGGTCCTTTTCTGCAGAACTGCTGTGTAGCAATCGGTCCCCAGTCTGTAGCAGTGCAAGGGATTCTTCCATCCTAAGTACAGAACTCTGCACTTGTCCTTGTTGAACCTCATCAGATTTCTTTTGGCCCAATCCTCCAATTTGTCTAGGTCACTCAGTATCCTATCTCTACCCTCCAGAGTATGTACCACTTCCCCCCAGCTTAGTGTCATCCACAGACTTGTTGAGGGTACAATCCATCCCATCCTCCCGATCATTAATGAATATACTGAACAAAACCAGCCCCAGGACTGACCCCTTTGGCACTCGGCTTGATACCGGCTGCCAACTCGACATAGAGATCTAGCCAGTTCTCTATCCATTTTATAGTCCATTGATCCAACCCATACTTCTGTAACTTGCTGGCAAGAATTCTGTGGGCAACTGTATCAGAAACTTTGCTAAAGTCAAGGAATATCACGTCCCCCGCTTTCCCCACATCCACAAAGCCAGTTCTAAAGTATCCTCTCCAATGCTAAATTGAAAGGGCCAAATCCCATGTTGACACACACCTTTTGCTGCCTCAATGAAATCAGTGAACTTGCTGAATCAATGGACCATGCAGAATTTGTCTCAATCTGTGCATAGGAGTTTTGCAGTTCAGCAAAAATGTTTTATTCTTTAGGCAGAGAGATGGAAAGCAACCAAATGATCATTACGATGTTGGCATATAGTAGCAGTCTGCTTGAGGAAAGCTAACTGTCAGGTGTATATTTTACTTACACTTGAACAATTTTATAGCAGAAATCGGCATGCTCTAGCGACATAGTATCCTGGATTGGCCAACTAGCCTCTAGGAAGGAAGAAGAAAGTAGTCTGAAAATCAAAGATAAGCATTATTTCCTCTAAAAGGATGAGTCAGTACTTACAGTTGTGTATTTACCTTGGATTCATTGTAAATATCCCAGAATTTCTTCTGTGGAAAGTTATTATTGTGGAAGTCGTGGCACAGGCAAATGAAAAGGCATTCAAATGCTAATGTTTAACTCTTCAACGCACCAAGCGTATTTAAAAAAAGATACAACACAAAACAATAACCCATTGAAAGTGAAATGGGGCTGAAAGATTGTGGTGTATTTTCAGTTAGGGTCTAGATGTGGATTATCTGATTGCCATAGAAATAAAGTTCTTGTAGGTACTGTTGAACTACCAGAGACAGAGGCTCTTTTTCTATCCTGAAACATCTACAGTCCTTTACACCTGTGCCAAGAGGGTGTGATGAAGTGGAGGTGTTTTGGGGGTTTTCTCTGAGTGCTGCGTGTGTGCCTCCATTTCCCCATATGTTACTCGTGTATTTCGGGGATGGGACCCTGGGTGTGTGATCATTGCAGAGGCCAGTGGAGGGCAGAAGGGCCTTCCCCAGACACACATCCACCAGCCAGTCCCTTTTGTCCTCCTGAGTCAGCCAGATGGAACGGGTTGTGGCAGAAGAGGACCAGGAGGAATGGCCACTTTGCCTTGGAAGGAGGCAAAGGACAGGGAGGGGCTAGTGGACGGGTCTGGGGGGGAAGAGGCCAGTCCCCCCATGACGGGCGGGCGGGGGGGAGCCCCAAGAATGGGGCTCTCCAGGTGGTCGCTGTGAGCTGTCCATGCCCAGGGCGGCCAACTGATAATGCCAGGGTCAGAGCAGGCTGTAAAAGGAGAGCAGATTCTCCCAGCACTGGTGGGTGACACTGCAGTCAGACTTCCCAACCAGCCACAAACAGTGCTTCTGATTGCCCCACACTGGTTATCAAGAAGCCACTTGGCAAATACACGCAGCCCCCTTTACTGCATTTCAGTCTCTGGCTCCCAAACTGCCACTAGGTTCAGTAAAGAGACCAGTCATTTAAACTCTGTGCTCTTTTCTAAAAAGATTCCCTCTGACCCCAAAGGACCAGCTGCAGGACCAGTTCACTATAAGTTTGGATCTTACCCAAAATACCACGCTGCCAGCCAATCCTTTAGTAACTAAAACTAAAGGTTTATTCTAAAAAGAAAAACAAACAGTAAGAGAAATGTTAAAGGATGAAAGCCATCAGATACATACAAATGATTTGAAAGTCCATATACATCAGGTTTCTAGAAGAATTGTGGAGTTGCGGGCTTGTATAGTCCCTCTGGTGTACATCCAGTACCTGGATGGGTCTCAGTCCTTCAGTTCAGTTGCAAAATGAATTGATCCAGAGGTAGGTAGGTGTGTGTCTGCAGCTGGAGAGGAACAAAGACAAAATGGTTTCTGTGGCTTGATCTTAAATACCCTCTGTTCCTGGCCATGCGGCCTGTGGACCTTACAGGAACTCAAATGTAGTCCAGAGTCACATGGGCCAATCCTGGTAACTCTTCAGGTATGCCTTTAGTTCCTTCCTGGGCCTTTTGCTTCTGTAAAAGTTTTGATGGGCCATTAAGCGGGCTACTGTCCTGCCACACTTCTGTCTGGGGTGGGTCTTATACAGCACAGTTTGAAATACAGGGATATCAAAAATGTCCCTAACTTCCATTACAGATATAACACCTGAACATAAGCCTTGCCATCTTTCTCAGCGCATTCCATCCTTCCTAACAGTATCTGGCATGGCATATCTTACATGAATCGGTATGATTTTGACATATTCATGTTAACCAATGTGACAAATCCCCCCCCAATCTAACCAGTATGGCAGTCTCTGCTGTAACTTCTAATTAAGCTGCTAGGAAAGTCTTTCTGCACTGTGATCCTGAGAACTAATGAACCCTCCCGACTTCCACGCTAGCTGTGAATTGCTTCTGACTGTAAGGCAGGGTGCGTGGCCCCTTAGGGGCGTAGGGCTTCCCAGAGTCTGGGAAAAGGGGCTGCTAGGGGTAGCTCTGGAGAAGCAGGGATGCTGACGACTGCACTGGTGTGTGGAGACCCAGGGTGGCAGACTCTGTTTGGCTGTGTTGAGAGAAATCCAGAGCACGCTCCCTGGGGGATTCTGTGATAGAGGGCATCAAAGATTATCAAAATCAGGCCCAGACGCTGCCTTCAGACACAATCTGCCCATCAGCTTCAGTAGGAATTAGTTCTACTTCTGTTTCCCAGGGCAGAATGTGGCCGTTGACTAAGACTGAAGAAGAGCATATAATTGGGGTTTATAGCCAAGCTTGATTAAGCTTATTGTTGTTAATAATGCTCTGTTTTATACATTGTTTCCCCAGAGTAGGTGCCGAAGAACCTGCAGTCTGAATAAAGTTGGCATGAAAAGCTTGGATTTCTTTTCTTAAGCCAAGTTGTTGGTTTTTTTTAAATGTCCTCTGGGAGAGAGAGGGCAGTGAGCGTTTCCTCACTTTCAAGTCTCATCCATTTCTTCTAGGTTTCACTAGATTTCTCCAGAAGTATCTTGAAGTATTGAGGAGAGAGAAGGTAATGTAAACTTACTCAAGGAAGTCATTATCAGAGGGAGAAGTTGGGAACAGACCACTGGAAATTTTACGCACTCTGTGCTATCTTGTCATGGCATCTGCCAATCTGCTACCATAGTTTATATGGCAGATATGAGAATTATTTAAACTTCAGTAAAATCTGCCAAACATTAAATTAAATTTATAAATAAATTAAATTAGATTTATAGCCTTCCGTTGATCAGTGCTCAGCCCAACAGGCAGCACAACATATAATCATTTTAGGCAGAAATTCCAAAAGAAAACTTGAGGTTTGCTACCGTTCTGATAAAATCCCCTTTATTTCCTGTTTGTAAAGCCCATTCATAAAAGGGATTGAATTATCCTCTTCTTTCAACGCAAAAGAGAAGCACAGGATCCACCAAAGGAAATTGACCGGAATGATTTGTCACCACGATCTTAATGGCCTTGTCTTGATAAGGAAGTGACATTTCCACAGGCCATTTTTGCTGAGAAGGGAGGCCTGCAATAAAATGGGGTGGGAGATAGGGGGCAGGTCCTGTTCTCGTTGCCGTCAGCGGGGTGGGAGATAGGATTGTGCGGGTGAAGGTGTGCGGCTGTCTTCCTGCCTCTGCCACCTGCAGCCATGCCCACAATCTGCCCCACCCCGCCCCCTCCCTCACTCGTCCTGCTTGCCACCGCATCCCTCCCCCTCCATTGCTCCCCTCCTCTCTTCCACACTCCCCCTTTCCCCCCAGGTGGCGAGGGACAGCTGGGGAGGGATGTGCGGGGGGGAGGACGAAAGGAGGGATGCGCACAGCAAGCGATGGCAAGGGGGCTGAGTGGGCGGGGGGGGGCATGGCTGCAGGCAAGCCAAACAGAGAGGTGGGCTAGTGGGGAGTGCAGTAGCGAGCAGGGCGGGGGTCGGACCTGGGGCAGAGCCAAGGTGAACTGTCGGCAGGTGCCACGGGCGGAAGAGGTGGGACAGGGAGCTAGCCTCCCCGAGGAGAAGCTGTCACTCCACTGCCCATGGCCCGGCCCCTTTTAAAATCACCGGGCCCCCTTAAAATCACTGGGTCCCTTGGCACTTGCCCCCTTTGTTCCCCCTCCCAATCCTCAACCCCTCCGTTGGCAGGCCTGGTTCCCAGTGCTCTGTCTAGCTCAGAATTATTGTTCACGTATCCTCCTGAATTGCTGTATAGAGTTGTTCATTTCATGGGTAATTATATTTTGGACCGTACCCTCTTTGGTTCAGGGACTTTATCTTCATTAGTGTTGTTAAAGGGCTGGGCATACTGTGGGCCCACTACAGTTGAAATAATAGCAAGAATAGTTATTGCAGGGATGAGAAAGGTGTTTTCTGAACAAACAAAAATAACTCTGTGTGTGAGAGAGCGAGAACGTGAACCCGTATATTAAGGCCAAATTCAGCTTGGTGTAAATAAATACAGCTACGCTGAAATTAATGGCATTAAACCAGCGTTGAGGTTCTGCTGCAATGTATACATTTGTTTTGTTGCAAAGTGTTCTGGAATTCTTTGGGATGAAGGGATCTATAACTGTAACATATTATTGTAATACGTACATTTTATTATTTAATATTGGAAGGGACATTTCCTAAAATTAACTGGTTTGCAAGAAAATATTTATGTTCTTGGCTATTATATGTAATCGCACCACTTGGGCTTAGTTAATAAGACTTCAGATGCAGGAAAGGTAATAATTCAGCTTTTATTTTTCCAGCACCAAACTGTGAAGGGTTTCATCTAGATGTAAAGCAGCTAACATAGTGGAGTTGCAATTCATTTTCTATAAAATTATTCCACTTCCGTTCTAAATGGAATTAGAGTTTTACATATTGATATAGTATTTTCCATAATGTATGTTAGCTGATAGTTTCACGTATTTGACTGCATCGTATTTTATGCACACTGTCTCCATGATCTAACAGTCAATTTGGCCTTCATGAAGGAACGTAAAACACCCTGGTAAATTATAGGCAACATGAATGAATGACCAGGTGAGCCAGGACTGTAAAAGGTGTGGTGATCTATTATTTTCTGTGCATCCAAATTCAATATTGTGAGATGTTTAACAATTGAAGGCACATTAATTTTATGGCAAATATTAAATGGCCATATCAGCAAGGAGTCATACACAATGGAGAGTTATGACCCTTGACTCACCTTCCAGTCCTGTATATCTGGGAAAAGCTGTTCTATAGCACTTTTAAATTAGAGAGGTTATAGCCCCACTAAACACTTCTCGTAAAGTTTTATCCAGACTTTGCTCATAAAACGGCTTCAGTTTAAGCAACAAAAAGTTCCAGTTCGCAGGGTACTGAGGAGCCGTTTAATTAACTGTTTTAACAGGCCTGTAAAATATAATGCAACCAAACTGCTTCAACACCCACACCAAAAAAATAAAAACCATGAGCGCCAGCCTTTTGCAGAAGGGAGCCTGAGCCCTGCCAAAGGGGAGTCACTGGTGTTAAGGACTATGGGTGAGATCCTCCCCAGTGGGCTGTGCCTGGTGGACTCTGCTTCACACTCACCCACCTCCACCGGACCTACCCCCACGACTCCTGAACCCTGCAGAGATGAGTCTTGGTTCCGTGCAGAGGGAGTTACTAGCTTCCCACGATGGCCCTTGCCCCACAGGTGTCCCAAGAGGAGGTTGTGACCAGAGGGATCTCCCGGTGCCCTATCTTCAGTGTCAGCACAGCATCAGAGACTCTGGGGGACTTCCTGGCATGGGTCCATCAGGTTCGGGAATGGGGCCAGTGGCCTGTTTTGTGAGGGGAGTAATCCTGCCCTTACCCCATTGAGCAAGAGGGTAGAAGTTCCATCAGAGTACCTTTGCAGAAGGAGGTGGGACCCTCAGTGAGGTAAGAGGGGGAGAGGGACTCTTCTGGGGGTCCCTAGCTGAGGGGGAAGGGAGCCCACGTTATGAGTTGGGAAAAATGTCCGGATTTCTTTTCCCCAGTACTGTATTTCACCCCTTGTGTAATCCTTCTGCCTGGTGGAGTCGGAAGCAAAAAGGGCCGGGTTCAGTATCTAGGGGTTCCTCTTAACAATGCAAAACAGAACCGTCTTGGGCCCCTTCTCAGTAATCTGGGAATACGTAACATCACCCATTAGCACCTCTAGCAGGCAACACTTCCCCACTCGCAAGGGGTGAGCCTGGGTATCACAGAAGAGAACTTTCATTATAAGAGAAAGGGCACCAAAGCATTAGTTTGGGAAAACACCACACTCGCATTCAGAAGCGTGCGACCATGAGCAAACCTGACCCCGTAGTGCATTCGGCATGAGCAAAGACCCAGCGTTCAGAGGTGTGTTCACAGGGGTTCACTTCGCACACCCGAGGGCCATCAAGCAATGCCTCGGCTGCTGCCTCTGCACTTGGCTCACAGCTGCCTCAGTCTCCCTGCCATCACTGGTGGCTGCTGCTCCCATGACATCACATTCTGAGATTCTGCCACTTAACCCAGCTCTTAGAGATTTCTGCTCTCATCAGTTTCAACAGGGAGTGGGGAACGTCACAGCAAGTGCAATTTCTGTATTTGCTGTCAGCTTTGTCATTAAACACCGGAGAGTCAAATTGCATCTAGCGCTGTTTAAACAACATCCACACCGCCTAATAGGAACACCTGTCCTCATTCACATTCATCTTCACTGCGATTTGGCATCCTTCTCCCAGTCTAGCAAGTGAGATTACATTTAGGGTGATCTGCTCAAACAGGGCATGTTCAGCACAGTTCCGCTGCCCTGTCCTCACACAATAAGACTAACATTTCATTACCCCTGCATTTGAATACCAGAGTGATTTGTAACCTAAAACCAGCCAAAATTGATCATTTTGGCAAAGCACCTCCATCATGCTGCGCACCTAGGCAGAGTAGGCGTGTCTATGCAAAAATACTCTCCTTCTGAAGTGTTTTCCCCCAGTGCGCCATTAGATGTCAGGGGAGAGCTCATTCAGAGCCTATTTACCCTTGTAGTGGATTTAGGTCAAGATGTAATAAGGCATATGAGACATTGGTGGGAACTAATCTGAGTGACCGTAAGAAACTGGAAATCAGCTTGGAATTGAGCCCAGGTTTGTGTGAATCTGTAACACTAGAAAGACCACATTTCAATGGCAGCATCTAGAAACCAGCCACGGTATCGCCAACCCCAAGTGTTCAAAAATTTTGAGTCAGGCGCCGACAAATCCTAAAATTTAAAAAACAATCAGTGTTGGGTTCTGTTAATTTCCCTTCTGTTCTTTTGAGCCTTTGTGGCCACCTTTTCAAGCTTTATTCAGCAACTATAACAATTAAAAACTGGCTTTTTAAAAACGATGATAGCTGAGATCTCATGTAATTACATGACTCCAAGAGCTGGAACTTTAAAAGAAACACCAGATATCATGAGACTTATAATCAAATAACGAGAACGAGCAATGCTACTTCTTGTTCTGGTCATAATAACAGTTTTTAAAAAAAGGTATTAAACTGTAACATAGGCAAAGTCTGTTTCCTTCCCTTTTTTGAACTTTGTGTTGGCTGGAAAAATAAAATGGGTCATGTTAGAATTACACATAAACTAAGGATTAAAGTTGATTGATTGTTTAAAAAAAAACAAGCCAAACCACCACCACAACAAAGCAACTTTAGATCTTCATTTTATCTGGTGGAATATTGTTGTTTTTGAAAATCTACATTTGTGCTTATCGCCTTCTTAACCCCATACAATTTCCAGAAACCATTCTTCACGCTAGGAATAATTTGAACAAACAGATTCTGCTACTGCTATGAGGAGCTGTGAGGCAGAGGTATTTTTAGCAGTGCTATAACATTTAATGTGCTATTATTGTTTTATTCATTTCGGAGAATTATAGAATCAGTGTCCAAAAAGTACATTCTTCTAAAGTTCACTTTCCTTTCACTTAGGGCTCTCAAGCAAAAAGAATATTATTCTATCAGATTTATATCTCTCCAACAGTTTTTTTTTTACTGTCAAACGGTGAATGTTCAGATTTGGTTGGTCTCACGTCGGTTGTACTCCTTTACAAGTATTAATTTATGGGAAACGTTTCATTGCGTCCTCTATCTATCATGCTTTCCTAGGTACTGTGGGGTGCCAATCAGCATGAATTATTCAAGGGAGACTCTGGTTCTGCCGTCCTACGATTTGGCTGCTTAATCATATTTGTGGATGGGGAGGTCTGTCTCTCTCTCTCTCGCATACTTTATGTTCCTCTCTCTCTCTCACTCTGTCTTCATCTTCATTCTTCAGTTTTTACAGGGATAGTGCTGATTTGTCACCAGGCCCTATAAGGTTATGTCTATACTGTACACCAAGCCCCGGTTCTGGCTCAGGTTCCATTCACACCCAAATCAGTCGGATGTGGGTCAGCTAGCATGCAAGACCTGGGTCCTAGGAACCTACTGGGGGTACGCAGTCAGATCCCATGTCCCACTGTAACTCTGGTACAAGCCCTGTCATTTTTTCAACGTGGATCCAACTCAAGCGGCAGACCCGAGGCAGAAGGCCTGCGTAGAGCAGTATGGACACGTGAGCATGACTGTGAGACCCAGGTCCACCAATCATAAACCATGTTTTACAGGACAGTGTGGCTGCTCACATGTGGGCTTGGGAAGCCTGATTCCACAAACCTGGTTCACACAGACCTGGGTTTACAGTGCAGTGTATCCTAAAGGTCAGACTTGGGCTCATGCAAATTTCCTCTAACCCATGGTGTTTCCTAGGATCTAGAACTGAGGGGACCTTACTGCAGTTCCCAGGAATTGCACTCCAGGCACCGATAGTTTCTGCATCCTCCATGAGTGAAGCTGGCTTGGTGGCTCGCCAATGGTAGCTGCTGTTTTGGTCACCTCTGAACTAGCCTGGACCTAGACGATTGAGGACCTTGTCTCAGGAACAAAGGCATTGTCATACTGAATCAGGCCAGCTAGTACGATATCCCGTCTCCAACAGGGACCACTTACAGGGGCTTCGTAGGAAGATGCAAGAAGCCGTGCACAAGCAGTTGTTATAGAATAACTAGGACAGTTGTGGATTAACCATAATCAGAACCTTGAATGTGACCCAGGAGCAAACAGGGAGCCAGTGGTGTGGATGCAGCTTTGGTGTGACTTACTCATGGCTTCCAGATCCCCCACAGGACATGGGGCTGCTGTTGTACCAGATGGAATTTGTGCTTGGCCCTGGCAGCTGTAGATGGGGGGAAAAATGTGTGAATTATAGTTGCTAGGTGCTCACCTGAGAGCCAAGAGCTAATGAGGCCCCTGGGAGTCCAGGGGACAGATTTTGTTTCAGAAACACCAAAGCATTCCCGTCGCAGGAACGTTTGGGCGTCTCCGAAACAAAACATGGCAGACTTTCAGTTCCACAAAAACAATCATGTTGCTGGATTTTTCTCCCAATCTGGGATGAAAAGTTTTCGAGGAATTCAACATTTTTCCAGGAAGTCCGTTTCCAGGCCGGCTCCAGCCAAATCTACTCCGAGATGCAATTGTGTCAGCATTAGGGGTACTAATTTACATTCCTTGCAGTTAAAAATATTTGTAAAGCCCTATCCTTCTCGGGAAAGGCCTCAGAGAAAAACTATCTATGCTTGCCCTTTTAATGTATTGAAAAAGGAAGTTCACTTTGAGTCCTTTATGCCTCCTGCATAATACATCTCCATATCAAGAGATAAAAACATTCCTCAAAAATCAATATAGCCAGCCCCTGAAACTATAGTAACCTGATTTGCCTGTAGGTTCATTCTTCTCCTGATCTGATTAGAAGAATCGCCATAGGAATAAACGTCTTCTGACCCAACCAAGGAAACCACACAGAATGTTCTGAGTTTGCATAAAAGAAACTCATTACTAACCTGATAGACTTTTATGGGGTCTTCGTCCGTGGCAAATCAATTTAAACTCTCCTCAACTATCTGATTTCAGAATTCTAATAGTCCTGATAGTGGAACCTCAAAACTTTCCTCATTGGCACTGGGTACACAGCAGAACAGGTTGGTTTTGCGTCTGCCATGACTAACGGCTATACGGCCCACTCCAAAAGAGTCTCCAGGAAGCACAAGTGCCATGTTCAGTTTTAAATGGTTCCTTTTGCATGGCTGCTCTTAGGAAAGATTGTGCTGCCGCAGTTTGTCTTGCGAAAGCTTCTCCTTTCACGTAGGCCAGTATAAATGAGATGTAACGTCACTGGATCCACACCTACATAAACGAGAGGAGATTGGGTCCTCGGTGTCTGTAGGAATCGTTTGGCAAACAGTGATTTAGGGCTAGACTGCCGTGGCGTCAGTAGAAAGAAGCTCACTGACGCCCACGTGGCTGTTTAACTTTTACCCTCGAAGGCCTGTTTTATTTTAATTAGTGGTTGCTCAGAGCTTCGAAGGGGGGATCAAGGTTTGGGTCCAAAGCCCAAACCCCACCACCAAGTTCTGCCTTACTGGGATAAGCAGTTCAAGGCCAGGCCCATCTTTTTTTTTTTTTAAGTCAGTGTCGCAGGAGCCCTACAGAGAGTACCTTTCATTATGCTACATCACTGATCGTCAATATGGAGCTAGCAAATACGTGATGAAGAGTGGTTCCCAGCTGTACAGAATTTGACTGGCAGAGAGATCCTGTGAGAGAAATACCTGATCAATGGCATTCATGCTCTTGAAGGTATTTACTAACGGCTAGAGCCTGCCTGGCCCTTATTCAGCTAAGATGGAAGGGGCAGGAGAAAGGAAAGGGCAGCCCACAAAGGGACAAGTAGAATTGCAGCTGCTGTGCTTTGGAGAGTACAGGACTGTTTCCTCCCTCCTATCCTGGAGGGACTCAGCAGTCCGAAGGGCCTGATAAGGAAACAGGGCCAAGATTCTGCCCCACAGTGCACTGGCCTAATAAGAGATCCACAAAGGACAGTATTAGTTGGTACAGTTGCAAGAAGCATTCTTTTTCCCTGCGGCAGGATGAGTCCTTATGCACCCCAGAGTTGACAACTCTACATCATCCTTTACTATCGTATGGCCCCGTGTAACACCATCTAGTCCAGGGGTCGGCAACCTTTACTATCAGAAGAGCCGCATGTGGCTCCGGAGCCGAGGGTTGCCGACCCCTGATCTAGTCCTAAGTAGCTAGGAGACCCCTATTTGCTGCGAAGCCCAGTTTTGCCAATAGCAGCACGGGGTTAAAGAGAGCAGTGAGACTGGGGTTATTTCAATCGATTAACTCAGGTTTGTTCTCTCTCTATAGGGCTCCAGATGCCTTAATTCATTAGTGCTTGTAATCAAGATGGAGACTTTGGGGGTGGAAGTGCTACAGAAATGCAAATCATTCTTTCTTCTTATTATTTATTATTTACTGAAACCCAACAGGAGTTAAATAGCCTCTTCGGAAATTCAGGCCTTTCTTCTCCATCGCTGTGGGCACCTTTTACGATACCAGTCCCAAAAGAGTGAATAGAAAGCCCCGTAGCTTTTATAACATTTATGATCATTTGATGGGTCATAAACGTTGTAGGATCATTGTAAAGAATTGCAGGTACGCAGAAGTCTCATGTTGTCTGGAGCTGGGAGAACATTGCCTTTAACTTGTTAAATAGAACATTTTCTGAGTGAGCCTGAGGGCCTTGATTCTATTCCTTCCTTCACATCTTCCCTGTTCATTCATTTCATTATGAGCACACACAGGGTGTCAGTTTAATAAGATGCTTTGTGTCTGCGCATGTACAGCATGACGCTAGGGGGTTGATTTTGTAAGGTGCTCCGTGCCCTGTGTTTTGGAGGTTGTGCAAAACTATTACTACGGTCCTGGTGAAATCAAACAAGGAGATTATATAATAGGCGATGCACCCACTACGGTGATTTAATAAAATGTGCAGGGACTTGGATGTGAATGAGTTTTGCATTGCTACAATTTATAATAGATTTTATCATTTAAAAAAAAAACCCTCCTAATTGCTGATGTTTGGCTAGATCTGAGCGCTGTGTCTGTGTGCAGAAGACAGACGAACCTAAGAATAGCTCAGGTATCTGTGCTTACGTAGAAGTTGATGTACCTCTGGACAATCCAGCACTGGGAGCTGCTCTGCCTTCAGATAAAATGTCAAACTAAAGACCCATCTCTCTATCTCATTATGTGGATATTATGAAATTTCAGGCCATTTTTTAAAATTTAAGAGACACTCCGGGGCGCAGACCAACATCTTCTCTCTCCGCTCACACAGCCCCAGATGAGTTGGTTTTAATTCAGTCTTGTTTGTGACAAAACGAGCACAAAAGGAACTACAGTGGCCACATTTCCTCCCATGGCAGTCGTTAATGTAAGGCCTAATCCTGCCACCCTATTCATAAACATGAAACTTGGATACTGTGGCCCACATAAGTAGATGAGGACTTCCACGTATTATCAGATCTGAATGCGGTCCGAATGCACTACACCTCTTCGTGATGGGATGGACCAGTGGCTGAATAGCACCACTGTGCAGATCGTAATGGTTTCCTGATATCAGCAAGGAGAAAGATGGACTGGTTGACTGAGCTGGATAATGCGCCTATCACTATGGTATGAGCAGTGGCGTACCACGGGTCTCCGGCCCCTGAGGGCCAGTGCTTGCATTTGCGCTCTCCCCCCATCCTTCCCGGGCTGAAGAGGGGCGGGAGGCCGGGGCTGCCGCTGCTGTTCAAGAGCCTAAGTGGGCTGTTGAACTCCTCGTTGGGCAGTGGCGAGTGCCGGCAGGACCTGAAGTGCTTCTACGTGCAGAAATCCCCACATCCAGGACAAGCTGAGCAGGGGGCGGCCAGGGCTCGCCTAGGCCATCCAACCTGGACACGGCCCTGGCCCTGCTCCGCAAGGAGAGGATGAGTGAGTGAGCATGGTGGGGATGGACGAGCAGAGCAGGAGGGGCTTGTCCCGTCGCTCTCCTTCTTCCTCCCTCGGCTGCAGAGCCTGAACCAAACACAGGTCCCTCTTGGCTGGGAGGCGGGCACCCCCCCAGGGGAGCTGGCAGCACGGCGCTGAGCCAGCCTGCTGGGGAACCCGTCCCCCCGGGGGGGACTTGAGCCATGAGTGAGGTGCCCTCCTCACGCCCAGGGGAACGCCCCAGAGATCTGACTCCGGCCACACTATGGGCGGCTGGAGTTTGCATGAAAGAGGCTGTGGATTAGGCTTGCTCTAAAAGCGCGAGTGCCTTCCATAGAATTCTGAAGGGCCCGGCCAGTGCCCCCCACCCCTAGGCCAGCATCCTCCCCCAGACCAGCGCCCGGGGACCATGACCCCTCTCCCGCCCCCCATCGATCCGCCACTGGGTATGCATGTGTCATAGTCCACGCATTATCGTTCACTTTAGACCTCTAGGATCGCAGCTTTTTCACAGCTGGCAAGTCTTGCGTGTCTTTTCATCATCTCACAGCACTAATTGCCTTTCCTGCTGTGTTTTGACTTTCCTTTCTGTCATTAAAATATTATTGAGGGTCTGGCTAAAGCTGACAAAAGCTAGCAAAACTAGGCCGCTCGCTGTCCTTCACTGCAGCAGATATTATGACATCTCATTTCATTTCTCAAATCTGGTAAACCCAGCCTTCTGCGTTTATCTCCTCACCCAGCACTGTTGCTAGCTTCATTGGCCTTGTAGAGGTGGGCACCATACAGACTTAAAATATGAATAAAGGCTGTCAGGAAACAGATCTTATCCAGAGACCACTGAAATCGATAAAAAGACACCCGTTAACTTCTGTAGGTTTTGGGTCAGGCCCCAAGTTAGAGAATATGTCCAGTCTACTAAATTTTGTGGGGAAAAAAACCTGCCAAAGAATTAGTAAGAAGTAGCACTTATTCCAAAATAGCTAATTTTACAACTTTTTTTTGTTATGGTGAGTCAATATTTCATCAGAAACCATAAAAGACTTTTTTTTGGTCACTCTCTTTAGCCCAAGTAGCACCATTTTAAGGCCTATTTCAAAAGAAAATGGCCATCCAGCCATGGGAATTAGCACTGGTGAGATTATATCAGCAGTTTGCAAAATGGAGTTTACAATGGACATGGAAACTGACTCTAAACTGGAGGCAATCATTGGTCAGGTGATAAAAATCAGGATATAAGATCCTCTTTCACCAGACAAAATTACTAATCTGCGTAACGAAGGCCCTGGGGCTCTAGTGGTAACAAAAGCCCCTATTTAACACTTTTAGCCTTGACAGAGCTTTACAACATTAACTAATTTAAGGCTTCTGATGTAGCTATTGTTCAAATCAGGTCTCGTTGGGGAGAAATTTTGCTGCAGCTGAAAAGAATGAATGTGTGCTGATTTTTTGCTCCTGTTAGTAACCTTTACGCATTGACACACACAGGTTTTTTCACCAATAAACACCCATCAGCCAACTGTCAGGCATACAGTAAATGCTGTAACATGGCAATTGTTATGGTTAGGCGTTAGAAAACAACGGAGGAGAGGAGTTACTGCCTTGAACCTGCAATCCCTAAACGTTTATAAAAAGCATCGAAGACTGCTTTGTCTCCTTCTAGCCTGGTTAGTATAATGCATGGTTGGAACCAGTCCAAGTACAGCTTTAACTTCAGGTTAAAACCAGTTGAATTATTGTCCTCAACAAAAGTTTAACAATTCCACAGTCCTCCTACAGAGAGAGCAGACTAGAACAGACATCAAAATCTGTTCACGTCATAGGTTATAATAAACGTTCTGTTCTTGACCAGTTTCAGTTTACATGGCTTTAGCTACAGCCTGTGGTGTTTGGTTTTCTGGCCTCTGTACACCAAACCTGGGCCTTACTCCTAAAACTGTTCGAGGGCAAATTTATATGACTCTGCTGCACGCTGCCCTGAGGAATGCTGAATCTAAGCTTTGGTGATTCAGCTGTCTCTCGTTAAGTCTGAAACCTTCCCACATTGCCTCAAATAGAGCATGGCTCACATGAATAGCAGAAGAAGGGCAGTTCCAGAGGGGTCGCCGTGTTAGTCTGTATGCAGCAAAAACAACGAGAGTTCTGTAGCACTCTAAGGCCAACACGTTTAATTTCTGCAGGCATAAGCTTTCGTGAGCTGCAACCCACTTCCTCAAGAGAAAGAGAGAGAGTGCAGATATGATTCACACACTAGAAAGTGGTGCGTTCGGGTCCTGACTGAGACGCAAACAGGCAGCAAATAGGAGAGTGCGGTTTGAAGTCTCTGAGTGTTTAATAGTTCTCTTTGAGTGAGGTAGTGGAACTACACATCCACGCTCAGGATGCAAGTCGGTTATGTGGCCAGCTTGTAAGCAGCACACAGGAGCGTTTTTAGAGGGAGTGTGAGATGCTTTCTTTCTAAGTACACTCCTGTAATCAGCCTGGTGATGGACCAGTTGTTATGACCTGAAAGGGAAGCGCCATGTTTTCTTTCCTACCTGAAGCCAGAAAACCATTGGAATGAAAAATGTTTCCTCATCAGCATCACGTGATATGGCTGTGTCATCTGGCTTTTTCCCAAATACAGAAGAGAAATATTGAATGGATAATGCCTATTAATGACAATTCTACCATTTCCACACATCCTGGAAAGCACTGACTGGAAAAAAAAGTGTGGTTCTTGGTGAATAATCACCTAACGTGTGCTCCCAGTGTAATGCTTTGTCCAAAAGGACTAAAGCAATCAATGGATGTAGAAACAAAGGTCTCTTGAGTTGGAATAGGGACATGAATATTACCTCTTGATTTGGTGCAGGTGCAACTGCTACTGGAATACAGTGTCCAGTCCTTGTGTCGGCATTTCAGGCAAGATGTTAATAAATTGGAGAGTTGTTCAGAGAAGAGCCATGAACACGATTAATGATAGACTGGAGGAGCTCAGTCTGTTTAGCTTATCCAAGAGAAGGTCAAGGAGTGACTTGATCACAGTCTCTAAGTACCTACATGGGGACCACAGTCTAGCAGACAAAGATTTAACAAAATACACTGACTGAAAGTTAAAACTAGACCAATTCAGATAACAAAGAAGGCATGCTTTTTAACAATGAGGGTAGTTAACCTCAGGAACAGCTTACTAAGCTTTGTGGTGGACTTTCCCTCAATGGAAATTTGAAAATCACGATTGGCTGTTTTTTTTTTTCTTAAAGCTAGGCTCTCGTTCAAAGAGGAATTAATTCCACAAAGTCCTATGGCCTGTGTTCTGCAGGACAGACTAGACGGCCGCCATGCTCCCTTCTGGGCTCGCAATGTGTGAGTCTATTAATCAAAGCACCGAAGCATTTAATGTCGCCTTGGTAATTGTCTGAACTTTCTTCAGCAGCGAGGGCGTGTCGGAGCTGAGAAGGAAAGCCTGCTTGTGGTGCTGCCCCAAGGTTTCTAAATGCTATCTGGGAAGGGGCGCTGCTGCCGGTGCGTTTAAATTGTCCCGTGACTAAGTGAGGCAAGAGAAAGGCCAGCTCCAGGGTTTCACGCGGCTGTTTCTCTGCTCCTGCTTCTCGCCTAAGCTCTGTTGTTTCTCATTCGCCCGCTTCACGTTGCAGCTTAGAAGGCTTGCCCTCTTCCACCTGGTGTTGTTGTAGCTATGTGGGTCCCAGGATGTTAGAGGGACAAGCAGGCCTGCCGACGGAGGGCCAAAGGGGGCACCCTGGGCAGGGGCGTGGCGATTTTTAAAGAGGGGTTGGCCACAGGGAACTTAGTGCTCCAGACGGTGCTACAGGAATATCTTATGGGTGCAGGTCAAAGGGCTGGTGTTGAGCTTTAAAGCCAAACTCTCCCTTCTGCTCCTGTTAGCTCGTAGAAGGGAGCACAGCGCAATGGGTTTGAGCACTGTAGGCGTACAGCCACTGTGGCATGTTCCCTTCTTCTCTGCAATCCTCTGGGTCCATCGATGGGAGAAGTCTCAGACCGCTTCTTTGATCTCAGATACCATGTCAGTATACCTTGAATCATCCCCATTATTGTATGCAGATCATTATCTGGACGACAGAATCCTTTAACAGCTTTAGCTCAAGGGAGTTCAAGATCCTGACTTTCATTTTTCCTTGCAAAAAGCTGCCTTATGCTGGCAAACGTGGCTCTGGAGAAGATGAACCAACGGAACCTTTTATCTGTATTTTGTAAAACAAATGCAGAGCTCCTCAATGCTGCCTTAACGGGAGCAAACGACAGCAACGAACAAGGTTTGCCAGATCCAATTAGTCTAGTGCTTTGCAAAACTGAACAAAAATCTGTTTGCAGGCGAAAATAGTCACAAACTGTGAAATTCACCCCTGTGCTGAGACCCAGCATCAGATCTAAGTACCATGTTAACCCCAAAACGAAGTTTAAAGGAGATCTGAATGGAGTCAAACCCATGTGTTGACCCTCTCCTGAAGTGAACATAGCTACATTTTCCCAGCTCTACAACCCACCTACAGTTTTTTTGTTTAGCAAGCCACTGGGTTATCTTGTCTTGGAGAGTCCCACGCCTTCAAGATTTCCAGACTTGCCCATTATTAAAGACTGCAGCTTTACAGATATTAATAATAAATAATAATGCATAGCTTCTTTGGTCACAATTTGACGATATCACCTTCTCTGCAGAAGTTTATAGTTGAATGTGCACAATTATCAACATAGAGAATTGTGATATGACCCAGAGTTGAGAAATTCAGCTCCTGTCTATGAAATCCCTCTCGCTATAAATAGATTTTATTGAGAGTTTCATTCCTGAGAGGCACTTTAGAAAAAATAAGCATGTAGAACAGTCAGATTTCTAAACATGTTTTGCCAGAGAAAGAGAGAGAAGTTTAGTGATGCACCTTCTCTTGTTTGGTTTTTTTTGTTTGTTTGGTTTTTTTTGGAATATTATTCTCATTAATAATAATTCTGTTCAATCCTTCGTGTCTCAATTTTCCTGGTGGAAAAGCAACAACAATACATATTTTCAATCTCATTTCTGATTCATTTTCCGTACCGTTCCATCAGTTGTGTGATATCAGACCTCTCAGCAGAGAACTTCCATTCTTCCCCATTCTATGATATGTCTTTTCTCCTGTGAAGTCTGTCACCTGTCTTTTCAAACTTGCATGTATTTTTCCTTCCTCACTATCTAAACCCTTAGTTAGTTTAAAGCTTGACATTAGGAACACACTCTTTAAAACCATTGAAATACATTTGAGTGGAAGAGCTTTTGGGAAATAAAGACTGGACGTGTTTCTGTGTACATGCATGTAATGTGTTTATTTGTATTATATATTCTATATTATTCTGTATTATATATATTATATATTCATGTATATATGTATATATATATATATGTAATATTGCTTTAAAAGAAATTGTCATTCCTAATAAAATCAATGACCATTTATGGATCAGAATTTTACAAATACAATTTATTTTTGTCTTTCAGTATCTCTTTGTCACTGTAGTGTAATAAACAGACGTTGTTAATGCCACCTGGTTGTGGAACTGAAACACTGCAAGTAATTCTTGCTAAAGAAAATACGGAGACTGTTCATGCCATCTAGCGGTTGAATAAGAACATTGTAAGAAATAGTTTCTAATCTGAATAATTAGCATATACCAAAGAGGGAGACGATGGGGAAAATAACTATTCTACAATTTATGTTAATTACTTGTTAATTAACAACTCCATGAATGAAATGATTTCCTTTTTACATGCACTGTGATTTGGATAAATATGTTGATATAATAATTAATCACCATACCATGCAAATCTCTGCAAAATTGAGGATTAAATATAGGATCCAAAACACTGATAGTAATTTGAAGATTATGCTGATGGCGCCGATATTTCTGGATGGATCTGATTGCTACTTTTAAAAAAAATAGTCTCATTATAGTCTTTGACATTGTGTAAACTGGAATCTTTAGACACGGCTAGAATACAAAAAAAAAATAGCTGTGGAACCACGCACTATACACGCCCATAATTTCTAACGTTAATTGCTTGAGAGAGGTTTATGTGCACATGCGCTCTTCCTCTCTCTCTCTCTCTGAACTCCCAGTAAGTATTCCCAGCAAAAATTGATCTCTATGGATGAAATCCTGGCAACGCTGATTTATCAGTGGCGTCGGGATTTCATCCTAAAAGTCCAGTCCCCACATCCAAGAAGATACGTGTTCCTATTATATCTGGAACCAACAGTTTAGAGATTGAATAATTTCAGCTCCTCCCATCCCATTTAGAGTTTTACTCCTACTGTATTAGAACTGGGCAAAGAAATTAGCAAATGTCAGGATAAAAGTTACAAATCTGAAAATATTATAAACAGTCTGTAACCAGTAACTACTAAGACAAGTTGTTGTGAATTAAGTGCGTTGCAGGATGGCTGGGTTTTTTTTTAACCAGTTGATCAGTTAAAAGGAAACTGACATTGAGTTTCCTTTTTAATTCCTGACCAAAGCAGACTAAGAATAGATCCTTGTTTGGAAGAAAATCTTTATATTTTTTTAACTGAGCCAGATGTTAAGCACCTGTTACTTACAATTAACAGGTTGCCACAGCAGTGTGACAATCAGAAAAGCTGCATTTG
The DNA here is from genome assembly GCA_007922155.1 of Mesoclemmys tuberculata. NCBI lineage: Eukaryota > Metazoa > Chordata > Testudines > Chelidae > Mesoclemmys > Mesoclemmys tuberculata. Next base: position 1,291,846 of record ML675709.1, read on the forward strand.
AGATAGGAAAACATACCGGAATTCAGTCTGTTTATCTCAGACCGATGGCCTCTGCAGGAATGTTTTTCTTCTCAACATATTTCATTTCGTCTGCAGAGAAGCATCACTATGATGGATGAAATATTTTGATCCTATTTCTGTGTGGTTAGGATACACTAAACAGGAAAAAAGACACAGAGAAGTTAGGAAAAGCCAGCCGGCTCCTCTTTGTGCCGTAAGAATGCAATGATGCTTTGGGATCAATTTGAGGAGAGGCAGAAGTGAATGATCGATTACTGTGCAAAACTGGAATTTGATTTGAATATATTATGAGGCGTACGTGGGCCACTATTACTGACTAGAGCTGCAATAGTGTGAAAGGGCACCGCTGTGATTAAATTGCGCAGGCAGTAAAATATCAACATCAGTGTGCTCAAAAATGGAGAAAAGACATTTCTGTCCTACAGAGAAATCATGTAGATGAAGACAGCAGCCGTGTTTTCTGATGCCAACAAACAAGACACCTTCCTTTGCCCCCTTAACCTTTCTCTGATAACCTGAACTGCACACCCTGCCGTATGCCGTGCATTACTTACATAGGTGGCCGCCAACACCGTGCTATAGGCAGGCTGTAGACTTACACGGGTCCCTAAGAAGTCATTAAAATAATACACTTTACATTTCCAAATGTTTGTACACAGGAATCCTCACAGCATTGTTATTAGGAAGACAATAATTGGGGATTTTATTGCCCCAAACCTCCTAGAATTGAAGGGTTTGTGTAACTTACTCTGTAATTTGGTTGCATAGTAGCTTGAATTTTTGAAGCTTTTCTTCCTGTGATTTAAACTCATAGGTTGAGTCAGAGTGGGTTTTTTAAATTGTTTTTATAGCTACTGGGAACCTGTGGTATGCATAGAAAAACACTCCCGACTAGCGAGGCTGGCACAAGAGGCTTAGATCCACATAATATGTTCATTGATCTGTCTGATATTCTGTTTATTTCTCACTAGGATCTTCCTCGCGCTCTTCCTCTTTCTGCTTTTTACAGTGCTTTGGTTTGTGGATTTTGTACTGGGTAAACTGAGAAATGGCGCTAAATAAAGATTTTAGTGATGGCCTCATCTTGACAGCAGTGTGTTTTACGATGGCAGTTCCACTCCCCAATCTCCTCTTCACATTAAAAAGCCACCGACTGTAACTCACCCTGGGAGATTGAAAGCCAGGGCTTCTTATAAAGACCCACAATCACTCGCTCCTTCAGTGCACTGCGTTGACGTCAACAGAATTAGCCAAGTGCTTAAGAGCTTTGTTGGATCACAGTGCTCAGCAATTCACTTTGCCAGGCCACATCAGCCTCTCCCAGTCACCAGGTGAGCCGCTTCCATGATGCAATTGCTGTCTCTACCCTTCAAGAATGAGAATTCCAAATCTGTGTTGGGTCATAGTCTTTCCGTGGCAGTTCATGAAAATGTTGCTAGGCTGCTCTGCTGGCTTCTAACAAAATCTTCTTCCGATCTAGGGTAGCCATCAAGCTCTGCTGCGAAACCGAACTGAAGGCAATTAACTATTCTATTAGGAAAAACAACGAGATGCCTGTAGCACCTTAAAGACTAACAGATTTCTGCAGGCATAAGCTTTCGTGGGCTGCAACCCACTTCGTCAGATGCATCTGCAGAAGTTTGTTAGTTTTTAAGGTGCTACAGGACTCTCGTCGTTTTTGCTGTATACAAGTTAACACAAGCTGATACCCCTCTGTTAGTGTGTCTGTTCTGAAGTGAAAGCCCCACTGCTGTTCAGTTCAATGTAGCCCTACCATGTTTTTGTCTGAAATATATAATAAACAGAAGACAAAGCTCTAGTTGTAGCTGAATTCTGAACAGAAATTTTGGTCCAAAGCGTGGATTTGTTCCATCGTGCAAAAAGCTGAATGAGAACTGAAATCTGCCTAAGAGCTGCCTCACACAGCAGTCTTTGAAAATCCTGTATTCTGTATCCTGACTTAGAGACTTAGGTGTTGAGCAAACTTCCCCACGGCAGCTGTCAAAATACCTCAGTCCTGCCCTGGAGCATTCTCTTCTACCCTTGAATTTCTCTTGAACATAGTTGGCCATGTCAATTGAATTTTGTTTTGTGATACAAATGTGCAATCACCAGGATAAAACGGCCAAATCCGTTTTCATTTGTGATCTGAAGTCCCTCAGGAACCTTGATCTCCAAGGTTGAAAGATTAGTGCAATAACTTTCTGCACTACCAGGCTCGTGTTTAACCTGAATTTCACAATGCTCTTTTCTGGGTCGAAATCATTGTCGAGGAAACAGATGAGCCGCATCCCTTGTGGTTTTATAGTTAATATAGGCTTAAATGTCTGTCTTAAAAAGCCAGGTACACTTTGCATCTATGTTTTGGACATAGCAAATTTAGTCTCTATTTACCATTGATAATCAGATGCACGTACTGAAGGCTTTACGTGACAGCCAAATTAACAAACATACATTGACTTCTGATTGGTAACACATTTCATTGTCAGCAAACTTCCATTGTTGACATCTAAAAAAGTCATTGTACGTGAGACCCTATGACAAAATCTAGCAGGTGAACCAGCATTCATTGTGCCTTAGGAGAGCTTACAATTCTTGGCTTTTACATCAAGGAACTATAGAAGATGATATAAATAAAATATATTAATGGCCGGGCAGTATTTTTCAAACATAAACTTAAAGCATCATAATGTATATCAGAAATATGCAAGCGAATGAACGTGACATAATATTACTGAATTGCACCCCTCAATGATTTTAAAAATACTGGTCCCAGAACACCTACAGTACAGGTACATATGATTTCACTTCTTCTAAAAACTGGGTCAGCATTTGGATAGAAAGAAAATCTAGATGCAACAGGAGAAAGCTTTACCTGCTCCTATGTGCAGTTTTTCTATGTGGTTATGCTCCATGTTTATAACGTAGGAAGTTTTCAATGGATCACGCTGCCTCCTCTTGGAGCCCGTGCAACCTGATGGAATATAAGACGTTGCAAGCGTGTTAATCAGGGACAAATCTGGCCCTGAACAATAACAGGCTTATTGTGACAGTCCTACAGGAACGGCACTCTGGAGCCACTCGGGGTGAAGCCAAACGCGACTGTAGTGGAGTGGGTCTCCCTTTCAGGGCCCTTCTCATCAGCACGGCCGCTTCCTGAATCTGGCCTCAGAGCGTTCAGCCCTTCTGTTCTGCTGTGAGCTCCTCTCAGGGAGTCACCCTGGCGGGAACTCCTCGGGGAGCTTTATACGCCCCCAAAGGGCCGTGCATTCCTGCCTTGGAGTCAGAAGTGATTCACAGCCAGTGTGGAACCCAGAAGGGTTTATTAGTCCACAGAAACACAGCATAGAACAGAACTTGTTAGCCCATGAATCAAGGAGTTACAACAAAACCCATCTTGGGGAGTGCCAGAGCCCCCATCTTTGGGCTCTGCTCCCTGGGCTCCCACATCAGGGACTCCACTCTTCCCCCTGCCCAGCATCAGACATGCCTTTCCCCTCCCCTTGCCTTTGTCCGTTTCCCAGGGCAAGGAGGTCACCTGACCACTTTCCCCCAAAAAAAAATCTTGCCAGGGGATGGGTTCTATCCACAATCTGTGCGTAGGTAACTAAAGACAGCCATACTGCTCTCAGGTGGCCACTACAAAGATCACACACCCTTAACCCAACATCTAACTGCTGGAATAATACATAGGGGAAACTGAGGCATACACACAGTATTCGTTAAGAACACTCCCACTTTGTCACACTTTTATTAAAAAATGTGAAGGGAGGATGTGGGGGTTTTTTAAATAAAATGTCTTCAGAGCAAAGTAACATTTATTAGGTAGGGAAAAAACTTTTCGCAGTCCTCCTCAGGACAGAAAGCTGTAATAGAAAAGACAGTAAATTGGAAACATGTGAGTTACCATATTAGTCTGTTTTTGTTTTCTTTTTTTTACCAAACCTCTGCTACATGCACATTTCTCACCAAAAAAGGTAGTATATTAGACCCATAATTCTTTGTTGGAGAGGGGGCATTGCATGAATACTCTTTTATTTTCTTAACGTGTTTGACTGATTGTTTTTCATTTTAAGAGACGATTTTCTAACCTACAAATAGGTTTTAAGAAAATATACAGTGCCCTGTTTGCACTTCCAACCTGTTTTCTCATGTGAAAAATATCATATTTGAATTTCTTACATAACTTTATAGAAGGAGGCTTCTCTGGAGGGAAGAATATCATTACAAAAGAAGACCGCATGTAAAATATGTCCCCTTAAAGTCAGCAGAAGTGCTCACACACACACAAACCTGAAGGATTTAAGTCAGTACCAACTTTTCGGAACACATTTGGGGTGAGATATGTTCATCTGTGAGTTCACAAGTGATCTGCTCGGCTTTGTTTCATGATCTGTGCATTTAAACATGAGATGAGGGTCTTGTACTCTATAATGCAGCTATCTCAGTAGGAGTATCAGTAATCATAAACTCACCTATTCAGTGCTGACTCCATCACCTTAGGTCATTTTTTCAGTGTAATTAGAGGAGGAAAAGGTAAAAATTGAACAGAAGAAAAACTGGCTAGTATTTTTTAAAAATGGAAAAGCTGTGAGTTCAGTAAATGGCAATACATTCATAACTCTGAAGAAATGTGATGAACAAGGATGAGAGAGAATTCACAAATAATACCCAGTTGACCTCAATGTCCAGTTCTGTTCCCACTAAAGTCAAATGACAACACAGGAACAAAAAAACCCAACGTCCTGTCAATTTTAATGGGAGCAGAAATGGTCTGATAACTCCCATTGAAACCTATTGAAACAGGATTGGTCGCCAAAATGCTCCACAACAAAGAATTGTAAATAACTGTGCTCAATTACATCTTGTTTGCTTCAAATGACTCATATGGTTTCCAGAAGATTTAACTATGCAGAAAGTTTGATGGGGCAGTAACTAGTTTTTCAGACAGAGGCAGAAAAAGGACCATTAAGACAAAAGTTGACATTTCAGATCAAGGTAATTTTTACTTGCTTGTCACTCTCAAATTGCTGGGATTTTCTTCAAGCTTTTCAGAAGCATTCTCCTGAGCCTTTAACAATAAATAGGGCAATTTTGCAGCCAAACCAATTTTCACAGTCCATTTTATAGGAGAATCTAAAATATGGCTTTATAATGGAAGGTGTTTGCAACCTAACAGGAGGAAAAAAATCAAAGGTTCTCATTGCACAGTTCAAAAGACTGAGAAATGTTTATAGGAATGAACCATCCAGAGCTGCTTAGATCTTGGCCATATCCTATAGTTATGCTCTGTTTTGTACAATAGCCTATAGGGCTTTGGAAGAACTACAAACATCTGAAACGATTTACAGGGGTGTAATAACACAGTCCTTGTTATGAGGACTATTGCCCATGCATACTTCCCTGACCTCCTCTTCTGTCACCTCCTGATGGTTTAGATAGCTATAGGCCATCATTACCTTTCACATTCTAGGAAGGACAGGAAATACACTAGCATTCGGATTTGCTTTTCCCCTCCTATTAAAGGAATGTTTCACAAAACAAAGCTCTTAGGAAGTGCTCTCTTTCTCTCTCTCGCACACAACCATTAGGAGAGTTAAAGTTGTTCAGCATCTTGCAGGATCAGCATTCTGTGGAAAGCATCACAATTCCATTGCTGTTAAACTGAGTACAGATGCAAATCTGGAAAAACGCCAGTGTTGATGTATTTCCTTCCAAAAGGAAAACCAGATAAGCAAAGCAAGACAGAAACTGCGTGAGTGCAACAGAAAGCAAAGGTATATTTGACGCTGATAGTGCTTAGAAATGCCATTTGGAAATTGTTCTGCTTTTACATCAGATTCTCTGTTTTTTATAGAGATTTAGATGCAGGAAATGCATCTCACTTTGTTAGCAAACCCTGTGTAAACTGATGGCCGTGTATAAGACAGAGATGTGTTGTGTTAATAAGTTAGGTACAGAGGCAAAACCGAATGTTACTGAAAAGTCACATCTGCTCCTGTAGCTAATTTTCCCACTGAAGTCCTAACTCTTTGTCAAAATTATAATTGGCTGCTGAGAAGATGATAACGATGTCACAAGCAAAGGGCTATGGCTCCTGTGGTGAATGAGCAGTAGAACGGAGATGTTCAAGAACCACAGATCTTGCTTTCTTGCACATCTCTTTAGCACTGAAGAATGAGAGAAGAGAAATAGAGAGAATATGATATGGACTCAGAATATGCTTCCAGGCTTTCCAAGAGGTACCAGCTGCCCTTTCAAGCTTGGCTCTTGTAAGCGTCTAAAGGCAACATCAAGTCTTCTGGGCTTAAACTTTATTTCCAGAAAAGTTTTAAAGTAACTTTATTTAAAGTCCCAAGGGTCAGAGAGTTTTTAAAAATGAAGAAAGCTTGTTACCTCCGTGCTGAGTTTCTCTGTTCTCTGAATATGAGTTTGCTTTTCCACATTTCTCCCGCCAGCGAGTAATTTGTCACTGACGATCCAAACAAAAATCACTGCTAGAAATGATCAGCTGCATGTGGCTTAAGGACAGAAACACGTGGTTTGAGATCTAGAGCAGGGAAAGCAGCTAAATTCAAGACAAATGAAAATAAGAAAATCCTTTTGTGAAAAGCAGAATTGGCTGCATAGGAGACTAAAGCCAGTTTGGTACAGAAAGAGTTGAAGTTGTGAGACACTTTATTATATTTTGCTAACAGCTACAGTAACAACCCCATTAAGGAGGAGAAGGAAATAAATAATGCAGAAGTAAAATTGTTACTTTATATGTGTGATTAGATGTTTTCTCTCAGATGTTATTCATGAAGGATTGAACTGATTTTTACGATAGCTGGAACAGAGTTAACAGCAGGCTCTGGTTAAAAAAAAATACAGCAAACAACAGCAGCAAAAGTTAGCTGTCCTAGGTATAAGAAAGTCCTCAGTGAAGTTCTTTTTATATTGATTCAAGGCAGGGAAACCTGTCTATCGCCTATCATATACATACAGCGAACACAACTGGAACTCCCTCAGATGGACTGAAATAATAATCCATCAGCTGTAAACCATTCAAACCTCCAGCACTTTAACTGGCTCTGGAGTTACTGGGATGAAATCTCACTGCTTGACAAAATTGCCTGAAATTCTAATGCACGTCCCTTTGCAATCTGATAGCAAATTCACTCAAGAGCAGACCTTTTTCCCTGCTCCTTGTGTTCCTTTTTGCAAATTAGATACCAACCACAGAAAATCCCTGACAAGCACATACTTGAGCTGTATATCTTGCTTATCTGACCTGAAACTCCTGATTGTCTAGGAATTACATGATTAACTTGTGATATTTTTCCACCAAAATGAAGCTGTACCCGCACAGTTCGCAAGTGACATAGCATGGCTAATAGCTAGCTCATACTCACAGAAACTGTTAACTGAAAAGACTGGATCCATGGCAGATAGTAAAAAAAACTCCTGTTATGTGTTCATATAGGAAGGCATGGGAGAAACAGACTTCTCTTACGTTTTCTTTACTGGCAAATGTAACTGCTCTTCAGAGAGTTGCAGAAGGCACTTGGCTGAAATGTTTGACTGCAGATGATCTCTCGTGTTATTCGTATTTGCCTCTGCAAGTTGTAAGTGATGGATAAAGTTAGGTTCCCTTTCTGAGCATCGCTGGCCCACACCCCACGTGCGCCATGGGTATGCTTTTTAATAGCGAACGTGTGTATTTTGGAACCATTCTTCACACTGGTTTACCGCTCTTCCTAAACACATCGTGATAGTGAATATAAATAATATTCTAAATGAGGTCTGACTCTTACACTAGCCCATGGGGTGTGCCTCTTCTAATCTTTTTCTAGCAAGAGGAGTTACAATTCTTAGACGCGTGACGTTTTTTAAAACCTTTTCTTTTAATTGACAGTGGCGGTAAAGCCTTTCGCCTTAGTGAAGGAGACCAGATGTCCTCATTTGACCAAGCAAAGCCTCTTATGTCCTGTTGTATTTCATCACTCTTAGCATCCAGCGCCATTCGTGCGTTAGTTGAAGGAAACGCATGATTTAAATAGCTGCTCAACCACCTTGCCGGCATTCAGCTAGACATTCAGTATTTGTAACCGTCCTGACTGATTAGTAACTGAACCACTGCCATCACCACTAGTGCAGCTGTTTCACGTGCAATTTTATTATTAGTGTTACCATACCACCTAGGAGGCCTAGTCATGAGCCAGGGCATCATTGTGCTAGGTGCTGTACAAACAGAACAAACCCCCCTGCCCCGACAAGCTTACAATCTCACCACGAAGCAAGATAGGGATGCAGACAGAGAAGCAAACAATGAGACAGTGTTGGTCGGCGTGATAGGCCGGGGTCTCAGCATACCAGCAGCCCGTTGTCATGTTGTGGGGTTTTTTGTAGGGACCATGGAAAAGGAGAGTTTTAAGGAGGATAACGAGGTGGCGTTGTGAGTGTTGACAGGGAGTTCTTCCCACGTGTGAGCGGCAGCCTGGGAAAAAGCACAATGGAATAGGTTTAAAAATGTACCGAGTGGGCAACGGAGGCTGACATCTCGGTAGCGAATGAGACGTGGTAGGTAAGGTGGGGATACACAGCGAAGGGCATTAAAAGTGACGGTAACTCGTTTACGGCCGATGCTGTAGTGAAGCGGGAGCCAGTGGAGGATTGCCGAGAGGGGTGCAGCGGTCAAAGCGATGGGCTAGGAAAACGACCAAGGCGCTCTTTCTGGGAGCCCCGTGTAATTACGGGAGACGCGCTCAGGCGTCCCTAATTCCCTAGGGAAATCCCTAGAAGTCCCTCCATATGGAATCAATGCTTAGCTCTTGCTCCTGGCTCAGCAGGGAAGGTGGCTGCTGGGACATCTGAAGAGCCGTCATGATGCGCAAGGCATCTGAGGTAGATGCAGCGACGCAGTGGAGGATGTTCCCGCGGCAGCTTTGGAGACCCAGCAACCAAAAGAGTATCTACCTGGGCGCCAGGTGAACCACCCCTTAGGGGAGGCTAGCCCGTGGCCATGCCCCTCCCACCTGAAACCACGTCCCTCCTGCTCCCTTCCCTGGAGCACTGCCCTACTGCTGCTAAAGGAGCCCCGACCCATCCCAGAGCCGAGCCACCCCGAGTCCCGACAGGACACCCCCAGCTGCGTCTGGCCCCGGAGTCCCAGCCTTGTGGCCTCAGGGCCTGCCAGTGGCCCCAGCCACTCTGGAGCAGTGGCTCCCAGTGGCCCCAGCCACCTCAAATCACTGCCAGGTGGCCCCAGTGCCCACCAGCAGCCCCACAGCACCTGAACCAACGGCTGGCTCCCCACCCCTTGTATCCCCACCTTGTTCAGGGGAGGCTGAGCAGACAGGAAGCTGCTACTACAGCACCTGGGACAGAGTCAGCAGGAGGGGGCAAGGCCATGCCTGGCTGTTTGGAAAGGCTAAGCCTTTCCCCCACCCGCCATACCCGGCGTCCATGAGCCTATGCTGCAAAAATTGTGCCTCGGTCCCTGGACTAGCTGGTCCTGGGCAATACTGGATGATGTTCAATGAATTAAGTGTACTTTCTCGGTCTGGACCACAGTCTCAGATGGGAGGGGCCGAGTGGTTCTCAAGAGCTGGGATGAGCAGCTGTGTCTGTAAAACTGTAGCATAATGGAGGTGCCTTTTCTGTACCCCTGTGGTGAGTTAGTGCCAACGCTACAGCACCGAGCCAAAGGGGTGAGAGCTAGGCTCGTAGCGGAAGACAACGTGGTGGTTGGCTGGTAGGCGCTGTCGCCGTGGGGGCTTGCAGGGGCCACTGAGCAAGGAGATCACCATGTCAGAAGTCATTAAGGGCTTTAAACTATTGCATTTCCCGTACTCTGCGGGAAACATTGATGGGAACCTACATGCCTCTTTATTATTTGCGTACATTCCCCCTCTAGCGGCCTCAACTAAGTTTCAGCCCTCATTGTGCTAGGCATGGCACAAATACAAAGTAAGAGACAGATGCTGCCCTGATGACCTTATAATTTAGATAAAGGAAGTGAGGGAAAGTGACTTGGCCAAGGTCCCAAGTCAGTGTCGGAGCAGGGTGTGCATAGATGTAGTTTGACTTCTGTATTTGGAGGAGCAGCTCCCGTCAAGCCAGTGGGGCTGCATGTGGCGGGAGGGGGCATATTCCCCATCTGTCTAAGGCTTGCCGTTTGACCCCCCCAGCCCTACCAAACTACACGCAGGAGGCTACGAACCCCAAGTCATCAGAGTCGCTGTCCCGTGGTCTAACAACTGGACCATGCTGTCTCCGTGGAATAAATGTACTACGAATAAATCGCAAAGGGTTACTGCTCCAGGGTTATCATCACAGAGAGGGTGGCGGGGCACAATGGAGGACCACACTGTGATCGGCTGTGGTTAAACCAGACCTAATCCAAATGGTAATGATGAGAGTTCACGTTTGCTATCGGGAGCAATTTTTTCTGGGGATACAAAGCGTGTTATGGCTCTGCCAAGGGACCGCATAGGGTCTGCCTGACCAGTGCCTAGTGTAGTCCAGACTCTGAAGGTTAGTACATTTGGATTGTAAGATAATTAGGTGCGTTTTCAGTGCAGTGTTTGGCTAAGTAGGGGCAAAGCGCTTTTAAAAATAATTCAAGACAACAGCAGAAATTCAGGGCTGGATCCAACTCTCCTTTATTACCGTCTCCCTGTAAACGTCATTTGTTTTATAAGAGTAATTGCATTTCAATCACTGGTAGCGCTAAAATGTCTAATTTTAATGCCATAGTTTCACATTAACAATACTTAATTATATTTTTAACAGAATAATGGTTTAAGTAAGAAGGTTACACACTGGATTCTTGTAGCCCAGATGGTGGTTAATCCATTAAAATGCATTAATATTTGCTAATGACAAAGCAAGGGAATTATAACATTGCAATGCAGCCTGTTTTTAGATAATTGCACATCAGTTAATCATTTATGCCAAATGGGAGTGAAAAGATGGAGCCATTAGAGAGAACAGGGTGGAGAGCGCAAGATCGAATGATCATAAAAACAGGTTTGTCAAAAAAGCAAATATTTGAAAGATGAAGCTAGTAATTCACTATGTTAAATATTTTAAAAGCTGATGATGGAAAAAGTCATTAGGAAAAAAGACATTACTAAGGCGAACGTTGTTAGAAAAATTAGATACAGGTTGCCTGTGATCATAATAAAGTAAATATTAGAATCATGTAATTTACATTATTAGGTACATTTTACTATATCTTCATCTTGGTTGTACTTCAAAGAAAAATTGATTTTATTGTTAGCCAAGTACAACCTGAAAAAAATTGTTGAACATCTTGAAATCAGTGCTCTCATTCGGATGTTGGCATTCCACACCGCAGGATAGAGATATAAAAGTTATTATTTCTGGAGTTCAATCTCAAAGTGAGGGGGAAAAAACAGCAAGGACATTTGAATTGCACACTTAGGATTAACTGCTCATAAATATCCCATAGCGATTTTATTCCCTCGAGGTAACAATGGTTTAAATCCTCATCCACAATTGAAGATTTACTCAAACAAGTAAATAATTACTTAAGCATAAAAAAAATTTCAAAACTGTTATTTCAATTCTCAGTGATTTTGCTCTAATCGGACCTGAAATAATAGTAATGGTGAATAAAGTTTGGTGATGAGCTAAATTTATGACCATTTAAAATTTCGTTTTATGTCTACACAGCCCTGATGCTGATCTCACGAAACACTGCTTTTCAGAGTGTACAGGGGCATGTGGAAGGGAGGTTGGGGGGAGCAGGGGCATGGCCCCCCAGTAATTGTCAGGCACAGAACTCCTCTGGCTCCAAGGGAGGAAAGAGTGAGATCCAGCTGTGACAGTAGGTGAGGGAGTGAGCTCCTCCCGGGACTGGGGACACAGAAGGTGCCCCTCCAAAAGGTGTCTAAGTTAGAATCATAGAAGATTAGAGTTGGAAGGGACCTCAGGAGGTATCTAGTCCAACCCCCTGCTCAAAGCAGGACTAACCTCAGCTAAATAATCCCGGCGAGGGTTTTGTCAAGCCACAGCTTAAAAACCTCTAAAGATGGAGATGCCACCATCTCCCTAGGTAACCCATTCCAGTGCTTCACCACCCTCCTAGTGAAAAACCTTTTCCTAATGTCCAACCTAGACCTCCCCGACTGCAACTTGAGACCATTGTTCCTTGTTCTGTCATCTGCCACCACTGAGAACAGCCTAGCTCCATCCTCCCTGGAACCCCATTCAGTTAGTTAAAGGCTGCTATCAAATCCCCCCTCGTTCTTCTTTTCTGCAGACTAAACAGGCCTAGTTCCTTCAGCCTCTCCTCATAAGTCTTGTGCTCCAGCCCCCTAAGCATTTTTGTTGCCCTCCTCTGGACTCTCTCCAACTTGTCCACATCCTTTTTGTAGTGGGGGGCCCAAAACTGGAAACAATACTCCAAATGTGGCCTCACCAATGCCGAATAGAGGGAAATAATCACTTCCCACAATCTGCTGGTAATGCTCCTACTAATGCAGCCGAATATGCCATTAGCCTTCTTGGCAACCAGGGCACGCTGCTGACTCATATCCAGCTTCTTATCCACTGTAACCTCCAGATCCTTTTCTGCAGAACTGCTGCCTAGCTCGTCAGTCCCCAGTCTGTAGCTGTGTTAAATTCCTGCACACGCCGCTGAGAGTTAAACAACTTCCCCCATGACACTGTATTTCTGTCTACGTAAGTGTTATTTACAGAACGCTGGTCATCATGTTATCTAGGCACCACTGCCTGTGTGTCCCCAGTGCAGATCTGTTCTGTGACAGTTGAGTGCGGTACATAAATAAATACATGTATTATAGCACATGGAAAACTTTGGGTGCATGTAGCACTCCAGGGGTCAAATATGACATATGAGAAATCATGCTCGTTTCCTGCAGAAATGTATGCACTCCCTTTCTAATTCTCCTAACTCAGAAAATGTTGCATCCAACACAGAGAAATTCTATATTAGACCTCATTCTGACAGATGAAGGGGAACTGATCTAAAAATTAATGACCACTTAGGTACAAGTTGATCACATTTTTAATGTGCAGTAAGGTCCAGACTATTAATTTTATTAATATACACTTTATTTATATATATATATATATATAAATAAATAAATATAAAATATACATAATCAAGATCAGCCGGGAGGAAGAATTTAATCAGAAAAATAAAAATGTGAGTGATCGTTGGGTATTGTTTAAAGAACACTTTACTAGATGCCCCAAAAGCCACTACCACACAATCAATGAAAGAGGCCATATTTGTTTTTTTTTTTTAAATCAACCTGGTTTAGAGTGGAAGTGAAGGTAGCTATATATATATATATGTATGACAAATGAAAGGAAGGGGAAGCTGAGAGAATATAAATCAGAACCTAGGAACGGTAGAAAATTGATAAAAGAAGCAAAGGGACACAGGGTGAAATCTATGGCCAGTTGAGTAAATAACAATAAGACGGAATTTTTAAGTATATTAGGAAGAAACAATCCTAACAGTAGTTCTGGTCTGTCACTACATGGAAATGGTAGAGTCCTCAGCAATAATGCAGAAAACAGAGAAGTGATCAATAAATGCATCTGTTCTACATTTGCGGGAAAAACAAATGACTTAGTCATATCATATCACTCTTTCAATTCCACTAGTATCTCAGGAGGATGTTAAACTGAAGCTGCTGAAGTTAGACATGTTTAAAATCAACCATTTCAGGTAATTTCCATGCAAGTGTTTTAAAAGAGCTGGCTGATTAGCTTGCTGGACCATCAGTGTTGATTTTCAGTAAATCTTGGATTTACAGAGGATGTTCCAGAAGACTGGAAGAATGCTAATGATGTGCCAATATTTAAAAAGGGTAAATGGGCCTATTGTTCACAGACAAGATAATGGAGTGATTGATATGAGACTTGATTAAAAAGAATGATAGGAGGATAATATAATTAATGCTAATCAATATGAGATTATGGAAAATACATTCTGTTGAACAAACTTGGTATCTTTTTTATGAGATTTAAGTTTGGTTGATAAAGGTATTGTTGCAATATACTTAGACTTCTGTATGGCATTTGACTAGGTATCTCATGCTATTTTGATTAAAAAACCAGAATGCAAAATGAACATGACACACATTAAATGGATTGAAAACTGGCTAACTGATAGGGCTCAAAATATAATCGTCAACAGGGAATCGCCATTGAACAGGTGTGTTTCTAGTGAGGACCACAGGGATCTGTTCTTGGCCCTACACTGTTTAGGATTTTTGTTAATGACCTGGAAAAACACATAAAATGATCACTGATCAAGTTTGCAGATGACACTAAAAATGGGGGAGTGGTACATAATGAAGAGGACAGGTCACTGGTATGTAGCAATCTGGACCGCTTGGTAAGCTGGGAAGCAAACAATATGCGTTCTAATGCAGCCAAATGTAAATGTGTACATCTAGGAACAGAGAATGTCGGCCACACTTACAGGTGGGGGGCTCTGTCCTGGGAAGCCGTGACTCTGAAAAAGATTTGGGGGGTCATGCTAGATAATCAGTGTGAACATGAGCTGGATACATAGGTCACATCGTCACAGAGTGCATCTTACCCTTCTGTTACAGACAGATATCTAAGATGGCACAGGGAAACAGGCATGAGGACGTATGGAAACTCCATTATATTTTTGTACATCTCACTTTATATGGCAGGGAAATAAGGTGTGACACCAGCTGAAACGTCTCATTCCACTGATTTGTCACCCTTCGGGTGTGGGAAGTTGAAGCAGACCGTTCTTTCTGCACTGGAAAGCCCCAATCTGCTGCCACTTTTCTCAAGTTTGGGACCCTAAGCCGATACATACACATACAAGCGTAGCTTCTCGGCTGGCCTAAATTGCCAGCGCCTCGGAAATGATCCCAGAGGAAGCTGCTGACTCATGTGAGACTGCACTAGCTTTCAGCTCGGCTCTCGTTAGTTAAGAGAGTGGAGTCAGCACGTTGTGCTCCTGCTCTGTCTCAGGACGGAACCAATGATTCCGTAGAGTGGTGGGGGATGCAGTGGTATTGCAAATGCCGTCTTTCATCAGTTTCTGACAGTGTGAAATAACCCATGATGGCCATTAAAGAGCCCAGGTCTTTTCTTTCTTTTTTTTTCTTTTTCTTTTTCTTTTTTCTTTTTTCATTTTTCATTTTCTTTTTTTCTTTTTTCTTTCTTTTTTTTCCTTCTTTCTTTCTTAAGACCTTGGCGTGTTAATGCAGGAAATTAGTCAACTTCCAGGTCATGTGGTGCCATTCTGCTTCCCTTAAATGCCACTGGATTCCAGCCTTTTGGGTACAAACTTGTTCCATGTCCTAAAATATTGTGGAACATTGCTGTGTGTAGTTTAACAGTGGCCCCACTTCATCCTGAAGGGGGTTGACTGTCAGTAGTGGGAGAAGCAATCCATTCATCTGTAGTTCGTAAAGTACTTCAGGTTTCTTTGGGATGACAGGCATTATAGATGCTAAAAGCCCTATATAAGAGCTAGGTATTGTTGCTGTTGCGGTCACGCTGGGAGAGCACAGCGGTGCCTCTTCATAAATGTGATTATAGACCCAGAAAGAGGGATTTCCTGAAAATAGATTTTTAAGGGCTCCTGTAGTTAGATACAGGTTAACTAGGTGACAGCTGAAGTGAGGGAGGGGATGAAGAGATCATAGCTGTCGACAATAGTATAGTCACCAGGAAGGGAGAATCGTTACTGAGGGTAATGGGGTGAAAATGATAAAGGAAAACGGACGCTGAATGTCAGGAAGAACTTCCTGTCTTAGGTTTGTTAGGATGTGGAATATTCTCCCAAAGCAAATGGTGGAAACCTTGTTGTTTGTGAAATTTAAAAGGAAACTGGGTAAAACACTGGAGAATATACATTCACAGCAAAAGCACAGTAAATTGGAATTTAGTTTGCAATATGGCTTTAGCCAATTTTAAAATGTCGTTCATTCCAAATCTTTTTTATTGAATAATGTAAATATTATATGTTCCTCTTTAGTGATTCTTTTACGTCTGTGATCCTGAATGTGTAATTTAGTAATTGGAGCATAATGGATACTGCTCAGATGCTGCGTATATCAGAGGATATGTATTTTTAAAGTATAAATATATTTTAAAAGAAAGGCATTTAGTTCTGCTCCTCACAGTAATAATTTTCCTGAAATTACAATTTAAAGAGTAGGGTAGTAGAATGAAGTACTGTAAAAAGATCATTAGAAAACTGGGTTTTTTTAATAAGTAAAAGGGTTTATATAGATAGGTAGATCCCATTACTACATTTTTTCAGTAAAGAAGTTTTCTGGAATTCTGTGCTTTTAAAATGATTAATAGAATAGTACAACTTTTCACTTTTTCCCATTTGAAAATGTGCTATAGAGACTTTAGTAATTAACTGATAATGTAATTAAACTAATTACTACCAGCTCTCCAGACTTGAAACTAACTCTTGATCAGCCAAGATAATGAATTACTTCTTGGAGCAGGAAGTCCTGGAACCCACAAGGGGAGAGGCAGTTCTTGACTTGGTCCTATGTGGATTTGGTCCAAGAGGTGTATATAGATTAACCATTCAGTAATAGTGACCATAATGTGATTCAGTTTAACATTCTTGTAGGCAGGAAAATGGCAAAGAAACTCACGACGGTAGCCTTTAACTTCAAAAAGGGGAAGTACACAAAAATGAGGAAGCCAGTTAAGCAGAAATTAAAAGGAACAATCCCAAGGGTGAAATGCCTGCAGATTTATCGAAACTATTTTAAAACCCTGTAGTAGTGGCTCAAACTAAATTTATACTCGAAATAATAATTTAAAAACCCAGCAGAAGGCCCAGAAAGATGCCACCATGGCTAAACAGCAGAGTAAAAGAGGTAGCTAGAGGCATCCTTTAAGAATTGGAAGTAAAATCCTATTGAGGAAAATAGAAAGGAGCATGAACTCTGGCAAATGTTAAAATATAATGAGGCTGGCCAAAAAAATGTGAAGAGCAACTAGCAAAAGCCAGAAAAAACTAACAGCAAAATTCTTTTTAAGTATATCAGAAACAGGAAGCCTGACGAACAATCAGTGGAGCCACTGGATAATCTAGGTGCTAACAGGGTGCTCAAGGAAAAGCCTGGCAAGCAATCCGTCCACGCTCCATGGCAGTAATGCTAAATGAATTCTTTGCATCAGTCTTCACTGCAGAGGATGTGAGGGAGATTCCCACACCTGAGCCGTTCTTTTTAGGTGACAGTTCTGAGGAATTGTCCCAAACTGAGGTGTCAGTAGAGGAGGTTGAAGAACAAATTAATAGTTAAACAATAAGTCACCAGGACCAGCTGGTATTCACCCAAGAGTTCGGAAGGAATTCGATATGAAATTGCAGAACTGCTAACTGTGGTATGTAACCAATAGCTTAAAGCAGTTTCTGTACCGGATGACTGGAGGATAGCTAATATAACACTGATTTGTATAAAAGGCTCCAGGCGATCCTGGCAATTACAGGCTGCTAAGCCTAACGTCAGTACCACGCAAATTGATTGAAATTATAGTGAAGAACAGAATTATCAGACACAGATGAACATGATACGTTGGGGAAGTGTCAACACGGCTTTTGTAAAGGGAAAATCAGGTCTCACCAATCTATTAGAGTTCTTTAAGAATGTTAACAAGGGTATGACCGAGGGTGACCCACTTGATATAGTGTACTTGGACTTTCAGAAAATCCTTAACAAGTCCCACACCAAAGGCACTTAAATAAATTAAGCAGTCATGGGCAAAGAGGGAAGGGCTTCTCATGGATCTGTAACTGGATAAAAGATAGGAAGCAAAGGGAAAGAATAAATAGTCAGTTTTCACAATGGAATGAAGTAAGTATTGGAGCCTGTGCTGTTCAACATATTCATAAATTATATGGAAGAGACGGTAAACAGTGAGGAGGCAAAGTTTGCAGACAATACAAAATTATGCAAGATATTTAAGTCCAAGGCTGACTTCAAAGAAGAACAAGGGGATCTCACTAAACTGGGTGACTGGGCAACAAAATGGCAGGTGAAATTCAACATTGATAAATGCAAAGTAATGCACAATGGAAATCATAATTCCAACTATATATACAACATTATAGGGTCTAAATGAGCTGTTACACTCAAGAAAGAAATCTTAGAGTCAGCATAGAGAGTTCTCTGGAAACATCTACTCAGTGTACAGCAGCAGCCAAAAAAATCTAACATTAAGAGCCACTAGGAGAGAGAGAGAAGTCAGAAAATATATATAAATCCATGGTAATCCAACATTTTGAATACTGCACACAGTTCTGGAAAAGACACAGAGAAGGGCAACAAAAATTATTAGAAGGATGTGACAGCTTCCATATGAGGAGAGATTAAAAAGACTAGGACTGTTCATCTTAGAAAAGAGATGACTAAAGGGGGATATGATACAGGAATATAAAATCATGAATGGTATAGAGAAAGTGAATAGGGAAGTGTTATTTACCCTTTCACATAACACAAGAATGCGGGATCATCCAATGACATTAATAGGCAGCAGGTTTAAAACAAACATAAGGAAGTACTTCACACGACACACAGTCTACCTGTGGAACTCCTTGCGAAGGGATGTTGTGAAGGACAAAAGTATAGCTGGGTTTAAAAAAGAATGAAATAAGTTCATGGATGATACAATGACTATTCGCCTAGATTTTCAGGGGGGCAATACCTTGTTTCCTAAACCTCTGACTGCTAGAAGCTGGGACTGAACTACAGGGGCTGGATCACTCAATAATTGCTTCATTCTGTCCATTGCCTCTGAAGCACCTGGCATTGGTCCCTGTCCAGAAGACAGGAAACTGGCTAGATGGACCATTGGTCTGACCCAGCATGGCCGTTCTTAACCTTCTCAACAAAGCCTGTCTTTTTCTCAGGCATTTAGAGGAGAAAGAATGTTTGAGGAGTCTAATTTTTATTATGCCTCCTGGGAGTGGTTACTGGTAGGTTTTTATTTGTGACAGTGGATGTGCAGCCCTTTGTATGTAATTTGTACTTTTTCTGTTATTGTACATTCTGGCATTGTGGGACACTCATAGGCTGCAGCCAGGATTAGGGCCTCATTCTGTTAGGTGCTGTATCACTTGCAGACATGGTCCCAGCTAGGAAAAATATAAAATCTAATTCACTGTGAAAAAGAATGTCCGTATGGGTTGCTAGATGGTATTTATAAATGGAAAGAAATAAGTAATTCATCAGTCATCCTTTTTTTTTTTTTAATGTATCTCTCCTCAGAGCCTGGCTCTGTGAGAGATTTTGCCTTAAACATTATCATAACCCTGCAAACAGACAGCTTCCGTATATAAAAGTATTACTCATAAAACATCTCCTAAACAATGTGTGTGCGTGCGTGTGTATGTGTGAACTTTTACCACTGGATGCTTCAAGTCCCTGCAAATAACAGATCCTAAGTAATCTCCAGCATTTTATTCTTTTTTTCCCTAGTATTTACCTCACTTGCTACCACCATTGGGCCACGTTGCCTTCTAACTGGTAAGGCGGGACAAGTCATCGCCAGAGCCATCGTTAACGTTTGTCAGTGAGGAGCTAGCTAGCGGTAATTCATTCTCGAGATCAGTGCTTCAATCCCCACAAATAGCAGACCTCTCCTACAGCCTTATCACACCTCTGTTAACCTCAGAGAGCCGTGCACTTTTGCTTTACAATCAAGCCTGTGAGTTCTCTTATGAAAAGATAACCAGATCCAAGAAGGCTAAGAATTCTAATGGCTTAACACCGCAAATTTCCAGGCTAACATTATCAATTCATTCATTCCAGCAACACCTAGAATTGCATGTCTGACTTGTTCAAGACCCATAATTATAACAAATGTTTAGATGTAAATTGTCTCTCGAAACATTCTTTTATTAAAATGGCTTTATCTGGATTTCTTCTTTTCTCCTTTAGGTTTGCGATCTTTCTTACAATGGAAAGGCTGATTATCTATCTATTGGTTATTAGCACTGCTGTGAAGGCTATGATGTGTCCAAAACGGTGTATGTGTCAAAATCTATCTCCATCCTTCACCATCCTCTGTACAAAGACTGGGCTTCTCTTTGTGCCCCCCAGTATTGACAGGAGAACAGCAGAACTCAGATTAATGGATAACTTCATCACCACGCTTAGAAGAAAGGATTTTGCAAATATGACAAACCTTATTCACTTGACACTATCAAGAAATACAATAAGTCAAATCATGCCGTATGCATTTTTTGATCTTAAAGGCCTTCACGCATTACATTTGGATAGTAACAGACTGACTTGTATCAATGAGGATCATTTCAAAGGTTTAATTAATCTTCGCCACTTAATACTCAGTAACAATCAATTAAACTATATTTCTCCTGGGTCTTTAGATGACTTTATTGAAACAATTGAGGACCTGGATCTATCGTATAATAATCTAGTTAATATTCCTTGGGATACAATTGGAAAGCTTTCTAATGTCAATACGATCAGTTTGGATCACAACCTCATTGAGTTTGTTCCAGAAGGAATCTTCTCGAACCTTCACAAACTTGCTCGGTTGGACATGACATCCAACAAATTGAAAAAGATTCCCCCAGACCCTCTGTTCTCCAGAATCCCCGTGTATGCTAAATCTAAAGGGTCTCCATTGTCCTCTCTAGTGCTTAGCTTTGGAGGGAATCCTCTACACTGCAACTGTGAATTAGTGTGGCTGAGACGCCTTACCAGAGAAGATGATCTCGAAACATGTGCCTCACCGCCGGAATTGATGGGCAAGTACTTTTGGTCCATTAAAGAGGAGGAATTTGTCTGTGAACCTCCAATGATAACCCATCGAACACCAAAACTGGTGGCTATGGAGGGTCAGAGTATCTCTTTGAAGTGCAAAGCTGTCGGTGACCCGGATCCCTATGTTCGCTGGATCTCACCGGAGGGAAAGCTGGTCTCCAATACATCTAGGACAATTTCCTACGAGAATGGAACTTTGGATATTTTGACTACTTCTTTGACAGATAAAGGTATATTTACCTGTATAGCATCGAATGCTGCAGGAGAGTCTACAGCTCCTGTTGAACTGGTTGTTAATCTTTATCCTCATCTTGCTAACAGTACCAACTGTGATAAAGAAGCGGAGACTGGGCCTTCAGACATTCTGATATCTGCTAAGTCAAGTTTCCCTAATGAAACTAAAGCTCAGCAAGAGAAGAAGGTTGTGGTTGCTGAACTGACCTCATCCTCTGCTCTCATACAATGGCCTTCCCAGCATCATATCCCTGGAATCCGAATGTACCAGATTCAGTATAACAGCTCTTCTGATGACATCCTAGTTTACAGGTAATTCTGTTCACGTAGCAATTCAACTGTCATCGTAAACTAACAAGTGGGAATAACAGAAAATGATTGTATACTTAAAATTCCCAGCTGTAATACCAGATATGTTGCATGCATTAACTGTGTAATGAAGGGAACAATGGGGAAAATGCTTTTCATAGCCTGTTTTTCATTTGCTGTCGCCTGTTATTGAGGGATTGTAATAGATATTACTAAGAACGCGTTACCTTCTATGGTGCCTCCCATCCAAAGATCTCTAAACGTTTCATGGACATGAATTAAGCTTTACAACCCAACAGCCTTTGAGAGGTGAGTGAGTGTTTGTCGTATTTTCCAACTGATATAGACAGAGGCGAAGCGCCTTGCCCAAGGTCACACACGTCTGTGGCAGAATAAGGAATTAGAAGCCAGATCTTCCAAATCCTGGACTTGGCCCTGGACTTATTTTATGAGTTGCAGGAGTTACTTACATCAAAATGGCTCTCAAGAAACATGACACTTCCATTAACTAGTTAATGCAGTGACTATGAATTGCAGGAACTGTGACTTTTTGCATATTGATAACATTCAGTCCATCTGTGTTTTTAAGCAAAAATCAGTGAAATATTACTTATATATATATATGCTAACTAAACGGTGTATCTGGTTCATCTAAAAATATAGGGAAAGGAGAAATGTTCAGAACACAAATTGTAGGAAGTTGATTTGTGTCTCTGTATTATATATAATATAAATGTACTCATGAAGGTATATGTTCCTAATTCTGTCATGAACATTGTGGCATATGCTCTTGATCGGTTTCCATCATTATATGTTTAATTTATGCTACTTGTTCGGGGAGGCGCTTGGCCAAATTCAACAGTGTACGTTGCACATTTTATTGAAATGGTACCGTAGTGTATTTTACACTGATTAGGAATCTAGAGGCTCAGAAATATCCATTGTGGGAGGGGGGATTTAGTGCGGATTAAGCTCGCTACTGCTCCCCTTTGCAATGTGGTCTGTCATTCTGTTTATAGCCCTTTTTGCCAATAAACAGTGGGAAGATGACAGTTGAATCAGGAGCTAGCATTTGAGCATATCAATCATCGTATTTCATGCTATGGGTTCCAGAAGGATGACAACATATCTAAAAATAATGGTCCTGATTCTCCGCTGACACCAGTTTTCCCCTAGAATAATGCCTTTTTATTTCGATTGAGTTATTCCCAGTTCATACCAATGTAAATGAGAGGAAAATCAGGCCCAGTAGATTTAAACATAGACTGGATAAATGCTACAGTAAATATATTCCAGGGAACAGAGCTACACCGAAAAGGATATTTATCTATTTATCTCTAATTTCTGCTGTTCTAAACAGTCTAATCAGAAACCGTTAATGTTTTTTTTTTCTTTTTAATTTAAATAACTGTTTTTACAAGTCTTTGAAGTAAGATTTACAGATGGAATTTTAGAACTTGCACTCCTAAATAATAGATATTTTAAAGATCTCAGTCTAAAATGCTTATCTTCATGAAACATTTCCTAGCTCTATGAAGATAATAAACATTCTGCTGTTGTCATGTCCTGATGTATCACACAAATATTTTTCTGCATCATTTATCATTGCTCATGAGTAGACAGGTGTAAATTCAAACTAAGGTTCAATATCATTAATGCCTTTACTCAGCTCTGAGTAGATCATCCAGAGAGGAACATTGCTGAAAACATTTCCTCAAATGTCGAGTTCGTGCGGCGACCACAGCATGCGAATATCTGTCAGCTTGTGTGGTTTGTTTACTCTCTTTGTGCCTCGATGAAAACCTACCGCTGTGTTCTAGGAACAATCCCGTTTTTGAAAAATGGAGAGCAATGTACTCCATGCTGAGATGCCTCAGTGCTTCGTTTCATGAGAAATATAGTGGCATGAAATAGGAACCCCAAACCGTGAAGTAAATTACAGATAATCCGATTAAAAATGATAAGAAGCTGGTTACATTCAGTGGGGCAGAGGGCAGAATTTGGCCTAAAGTTCATAAGAAAAGTGAGTTCATCTTAGACAAGATGCTGCAGCTAGGAGTTGTTTGGGCCATTCTTTGTGTCTCAAACATTATGATTAGTAAGGTAAAGGCCTATAAAAAATGGCAGAGTACAGGTTTGCACTATCGTTGGATAGGCCTAAATCTCCTGTGAATAGGTGTTCTTCCTTCACACTTTTTTGTTTACTTAGTGAACTGTTTTCTGGTTAGCACATATTCCAATAAGGGGTAAAATTACGTCTGCTGTTGACTTTACCTAAAGGTAGCTGATGTTTCTGTGTCAGCTCTCGAATCTGTGTAACACTAAACACTGTAGGCTGAATTCTTTGCAGAAAGTTCCCTTTGGGATACAAGAGTCATTTTTCACTTCCTCATCTCCTGGGATAATGGCAACTTAGATACTGTGATATATTCCAAAACCACGGGGACCGTTTGAAATGCATATTGGACTTTCTAAATCTTTAAAAATATATAAATAATTCATACGATAACTCCTTAATCAGACAATCTGTAAACAGCTCAATTAAACGATGCTGCTAAATGGCCTTTTTCCTAGACAAGAGCTCTTTGGAAGAAATTTTTTTAAAATGTGTTTGCATTTTCCTGTTGCATTTCACAGCCCAGATCTCTGTTAATTGAGAGGCTCAGTTTGGTAACAAAGCTATCCTTGAAATTATGTTTCAGATCACAGAGCACTGACTCCAAATACTACAATACAATAGTCTATAGTATAATAGGCTTCTTAAAGATTGAAATGCATACGTTGTTCAGCTCCCACAGCGAGTAACTATGAAATATAGATTCTTAACGGAAGCGTTCGGCTGCATTGGCAAATGAGCAATAATTTAGTTTTAATTCCGCGTGTGTGGTTATCTGAGCAATTGTTACATTGTTAGTGCTGTTTCAAACATGCTTGTATTCAGTTGCATGGATTAGTGGGTAATGCAAAGCTAGCTATCCTCAAGTACCATGCTAATCGTCTGTGTGTTTTTGGACCAATCACTTAACCACCCCATGATCCCAGTCTGTGAAATGGAGATAAAGCGGCCGGTCTGTTTCACAGGAGAGCTGTGGGGATACATTCGTGATTGTGTGAAGATGTAAAGACTCAGAGAGTTGTATATTCAGAGAGCGGCAGTGGTTGGACCTCGTTGTAGAAATATTACAGAAAGGAAAAGGCTTCTTTCAGCCTCAGGCACAGACTGTTAAAAGATCCCAGGCCCCTGGTTGAGAACTTTGTGTAATCAGCTTCTGCCAGACAGTAACTTCCTTCTTGAGCAACTCATAAGCAACTACATGATGAATCAAAAATGTTTCTGCTTTGGGAAGGTGAGTAGTGTCTAATAGCCAGCATATGCCTAGACCATGTGAATGGCAGTCTCTATGGTAACTTCATTTTATACTGAATCATTTAAATAACCCTTTCCCCTTCTCAATCTGTTTCCTTCTACCTGCCCCGTCATCTCCTTCATGTTCCTCTCACCCTTCCTTCTGCGCCCTCCTTTTGGTCTTTGTAGATGTGTGTTAACATTTGTAAATACACGCATGAACTCGCATCTACCATAGGAACGCAAGAAAGGGAGAACGATGAATTTCTATGGGCAAAGAAACAGGGAAAACTAGGGGGCCCTGAAGATAGTTACACGTCTCACTCCCTTCTGCTTCTCTCCACACCCTGTTTTTCATGCGAGAGTTCATTACAACTCACCTCACAAACATGTACCTGGTCCTGAACCGTAGCGCAGTCTCCATAGAGGCACATTACACCGTTACACACATTTTAAAAAAATGTTTAGCCATGTGCTCTCTTGGTTTGTGTGGACAAGCCCTCAATCTGCCTGTCTTTTTCACCCCCTTTTTGCCGTAAAGTGACTTCCCTGGCAAGAGTTGCTGTCCCTGTGGTTTATATGGAGAACTTGGTGGACCAGAAGCAGGAAGAAAACACAGCACAAAGCCTTGAGCTAGATTCCGGCTTCTGTGCCTGACGCTTTGTGCTGCTTCAGCGTCTTGGGGACTTCTCTTGCATAAGAGGACTCCCAGGAAACACAGAGAAGGCGTTTCAGCTCTACCTCACACACATGCACGCCCAGCCTCTGGGATGGGGAGTTTTTGGGGAAGAAGGATATGACCAAAGTGACCCGTCCGTGCCCGTGTTAACTACCTGAAAATGCCAAAGTCAAGGCAGGCTGTAAAAGGAGAGCAGATTCTCCCAGCACTGGTGGGTGGCATTGAAGTCAGGCTTCCCAACCAGCCACAAACAGTGCTTCTGATTCCCCCACACTGGTTATCAAGAAGCCAAAATACAAATACACACAGCCCCCTTTACTGCATTTCAGTCTCTGGCTTCCAATCAGCCACTAGGTCCAATAAAGAGACCAGTCATTTAAACTCTATGATCTTTGTCAAAAAGGTTTCTCCTGACCCCAAAGGGCCAGCCGCAGTACCAGATGGAGATAAGTTTGGATCTTACCCAAATACCACGCTGCCAGCCAATCCTTTAGTAACTAAAACTAAAGGTTTATTAGAAAAGAAAAGAAACAAACTATAGGAGAAGTGTTAAATAATCGAAAGAATCAGACACAAACAAATTGATTCGAAAGTCCGTATGTATCAGGTTTCTAGTAGAATTGTGGAGTTTTCAGGCTTGTACGGTCCCTCGGATGTACATCCAGTACCTGGATGGGTCTCAGTCCTTTGTTTCACAGCTTCAGTTCAGTTGTAGATGAGTTGATCCAGAGGTAGGCTGGAGACTGAAGACAAAATGGATCTGGGGCAGCCGTCTTTTATGTCCTTTGGCCTTCGCCACGCTGCTTGTGGAAATTTACAGGAATAAGATGGAGTCCAGAGTCACATGAGTAATTCCTGGTGACTCATCAGGTATATTCCTGGCTTCTCCCCCTGGGCCCATTGTACCTGTGAATTTCTTTAATGGGCCATTAAGCAAGCTAGGGTTGCAGCCATCCTGTCTGGGGTGTCGCCCAGAAACACAGTACAAATTGAAATATAGATACAAACATATCCATAACTTCTATTAGACATATAACCCATGAACATAAACACTATCATCTTACTTAGCACATTACAGCCTTCTAACGGTACCTGACATGGCATATCCCACATGAATGATTAAGATTTTGACATATCAGTGTTAAAAAATATAATAAATGCCTCCCCCAATCCAGCCTGCGTCACAGCCAAAGTGCCTCTGCATTTCATTAATGCCTGGCTCTCAGAACAGCCTGGGTTCTCTTCAGGAAGCTCTCACTCAAGCTGGTGAATGGACTGGCAGCCGGCCACGAGCCTTCTTGTGCCAGGCCAGAGACTCTGGTCCCTTCTCTTTCTTTGTATAGCTACGATTAAACCATGCCCTCTTGGCAAAAGGGGATTCTGCCATGTCCCCAGCATAGCAACGCTCTGAACCTGCCAATTCCAGATAAGGAAGAGTAGCCCCAACCTAAGATGGTCACCAGGCCACAAGTAGGCGGGTGGTGTCGTCAGCCTTTGAAGAAACCATATGTTGCCCTTGGTGTTCAGTCCTCAGTCAGTCCCGTTCTTAGTCTATTTTTTTTCTTCACTTATTTTTTCTGAAATCCATTTTCTCTGGTTCTGGAAATTTAAAATATATAGAAGATGAGGGTTCGGCGGGACCTCAGGAAGTCATCTAATCCCCCTGCTCAAAGCAGGACCAACCGAGACTAAATCATCCTAGCCATGGCTTTGTCAAGCGCGGCCTTAAAAATCTCTACTTCCCCATAACTCTTTCCCCAGTGGTGCGTATTCCTGATAAACGAAAAGGAAAACGTGTGTTCCATTTCTGCCTCCACCACCCACTGTGGTGCCTCAGGCCAGTCACTTAACGTCTGGGTCTGCTTCCCCTTCATTAAAAGGGAGGTTAACGATAGTGACCTCCCTCATCAGACAAGGGTGAGCCTCTGTGAGCCAGTCAAATTACTGGCAGTCCCATCCGGAGGAAGACAGTGTATCAGAAAAAAAATATTTGCTGTCACAATAATCGAAAGCAAACCCTTATTAAAAGAAATCAGTGACTAGGGTGATGAATACCTTAATTACAGCTAAATCAAAGAACCAGTGAACTCCTTGGGGTGCGCAGCTTCATGCAGGTCCCCATACTGTCGTTGTTAGTCTGCAGAACCCCAAGACCCAAACTCGACGGGAGTGGGGTGTGAGGGGGAAGTGGGTTACTCTTTGAGCAGCTTCCTGTATAGTCTAAATGGCACTTCTAGTGCAGACATTATTGTATGGATGTTATCAATGCTATGTCTGCTGAGTGCACCTTCGTCCCAGGGATTTTTTGGAGCATAAAGGGAGAAACCGCAGATAGCCCTCGCCTTTCCATTTTAAAATAGCTGTTCTAATGTATCATTTCAAATTTTAGAGGATGGTGCTCAATGAAGGAGAGAGACCGGATTTAGAGACCGTTCAGGAGCCATATCATTATATTTTATTTAAAATAAATTTCCTTGAGAACTTTAATGCAGATGTAACCAATTTTCATCTTCTTTGATTATTGTGTCTTATGATTACTTGCATATATATTCTGTGCTCTCCCTCCATTCTAGGCGTTTCCAACCCTGTTAAATTGTCATATTCCCTGTTTGTCAGCCTACCATCATCATGGGATTTTGCCATTTTTCAGACATTAAAACTCTGTTTCTATCTGGATAGTTTTCCAATTAATCTATCACAACAGATCTTATTTCCTGGGAGAAGGAATAAACCATTGTATCTTTTAAATGTCTATTGAGGGTGAATTTCACCTGTGTGCATGGAGCCAGCTCATTTAAATCCCACTGTGTGTAGTCTGTGCTGGCCCTGTACAGAGGGCTAAATTTCATACTTAAATATTTGAATCTATCTGGACTAATGTATCATGTTTGGTGGAATTGATTTCATTCTTTTGAAAAGACAACCTTTTTGTCCCCATTAAGTAAAGAGTACATAGATGGATTTTCAAAACACGTTCTTAATCAGCCTCTTGCGGACGGCATAAAACTTACAGGGTGTTAAAGTGACTTTCCTGTGCTGTGCGCATGGACATCTTTTGACTCCCAGATGTTACAGTACTGTGCAAACCTCCCTGTTTGTTGTAATTTTAGTGATGCTAACAGAAAATAATTAGGGGATGAAAGCAAATGACGACGAGGCTTCCAAAAATATATAAGCCTTCTGACAGTGATGTTGGCCACAGTCAAGGGCCTGGTCCTACTGGAATAACTCCAGCTCGAGTCCCCATCCAGTAGCCTGGGAACCTCTGGGCGCTATTGAGAGGCAATTTATTCCCCACTTACAAGCACGGTGACCAGTTTAAACATGAAAACCTTATTAGGGAGAGGGAAAGGTAACTTGTTTATACCTTAAATCTTTACAGTTTTAGCAGCCCCAAGTATAAAATGTAGCCAATTTATACCTCAATATGCCCAAACGATCCCACCGGTAATATGTAAATCTCAGTCAACCCCCCTTGCTTTCCAGCAGGTGACAGCATAGAACAAAGTTGATATGTAAAACAGATGCTGCGGAGAACAGAGTTGGCATTTAAATAAGGTGCTGTTTCACTCAGCCAACTTTCCTTGCGGGAGATGCCAGAAGATAGCTCTGTTACCTTCCAATTCTCATAGGCTTCAGGCCATGCGGCTTATCAATGGAATTGCTTACAATATGCCCGAACTAGGTCTGCCTTTCCGTATAAGTCTATCCAAAAAACCTGTGAATAGAAAGTTAAGCTTAAAACCATAGAAGTCAGGAAAGTCTCAGGTAAGGGTGGCTCCCTCTTGCTCTCCCCCTCACCTCACCCACTGTGTGTCACTTTTTTCTTACCATGTCAGTTTCATATTGGTTATGAATTTCAGAGCCGAATTATTTCTTAGTCTGTGTTAGGAGGAAATTGGAGTGATGCCTTATGCGGATGCCTGTCTGCACAAGTATATCATATAGATAGATGTTTGAATCATGGGTCACTTTACAGTGCCTTGGCAAACTCTCATTTTTTCCCCTGGTGGATGCCATCTTGTAGGCCAGAATCTAAGCTTTCGTGGGCTCCAGTTCAAACAGGAATTAACTCAAGGAAGTCCTCTGGCCTGTGATATGAAGGAGGTTGGACTAGAAGATCACATTGGTTGCTTTTGAGCTTATCTGTGAATTTTATAAGCTATGGATCTGTGTAAAAAACAAACCAAAGTCTCCCTCATGACTGCAAAGCAAACCTTGCAAATATGCTCCATATATAAGGCCAGGTCTGCTAGTGTGAATGCTTATATTGGCAAAATAACCACCAGCAAAATAAGTTATACTAGTAAAAGTGCACTATAATTGCATCTACACTTGGGGCTTTTTCCAGGGCTGCTATGTCAGTCAGAGATCACACTTTATCACACCTCTGACCAACACAACTATGCCTGCCTAACTGAGGCAGTGATCTATGCATGAGTCTGCAAACAGCCTGAAACAACGGCTCGAAGGGAAGTGCCCCCGTTCACATGAACGGATGATAACTGAGAAATTTAGTAACAACAGTTAATGGTGTTGCCGTCTGCTTTATTTCACAATATGCCGGAGAGAAAAGGGCCAATCAGCTCGTGAAGATCTGCCCAGTGAATGATATCTCATTTTGGCAACTGCAGAGTCCGGGTTGTAGGTGAATCTTGGGGAAGAATGACATCATTTGTATTTTTTCCAGTCTGACTCTTGCTTTGTGTATCCAAAATTATATACACAGGCACAAAATGAGATGTGTTGCGTATTTCTGACACCCCCAGAGCTTCTACTTTCACCACTGGGTGCATCCGGAATGCAGGCTAAAGTCCAAAATAAGAGAGAGACAGCAATTACAACCTTGGAAAATTATCATGGAAATCTACCAGTCCAGACACATAAAAGCTGTTCACAGTCCTTTACCATGATGACATAGGATAATGTAAAAACCCATGATATTTTACTTGCAATGTCAGTGAAGTTTTATTTTTCGTTTTTTCCCACTCTTATTTGTATTTCAAATATGCATCTGATGAAAGCTAGCTTCCTATTGTCATATGCTTCAAAAGGGAGCGACATGGATTTACACTGAACATCAGTTGCAAACAAAGAAATCGTTATCTCGAGGGGGTGTTAGTATGAATTGAGAGCGTTGCTTATAAATATTTAACTGGATTTATTATTCATTTCCCAGGTATCATGTCTGCTTGAAGCATTTTATTGAGAATTTGCACCTTGGCTGCTATGTTTAAAACAGCAGCGAAGGCAGCTGTGGCTAATGGCGCTCAGCAGGGTGGATGTAATTTGAGAGACCATTATAGACTAAAATTGTGAAACATAACAGTGGTGACATGAGTCCTGTTTTCATTCATTAAACAGAAGCAAGTCATAATTACTTCCCAGTGCACATATACCACCATTCTGTATGCTATAATGGGTACACATTGGTGTTTACGGATGCTGTAGGTGTATAGGAATAAAATTTTCAAATGTGTCTAAGTCGCTAAAGCACGTTGGACAGTTTTACCTATATATGATGGACATATTAAGCATTAACTGTTCAGGAAGTAATTCTTCTATAAGACTTCAAATTACACTTGCATAACTGTGCATGCAGTCAAGTTATAGCTGAAGTCTCCAGTGGTTTAACATTTGGAAATGCTTATTTATTATAGGAAATGTTCTAGTTCTCCAATTCTTTTATACTTAAAATGACTATTTTAACGGCATGATAAATTTCTCCATGCTCCAGAATACAGTACTTAGTGCACATTCCAATTGGTTTCCTATGGTTTCATCTGGGGGAAAAAATCAATCAAGCTTTTGATTCACGGGTTCATTTGTTTTCTGCATCTCAGTGGTGTGCCTTTATAAGCAGGAAGACAGATTTTTTTTCCCTTAAAGATTTGTTGCATGATATTTCAAGCTAACAGTGCTCTTGGCTGGGTAGGCATTGATCTTTTATGTAATGCCCCTACTGTAACAATGAGACAAAGAGTGTTGCTATGGGGCTAAGAATCAGCTTTCATTTTAATTACAAATTCTTGCATAGTTTGGGCCTGATTCTCTGCTATCCTGTATCTTGGTCGATTAGTTACACCAGTGCATACCCTTTCTACATTCTGCATTCCCTTCTGATTTGTCAGTGTTTGACTCACTTTCCATTGGTGTAAATGACTGAAGGCGTTGCAGCGTGACAGAGAAGCAGGTTCTTTCTTTTTAATGAAAACTACTAAATACATTTGTTTTTTGTTACAAACCAAACCAATTTATTTGGATTTAATCCATGGAGGAACAACTAAATAACACATTTTTAGAAAAAGACAGGCCCACACATCTGTTCACCTCCCGACGCTTGCGTCTTCCATTGAAAATTGTGTCTTGTTTGGTATGTTAATGCTTTTTAATATGTCATTTGGAGGCTGGCCAGTTGTTAGTGAAGAAAGGTTTGTAAGCCCTGTGGCCTAAACCCTAGGAGAAAAGAGAGGTCATGGAGGGAGCTCTCTCCTGGCATCTGCTGGAGAACAAGGGGTGAAGCCTGAGCAAGAACTAATTACTTAAATATCAGGTGTGTTCTTCTCCTCAGTACCTCATATAGACTGAATTCTCTATTGTCATAAGCACATAAGAACGGCCACACTGGGTCAGACCAATGGTCCATCTAGCCCAGTGTCCTGTCTTCCAACAACGACCAAAGCCAGGTGCTCCAGAGGGAATGAACACAACAAGTGATGCTCAAGTGATCCATCCTGTTGGCCATTCCCAACCTCTGTCACCTGCTGGAAAGCTGGGGCGTCAACGGAAGGAGGCAGGACCCTATTTACATAGTAACTCTGCGGAGTTTGGGGGCAGTGGGGTACAACTTGGCTAAATTTTGTACTTGGGGCTGGTATATTGGATATGACCCCATTGGAATCACCTGCGCGACACCTGGACAATGACTGGCTTCGGGGTCACCCTGCTGAAGATGGTGGTTGGGGGAGTGGCCCTGGACAGAGCCGAGATTCAAGTAAAAAGAAGTGACGTGGTTCTGGTTTATTGTGACATTTATTATTTCTCAAGGAATAGAGGGTCTGGGGGGTCTGTTAAATCACTGGACCCTTTACAGCTGAAAGTGGTGAAGTGGGAGGTGTAGTTATCTTGTTTGACTATAGCTCTGATGCAATTCCAATGATGTGGACAGTGGGAAGTAAAACCAGAGCCCAGCAGCAGTTCATAGAATCATAGACAGTGAGGGTTGGAAGGGACCTCAGGAGGTGTCTAGTCCAACCCCCTGCTCAAAGCAGGACCAACCCCAACTAAATCATCCCAGCCAGGGCTTTGTCAAGCTGGGCCTTAAAGGATGGAAATCCCACCACCTCCCTAGGTAACCCATTCCAGTGCTTCACCACCCTCCTAGTGAAAATCCTTTTCCTAATGTCCAACCTAGACCTCCCCACTGCAACTTGAGATCATTGCTCCTTGTTCTGTCATCTGCCCCCACTGAAAACAGCCTAGCTCCATCCTCCCTGGAACCCCCTTTCCGGTAGTTAAAGGCTGCTATCAAATCCCCCCTCATTCTTCTCTTTTACAGACTAAACAGGCCTAGTTCCCTCAGCCTCTCCTCATGAGTCTTGTGCTCCAGCCCCCTCATCATTTTTGTTGCCCTCCGCTGGACTCTCTCCCACTTGTCCACATCCTTTTTGTAGTGGGGGGCCCAAAACTGGACACAATACTCCAAATGCGGCCTCACCAATGCCGAATAGAGGGGAATAATCACTTCCCGCGATCTGCTGGCAATGCTCTTACTAATGCAGCCCAATACGCCATTAGCCTTCTTGGCAACCAGGGCACACTGCTGACTTCTATCCAGCTTCTTATCCACTGTAACCCCGAGGTCCTTTTCTGCAGAACTGCTGCCTAGCTCATCGGTCCCCAGTCTGTAGCTGTGCATGGGATTCTTCTATCCTAAGTGCAGGACTCTGCACTTGTCCTTGTTGAACCTCATTAAATTTCTTTTGGCCCAATCCTCCAATTTGTCTAGGTCACCCTGCATCCTATCCCTACCCTCCAGCATATCTCCCACTCCTCTCAGCTTAGTGACATCCGCAAACTTGCTGAGGGTGCAGTCGACCCCATCCTCCAGATCATTAATGAAGATGTTGAACACAACCAGTCCTAGGCCTGACACCTGGGGTGCTCCGCCTTTTGCCAGCTGCCATCTAGACATCAAGTTGTTGCTCACTACTCACTGATCTAGCCAGCTTTCTATTCTCTGGCCCCAAGGTGTTTGCATCTCTCAGGTTCTACTGTACATTCCATTTGCGTGCTGTATGGGAAGGAGAATTTTCGGAACGTGAGCTCAAGTTGATACGTTTGAGCTTTGAATAATAGGCTGTGTCCATAAGAGACAACTGATTGAATTGTAAAAGAGGTGAAGGCCTAGTTCTGATTTCATTTCTCCTGCCATTAGAAAAGACCCAGATTGAGGCAGCCTAGATGTCAATTTGATTAAGGCATTTAGGCAAAAATGTAAAGGACTAAAACTAGCTTTGGAACCAGAGCGTTTTTGAAGCTCCTTAGCACGCTCTATAGTCTATGACATGAAGGCGTGTTCATACTGAAATATCATAGGTATTATCAGCTGATCACACTTCCCAACCAGAGAGAAAACTCTGGGACAAGGCTGGGAAGGGGGCTGGGGAGATGTGAGCGTTGAGGTGAATAGCAGCTTGGCGGAGGCAGGTCCAAGACGCTGGGTCTGTCTTACTCGTAATACAATGTGCTTCTATGACAGCATGAAAGCCAACTGCCTTCCATCCCTTCTCATACCGAAGCCGCTGGTGTAGCTGGCCATGGAAGAAGCTCACACGCACAGCGTTGCAGGACTGGGCTGCACCCTTGAGGTTCCACGATTCTCTTCCCTGCTTTCACTGCCTTCATCTCAGATGCAGGAGTATATGCAATACAACTCCATGGAGCCACCCACGGATCCCTTTGCACAACCTGCGTAGATTAGCCTTTGCCAGAGAGTGAAGGGGGGGTGGGAAGGAAGCAGCCAAACAAGAGCTCCAAAGCACCAAAATTAGAAGGCAGAAATTTCCGACAGAGGAATGAAGATTAAAAGAAAAGAGAGCAGAGGTCAGGGAAGAGGGCTCACATCTGTCAGTGGCCCTGGCACAAGTCTCTCTTTGGTAGGGAGGTCGTGGGGGAGGCTTAATGTGACTACTTCATCACAAGGGGGCACCATGAAAATAAGGACAGCGATCACTGATCTATGTTCTGAACATGTAAATTGGGTTTACAGGAGAGATCTGCAGCTGTGGCGAGTGATGGTGCGCAGGAAGGGTTTGTTCAACTGTATTCTGAAATCTTGTTTCCATGCTTTTCCCAGGGAACGGCGCTGTTTCCTCAGTCCTTTTACATGATTCCTCTTTAAGCTTCTATTGCCTCCCATCACCACTAGCATTGCCATAGGTGAGATTATGCTGTATTTGTATTAACTTGCTCTGTGACTCACTGAAGAGGAGTGCTTGCTAAACCATTGTTCAATAGATTCACATTTCCATTTCTTGTGGGAGCCACAGGGAGCTGTATCAGGAATGGCTTCCCTCGTGGTTTAAGACAGCAGCGAGTGCAGGTACCAAAAAGAAAAATTGCAGGATCACCTAATTTTTAATGTACAGTATCCTTTCTCTGATCTCGGTGGAACAGCACGTTCCGAAATACGATTCTGTGCCTCTGGGTAGATCAGAGGACCTCAGTATTTATATCATAGTGCAAGGAGCAACTTATTAACAGTTCATAACAATCTGACTTATTGCCTTTGATGTTATGAGATCCAGCTCCTAATTGACTAAAAACATATCTTCCTAAGCACTGAATTTATTCTTTCATATCCAGCGATCATTTAACTTTAATTAGCCACAACTGTGTGCTATAAATTAGTAGATAAATCAGTATTTAATAGTGATGTTTCTATATAGATAATTGAAACACTATATAGTGTGTTAAAATGCTGGTGAAATAAACTTCCTTTCTGTTTTTATAGAGCAAACATAAAAATTAAAAGGAGCCGTTCTCGTCTATTATTAAGAAAGGGGTAATATACCATAGATTAAAGAGATGAACCATCACTCTTGAGGAAGCCCGAGGAAGATAGCAAACATTATTACTATCTGATTCTACATCCACTGAAAAGCAGTATGATTTAGCTACAGCATACATGCTCATCACAATTCTGTCACTGTTTTTGTGCAAAGCAAGGCATCACTTCAGAGGTTTGCCTATTTTAAAATCTGAACTTTGATTTAGCTCATTGAATTCTGCCAGCGCTGTTATAGCTGTGTGCATCACTCAAGTGAGGGGTGAAATCCCTCAGGTGAAATTCCCTTGTGTGGGGGAAGGCTGAGGCGCCCACCCCAACTGATGAAATTGAGGCAAGGAGCGTCTGCGTCACCACACTAGCCCAGAAGAGGGTGACAGCGTGGCCAGACCTGCAGCCGGGAGATTTTCCGAAGCGTGCAGAACTGGCTTGTCGCAACTGATTGCAGTGGGGCAGAGGGAGGGTGAGGTTTTCGAAAGCGCTCGGTGTTGACCTAAGTGTTTTAACTCTCAAAAAGGGTCGTGACAAAGTCACGGAAAGAGGAACTTACGCTTCTTTCCCTGACGCAGAGTGTGAAATGGCAAACGTGTTCTGTAGTGCAATAGCGTGCACACACACCGAGGATCTTGTCACTCCTTCTAGTGAAGTGGCAAAACGGCTGAAGCGCGTGGAGGAGATTTGGTGGGTTCACTAAAACGATGGAACACAGACAGTGCCTCTCCGCTCGCTCGATAATTTAAGGAGAGGGCCTCGGCTAAAGTTATGTTTTGATGTGAGCTTCCTGCCAATGGAAGATGCTGGATTTACAGCCTTGGCGTGTGAGTCCTTTCCCACAGAACAGGTACAGCCAGCGCAGCAGCGGCTTCCCTACGCTGATCCATTAATGAGAGGAGAAGTGAGTTTATTTTGTGTGGCTTGTTCAGTGCTTGGCGTTTCTACTTAGCCTGGCAATGAGAGGGCTATTTAATGCCAGCTGGGTTTGGAAACAGCAGAAGCAAATGTCAATCAGAAGCAGAATTTTTATCATTCAGATTTTGGCTTAACAGTGGAACTTAATAGTGGAATAATGTCCCTGCAATCTTAGGCTTTTTAAAAAAAAATTATAGTCTACACAAAGTTGTAAATCATAGTCTTCACGCTTACTGTTTATTGATTTTTGTAACCTTAAGTCATTCTGCAACTGTTAGGTTACATAACAATAGCGCTTTCTGACTTTTGGTTGTTCAAATGAGCCAAATCCAAGACTTGTCTATGTACAAATGACTTTGCGTTACCCAGCAAATGATGTCTTCTTTCTGTCTCAGAGACCAGATATGATTTTCCTTCATTTAACCTTCAATGTTGCTGGAAATAGAACATCGTCCTTCACAAGGGCATTTGTTGAGGATCTTTGGGTTCTTCCCTATGCTCAAATGGAAGGGTTTGGGTTCAGAAGAAATCAGCTGTGATGAAAATCAGTCACGGTCATTCTCAGCTCTTAGTGTTTCAGCTTTTAAGTCAGTTAAGTTTCGGAATATCAGTTCTCCCAGTTCTGCAATCTGTTTTTCTTCTTATGTTGGACCCCGTGTTCTATTTCTAGGGAAAGCATATATGGTAGGTTCACCACACAATTACCTAGGAATGCAGACAAACGTCTAGTTTCCATAATCCCTTGCATTTTCTTAGGTGCCTAAATCCAGCATTTAAGGCAGGAGTGTCAAACTCAATTCGTATGGCGGGCCACATTTAAATTACATTCATTTCAGGCGGGCCACGCATGCCACACTCTACTCTGCTCTACTTTTCATAGTCTACTCTCCGCCGAAAAATCTCCCCGCAGGGTGAAATTCGGCGGCAGAATGCGTGACTCCGACGGCCATTTCCCTTTTAAGAAGAGATCTCACGGTGCCCTGAGCTTGGCTCTGAAAACACTTCCGGCACAGATTCGGCCCGCGGGCCTTGTGTTTGACACCTGTGATTTAAGGCACCCACTCATAGCATTCACAAAACTTACTCACCTGCCACCTAGCCCTGTAGGCATTTAAATATCTTTCAGTGGGTGTGTGCAAAACCCCTAGGTCTTGACACGTGTTCCCCAATAATTCAGTGGTGAGATCTCTCACCTAGTCTGTATGAGACCCAGGTCTGAATCCCTATCCTGCCTTGTTTTGCAGTAGAGCCTTGAACCCATGTTTCCTGCATCGGACTTGAGTGCCTTAATTGTAAGGCTGTTGTGTATTCTGGGGTGGGTGTCACGCCTGTGAAAGCGGTTATATTTTGTATAAATAATGAACTAGTAATTGGAGCAGGGACTCTCTCACGTCTCATCAATCTCTTGATTTTTTTTTCTGTCGCTCTCTGGCCCAGTGAATATTTAATAACAATACAAAGTGGAACAGCTTCAGCCAACGAGACTGAGAAAGACTCATTGTAGACTACTGAGTAAACCTGGTGTTTAGGCTACTCACATGAGATGCTGGAGTTGTGGCTTGAAATCACTGCTCCAAATCAAGCAGAGTAGGGTTTGAAAACAGTCCTCCCACGCTAATAGGGAGAGGTCTCTGTCTCACTCTTGTTTTCCATGAGAAAGAGCTACCCAGGCTCAGAAGCCAAATTCCAGGGGAGGTTTCATGGCTGTAAATCCTCAGTGGAGACAGATAGACGGACCCCTCACTACAGGAAGGATATGGACAAATTGGAGAGAGTCCAGTGGAGGGCAATGAAATTGATTAGGGGACTGGAGTGCGTAATTTATGAGGAGAGGCTGAGGGAACCGGGCTTCTTTAGTCTGCAGAAGAGAAGAGTGAGGGGGGATTTGATAGCAGCTTTCAAATACCTTAAGGGCAGTTCCAGGGAGGATGGAGCTAGGCTGTTCTCAGTGGTGGCAGATGACAGAACAAGGAGCAGTGGTCTCAAGTTGCAGTGGGGGAGGTCTGGATATTGGGTATTACATTATTTGGATATTAGGAAAAACCTTTTCGCTAGGAGGGCGGTGAAGCACTGGGATGGGTTACTTAGGGAGGTGGTGGCATCTCCATCCTGAGCAGCTTTTAAGGCCCAACTTGACAAAGCCCTGGCTGGGATGATTTAGTTGGGATTGGTCCAGCTTTGAGCAGGGAGTTGGACTAGATGACCTCCTGAGGTCCCTTCCAACCCATGAATCTATGTTACCTTTGGATGGCCCACTGGCTATCTTAGGTGATTCACTGCTCAGCTTGCTGGCTTTTAGGCCTTCTGCATTCCCTTTCTTTGGTGACAAGGCCCCCATATAATGCGTGAGGAGCCTAATTCAGGGGCTGAGGGTTCCCCTCGGTGGCAGGCCACCTAGGAATTAGACATTACAGTGCACAGCAACACCTATGTTCTTTACGGGGTCTAGCCCTAGTGTGCTTTCCCACTGTTTCTGAAAAGCCTTATTTTCCAGTAGTGAATGGTGAGCTGTGTTAAACTGGTGACTGTGCTTACTAATGTGTGCTTCTCAGATTGCATCACTAATTTCTCTATTCTCGTTCCCTTCTATGGCTTATTTATCCATGTAATCGCTTAACTCATCTTTGTGTCGCGATACGGATTGCTGCGTTCACTTCATCTCATTCTGCAAAGGTGTCATTCTTTCAGCTTTAGATAGTGGACCTGAACCCCTGTGCTGTTCCATGCAGATCAGAGAAGGGAACAGCACGTTCATCCCTAATCTTCTATGACGCTATGAATCTGTCCATTACAGAGAGTATTCAAACCTGATACGCTAGGGTCCCGTTTCCTAGGTGCATAAGATGCTCAGGCTTTTTTTGAGAAGAAAGTCTCAATGGGTGCTTTTGTTCTGTAGTCTTTGGGATTTTTTATTTAACTGTAATGAATAAGGATCAAACGTCGAAATTCTTCTATTGAAGAACACGGCACAATTTGTCTGATAATTAATTGAGGCACATTAGAATGAATCCTCTCAGCACAAGCATCATAAACCCCCTAATATCGTCTTTTCCTATGCCATGGCAGTGGCCAAAGAAGTTTTATTTTCAGCCATAGCATGGTCCAGACCAGAGGAACTCTTTCGAATGGTAGCTAGCAGCTTCAACCCAGTCTAAGACTGAATGTTGTTAAGAACTATCAAATTCTTTTGCACAGCCTATTGATCGTGTTCAGACCTCATTGGCTGCTTCCAGGCGGGGAGAAATGTACCAGCTGGTGTTCACCCAGTTTCACTTACTGAGTAAATAGGGGTGTTGAGAGGGTTATAACCATCTGTTGGTGAAAGAAACCCATATCCTTTGTGGCTGATTAAAACTAGAGGGGAAACACAAGGCCAGTTACTGATTAGGCTTGTTAACGTCTCCTTTCAGTATGGTAAGGTCCCAGTATGGTTAAACAAACAGTAATTATGCTCTCGCTCAAGAAACCATCTTTAGACATTAACCTTGCCAATTATGGTCATGCCTTTGATCTTCCCATTTCCAGAGGAGATGATGCAAAAGTTGCTGTTGAGATTATTGGATGTAAAAAATGTCCCCGATTGTAACCTCAAATGGCGAAGGGGTTCATACAATGTCGCCCAAAGCTGGAAAATAGGAAAATCAGGCAAGTTGTTTTTAATAAATGAATGTGATGAACAAGTGCAAGAGAACCAAACAGAGAAACCATATTAGTCCGAACAAAAAGGGCTGCTGGTACGATTCAAGGACTGTTGAAATCATGCCTAGTAAAAACAGAAGACGTGGACCCAAAAGTGAACGGACCAAAATTTGTGTGGTGGATATTAGGGCTAATGGGTAGACAAAATAAAGAGCAGATGAACCACCCTCTTTCTCCCTTTTTTGGATTTCTTAAAAAGAGCAGATGAACCACCCTCTTTTCCCCTTTTTGGGTTTCTTAAAAAGAGACTTTTAAAAAAAAATAACCTCCCATTCCACCTTGCATTCCAGCTCATCTCTCTGAAGGCAATCTAGAAGAAGCAGACCAGACTAGAAGACTTTCTTCCTATGAGGAAGGCCAGGGTTTTGTTTGAATAACTTTGTTTTTCACTTGTGTATCCTGAAAATCACATCTAAATCCAGTGGGGATAGCTAAGTGTGAGCACTGCAAATGTTGTCTTCCTTTTGTGTTGCCCCCACCCCTCATCCACCGTCTTCCTCCTCTCCTCTGATTTTCATCAAATCTTCAAATCTACTGCATTGCATCAGCACAGGGAGACGAGATTACCACAATCCTGCCCTGCCTAAGAAGAAAATTCACAACCAGCTTATGTCCTTGACTGGAATGTAAACCAGGGTCCAAGCAATAGGTGCTGTGGTCAATCTGCCAGCCAAGGTATCCATGTGTGACTGACCAGCCATCCAGCATTCTAAACCACATCATCACAAAAGCTGTATTTCCCCCTCCTTTTCTCCTATGTCTCCTCCACCTTGTGTCTGTCAGTATGTTAGAAACACACATGAATACCCTTTACACGTCAGGAGTGAAAGTAATATTAACCCTTTCCTTTTCATCGAAGAAAGGTTGCTTTGAAAAGAGACTCTGATATTTTGCTTCCAAAAGGAGAGATTTCAAAATTTTAATTGTTTCTATTTCATAATCATTCGGTTTTAGTTTCAGTATAAATATTTGTTTTCATTTCTTGCTCCTTCTTGCATCTGATCAATAAATTTTCAACTTCAGAATGAATGCTTTTGAGCGTTTGCCAAGAAATCAAGTAAACCAAGGTCTCTGTAGAACCCATCCTCCACGCTCCCCAAACCTTTATAACACTGTTAATGTTGGACAGCGAAAGAGTTCATAACACAGTTAACTCCTCTGACCTTTGAGATCAATACAACAGTGCTTATGAACAATTTATACATTTAGAGGCATGCTTGGATTCCTCTGACAGTTGCAGAAAGAGTAATTCATAATCAGACTACAACTGGATGGACCAAATTCTTTGACAAAATTATGAATTTTAGTTTCAAATCTGTTGAATGTCTTTTAGACAATGTGCAAGTAATAACAAACTAATTTCCAACTAAGCGCTCAACAAGTGAAGGTATTAAGCAGTGAGGCTCACCGGGTAGCTAGAATGACACAGAACTCCTGAGGCATTAAAAAGAAATGACATAGACCTCCTGAGGCATTAAAAGGAAAATTAGCCCAGGAAAATACTTATTGCCCCAGAGGTATGATTATCTCATGACAAACACAGTCCTGCCGTTGATTGATTGCTATTATGAAATGTCTTTCATGTTAATTCATTATTTAAATAAATGACTTTGATCACTGAAACATGCTAGTTTGAGATAGAGTAATTCCACTCGCCAGTTGATATAGTGGTCTCATGCCGTTTAGAATCACAGTGTGCCCTAAATCCAAACTGGTTTATCCCTCAAAATGTCAAGGATTATATGCCATTCATGTTACATTTGGCAACAAACCTACAACGCGGAGTCTCTACCGCTTAAAACATTAGTAGGTCAAACTAACGTGAAAACAGAAATGATCATTATGAAGCTGACATTTTCTCAAGGAGATGCTAAATACTTGGGTACCATGGTGATGAGCACACAATACAGCTAGAATCTGTGCACCACGCCATCGCTGACTACGAGAACATGTTACCTCTACTCATTCTTCTCTTTTCAAGCCATTGCTCTTTGTCATTCAAACAGGCCCATGGTGCATGAAATACATCCCATTGTTATTGTGATAAAACAATTGCAATTGCTCTGCTCGCAATCATTTTTTAAAAATTAATTGTTCAATGAACTGAATAGCCAATTGTCCATTTCTTAGATTATCCTAAAAATAAAGACAGCAAACCAACCTTCTGGACACTGCATTCCAATGACTTGAACACCTGCAAGAAAATTGGAGAGGCTTAAGAATGGTTAATATTTAACAGCATCTTCTATATTTCTCGTCGTTTCAACAGATCACGTAACTCTGGTTCCCAACCTTTTTTGGCTCAAGGGTCACA
The DNA here is from genome assembly GCA_007922155.1 of Mesoclemmys tuberculata. Taxonomy (NCBI): domain Eukaryota; kingdom Metazoa; phylum Chordata; order Testudines; family Chelidae; genus Mesoclemmys; species Mesoclemmys tuberculata. The sequence goes on from ML675709.1 coordinate 1,334,221, forward strand.
AATATCATTTTTAAAACCCTGAAGGGCCACCAGTCTACCAAGCCTTTCAAAATGTATTGACGTATGCACCATTAAGAACTACAAATCATGACGTATTTAAAGTAAACATGTTGATGCTTCTATGCTCATTTTTACAGTCATTGTTTTACACCTCACAGTACGTCACACACGCACAGACAAAGCACTAGTGTGGATAAGTGCCCATCACTCCACACTGGAGCACATGGCCTGGCAGCTAACTTGTGGTGGGTGGCCTGCATTTAGCATAAGGCACTGATTTTTAGAGTCCTGCCCCTCCTCAAGCATGGTAGGTCCACTTGCAGCGCCTCCCCCCTCCCTGCAGCTAGGTGGAGGAGGTCTGTGATGAGTTCTGCAAGAAAGTATATAGCTTTTAACACTAATTAGTCAAACGCCAAACCATTCACAATAATGGAGTACAAAAAGTTATAGGACATAAGGAAAAACCTAGCCTTAAAGACTGCTGAAGAAGCCAGAGTTTGATTAATTGAATATGTTAATGTACCCATAAGTACCTTAATTTTTCTGCTAAAAATCTCTGTCCAACATGGGGTTATTGGTAAAGGCTGAATTCTAACCGTTCTTGATGGCTGCTTTTAGCACCTTACTTCATGTCTGTTTCTCTCTGTTCCTTATGTGGCTGTCAAAATATCTATGACATGCACTAGTTTTGGGAGAAAATGTCAAAGACCATTTATTTTGCACTGCATTGTGTTGACAGCTTTGTCAAAATGTCCAGGAAGTTTGGAATCCACCTGCATTCTGGAATATGCTCAGAATTTACTAGGATAGGAGAAATATGACCTTTGCAATCACCCAGAAAGCCCAAGAAGTCAATGTTGTTTTGTCAGATTGACCCCCCACATAGTGAGGACTCCATTGTTACATTGATTTACTGTTTTAATTAACTAACACCTAAAAAAAAAAGGTAAATAAATATCTGCAACCTTGCTATTGGTCATTTTTCTTTTCCACCTCACGGTAGCATATAGTTATTTTAGCTGCAAAGACTTTCGTGATAATCTAACTTTTAACTACTGGGTTCTCGCTCTCTTTTTATTATTATTAAAGACAGAGCTTGAACATGTAGGTTTGTTTACCTAAAATAATTTGCCACAAAGCATACAATTCTTTCATGCAGTCCAGTGAAAGGCAGCAGTTAAGGAAATGTAAAATTCTGTCCTTCGGTGGAAATAGCTAAAGATGGCTCATATATACACATATATTTTTAGATCAGAAGTAGTTCTGATTTTTTCCACTCACCTCGAAGTTATAATGCAGTGTTTTAGTTTATCTTCTCTAAGGAAACTGTAAAAGCCACAACACTGTAGCAAAGAGCAATTGGTATACATCTGACCCAATGTGTGTGGTTTCCATCTCTAAGTTTTCTTTCAGTGTTTAGTCTAACAGGGATTTTCAAGTGTTAATATCAGTAAGATCAGCAATTTGTAAAATTAATTAAAAGATGAGTTGCAACACAACACAGTGAGCTTTTCTATGAGTCTGTATCTTGGGAGTTTAGTGACGGCCAGTTTTTGCTAAATTGAAAGAACTTGTTCTTCTTAAGGAAAACTACAAAAATTAAATGTACATAGTATTTGGATCTCAAGTTGTGTTAAGCCACACACACTGAATCCCTAAAAGAGTGTACAGTGGTTAGTCTTTGGCATCAGTGAGTGGTAAAATGTAACACACTGGCACAAAAGTCAAGCAAGCAAATGACTGCTCACCAATCTGCAATTTCATTTTAAAGATTTCTGGGATTATTAAAGTGTATGGCTGGGACTTCCAGAGGAGCCAAAGGGTCCAAAGGTCAGGTTTTTTAAAGTATTTAGCCGTTTAATGATGCAGATAAGTGCCTAAACTCCCTAGGTGCTTTTGAAAATCCACGTAGATGCCTATCTGCATCTTTAGGCCACTAAATAGCTTCCACTGACTTTCAAAGGGAGTTGGTTGCCTAATTCCCTTAGAGTCCTTTTGAAAATCTAAACCTGTATCCTTTATTCTAAATATTGGTTATCCATTATAGTACAAGAAATGAATAAAATTTGTAATGGAAACAGTATTTTTGCTTCCTGTACTGTCCACTATAAAGGGATTAAACTAGGCCTCCAGGGAAGCAAAGTATGGATCACAGTTAACTTGATCTGCGCTTGCAAAACAAATTTAAAATGTTCTAAATACCAGATCGTGGCAAAAGAGCGGGTCTAATGGAGCTTATAAAATGTCTGGAACTTTATTATTTAGATTGTTTCCTATGTCTTTAGTCTCAGTAAGCTAATGTTGACAACGTTTTTTTAAATTACATACCTTGTATGTGTGCTGAGGTCCCTTCCAACCCTAATATTTTATGATTCTATGAAGACTTGGAAAGGATACAACAATGGGTAGCCAATAAGTGATAACGTGCGCAGCAGATAATACATGACACAAAGATGGTAAGCAATACTTAGTAAGATTAGGAAACTGGGTCAAGAAAGGAAAAAGAGATTCAAGTCAGGACTTTCTACTTGTTTTTTCCTGGAGGATTCTGTGGACAAGTAGAGAACTAATTAGTTTATGAAATCACTGGTACCAAAGAAGTGAAACCTCACTGAGAGGGGAAGTGGGTTTTTTTGCTCCCACTCTTTGAAACTCTGTTTTGTTCTGTTTTGTGTTTAAAATCTACTTAACTCGACAGCCTAACTAACAAAAAACTTGGAAGAACTGATCTCTTTGCAAAGGAGCAACACACACCTTTGCCTCGGAAGACCTAGCGAAATGGACTAGGAATTTTCGTACTTTGAAATGAATTGGCAATCTCCCACCTTAACAAGGGAAGCAAGACTTGATATTCCTGACATTTCTAAGGTTACAAAGAAATGCAAAAAGTAAAAAGAAACTTGAAGTCAACTTGCTTGCTTTTTACATCAAAAAGTAACAAAAAAGGGGGCAATCCAGAGGATTTTTTTTCCTTTGTAGATACCTTATGATTTTAATACTTTGGTGCTCTCTAAATCTGTCTGGATACAAACGACAACAGCATAATTAGTGCTGCACAGAATAATATAAATGGAAAGAAAATTAATTAAAATAGAGACATTTCCCCTAATCTTCAATCAGCTCCAATTATAACATTCCTTTAAACCAGAATACAGCTTCTGATATGAGGTGGAAACTATATTAAAGTTTCCTTACAGGTCAGATTTATGCACTGGTGTATGCTAGTGATGCGAGATTCCAGGATATATTCTGCAGGCATGGGAAGATAGATTGAATGTTATATAGAACATGTAAGACCAACAAGTACAATGTTATATGACATTTTTTTCTACACAGTCTGAATGCTTTATTTGGGGTTAGTCTGGAGTGCTCAGACCTTTTTCCTGCAGCAATATCTCACCTGGGCAGCAATTTAATTTTACAGATAACAGTATTATTAACGGGGAAAAAAAGGCGCAGATCTCCACATTTTTCATGTGATGATTACATTATAAATGTTAGCTTGTTCTAACTGAAATTATAACATCTGCGGGCTTGCAAGCAGATATTCTTACAGAGCTGAATAGTCATAACCCTTCTAATTTTCAAAGCTGAGCGTGCCCATAATTGGCTGAGTGACCACAGAACAAGAGGCTTTGTTTTATGCCGCTTGTTTCTTCGTAAACGCTGAGCTTAACACTGTGTGTGTGTGTGTTTAAATATTTTTACATACATTACTGGGACAAATTTTCAGTTGATGTAACTCAGTGTGGCTCCATTGATTTCTGTGGAGGTCTGCTAGTTTACGGGACCTGAGAAACAGCAGGTATACGTCCCCAGCTCCCATTATTTCACTCCCTGGCACGTCAATGATATTGTAACATGCAGCAGAACTCTATTACCATGCCCTGTGATTCTGTCAGATTTCATACGCATAGGCTTTGTCTACACTAGCAGTTTTGGCAGGAAAACGTTTGTCTTTTGTCAGGAAAACCGACATAGCCACCACCGCTCGTTGGGGGGGTGGTTTAATTAAGCTCTCTCCCGTCAGCACAGAGCAGCTACACGGGCGTACAGCTGTGCCACAGTAACGTCTGTAGTGTAGACATAGCCTAAGCAAGACTGGCTTTGATCAGTACTGGAAAAAGAGATGTCAAGAAAAGAGGTGTTCGAAAAACAGGCTCCTCTTTTGTGCAGTTGGCTGCTGTTATTTACTCTGTTGTGGACAATCTCCAGTTCATGTTGCATTTCTTCTTCCACTTCTTTACATATTCTTTCTTTTTTTGAAAAAGGGAAATTATGTTTAAAGTGCACTGCAAAGTAACATTCAGTTTAAGAGTGCACCAAGACGGGACAGTTGCCATGCACCCGTGAGCATGACAGGAAATGGAGTTACTTTCACAGGTGCCAATTCCTTGTGCTGTGTACTCTGTTCCAGTTCTCCAGTAATGGGGGAGCATCTATTGTGAGTGTGGTAGAAGATCAAGGGGGCAGAAATAAGATTACTCTATGGATTATAGCTTTGATTTTTGCAACCAGGCAAAGCGCTTTCCCACGGTGCACTGAATTTCATGTATTGATTTTCCCCATTTTCCCTTCTTAGGATGATCCCAGCCATTAGCAAATCCTTCTTCCTGACTGATCTGGTTGCAGGACGTGAGTATGACCTTTGTGTCCTCGCTGTTTATGATGATGGCTTGACATCTCTGACTGCGACCAGGGTGATTGGGTGCGTGCAGTTCACCACACAGGAGGAATACAAGCAGTGTCGCTCTCTTCATGCCCAGTTTCTTGGGGGAACCATGATCATTATTATCGGTGGAATAATCGTGGCTTCCGTTCTCGTTTTCATCTTCATTCTCCTCATGAAGTATAAAGTCTACAACAACCACCACAAAAATAAAAATACGAAAGTCAATAACGTCTGCTCTCAGACGAATGGCAGTCAGAGTGGGTCAATGGCTCGCTCGGCTTCCAAGCTCACCGAGAGACGGGAGAGTTTGCATCAGGAGTGCTCAGGACCTTCCGTCAAAGGCAAAACTGTGGTAGAGTTGGACTGTGAAAGAATGACTCTTACCGACACAACCTTTTTAACAACGGACGCGTTAGCTCAATAGCAATGTGACAAAGCAGGACACACCGCACGAGCCAAGGTGGCATCGCTTAAAACATTTTAATGCGAGTGGTTGTATTTTAAGCTTCACTACTATTGTCTATTTTTAAGATCAGATGGTTTAAAAAAAAACTATTTTTTTAATCTGTAAAACAGTTCCTGCATTCTTAACTATTTTTGTTTCAATATATTAAATATAAAGTGTGTGATTTACAAGATTTTTTTTTACTGTTTCTTTTATAGCATACACCTATGGTATTGAATCAGGAGTTTAACTCTATTCTGACTAGGTTTGTTTTTAGTAAAAATGCACTAAGCATTTATTCAGCTACAGGCTGGCAGAAAGACCTACTGTCAGGATCCTCAAACTTCTCTGATGGCAGAGTCATTTAACAATTCAACGACCGAGCTGTTAATGAGCAATGAAATGTTATAAAAAAGTTCTCGGCTTGTTAATACTGAGATGTTCATCAGTCTGTGTGCATTGTATACATGTCATCCACAAAACAAAACAAAAAAGAAAAAGCTAAAGTTTCCTCTGTGGACAAAATACTACTGCAAATAAGGAAAAGAAAATGGAAAGATTTTGTCGTCATCTCACACAATTATTCACTGGTACAGAATTGATGGTATGTATTGTTTGCTTTGTAAAGGCTGGTGTTATTCAAGACCGTGCCTTGAAGACTCTTCTCTTTCTTTTCAGTTAGATTTACCTTAATTTAGGAGTTCCTGCTTTTGTTCTTCCTAATTTAAGTTTTCAGAAAGATATCTAAGTTAGAAGTGGTGTGCTCTGCACATCTTTGCCACACTGGAAACTGTGCCATATTCTCCCACTCTCAAATTGTTGATCTCTTTCTTTTTTATGTTTTAGCTCTCGTCTGCCAACGTGCATTGCACTATCTCACTGTGGCGCTGCATCTTCAGATAACATTTATAACCGATCTCTGATTTCTGTGGTACTGCATGAAGTATAATGTAATTGGCCAAAGGATGAACTATGTAAATGTTTATGCGCAATTTATTTTAACAATTCATATTTAATAATTAAATCTTCAGGTCAAAATGGGTCCCAAATTTAGGTTTTTGTAATGACTTTCTACAAAACCTAAGAGCAATCCATGAATTTAAAAAAAAGTTGTTGGACCTATTAAACAGCAACAGCATTCCTCTGCACTGTTCTAGCATGTGAATTTGAAAGCAAATTTACTTTTAAAAAAATCCCTGTACAAATAAAACTGACTAGTCTCTTTTATGTTATCCAAGCTGAAAGAAATTATGTGATAGAAAGAAACAACAAGGAAAGAAATGATTTGAAAAGTGATAGGTGCATTTCCAAAACAAAACATAATTGTTTAAATCTTTATTAGAATAAGGATTTCCTCTTAATTTATTTTTAAATTATGACACAACCCTCCTAGGTTCCCTTTAACCAACCAGCAATCTTTTTCTGGTTGGATCTGAAAGCATGAGACAGGCAAAGATTTACATCGGACAGCTAAAAGCTGTATAATTGCACAACATTAAAGTAGTGTTATACTTCATTCAATCATTACACTAAAGTAACAAATACAGTTGCTCAAAAACACAGGTTTTCACAGTCTTGTTAATCGCCACAAGGTTTATTTGGTGTGACTGACTTGATCCCCTCACTGAAATTAAACGGAATATTAAAAACGTTATTGGGTCCATTTTTAGGCTTACTAGTCAGGCACGATGAGCTGGAAGCCTTGAAGATTCTTTTTAAAAAAAGAGAGAGAGTCAGTATCAATGAGTGAACATATTTTTGAAAGTTACATGTTTTACAAACAGTGCAGCCAGCTGAAGCGTTGCCTTGCAGAGGAAATAACGTCCCCTAGCTGAAAGCGACTGAATCTTTTCCACACTACTTTTCAGCCCAGATCTGAGATCAGGGGTTCCCCCCAACACATACACTTCTCTACCAACAGGTGGGGGTATCACAAACCCTTCTGGGTTTATTTAGTCTGCAGAAGAAAAGAGTGAGGAGGGATTTGATAGTAGCCGTCAACTACCTGAAGGGGGGTTTCCAAAAAGTATGGAGCGAGGCTGTTTTCTGTAGTGGCAGATGACAGAACAAGGAATAATGGTGTCAAGTTGCAGTGGAGGAGGTCGAGGCTGGATATTAGGGGAAAAATTTCACTAGGAAGGTGGTGAAGCACTGGAATCGGTTACCTGGGGGCGGGGGTGGTGGAATCTCCATCTGTAGAAGTTTTTAAGGCCCGGCTTAACAAAGCCCTGGCTGGGATGATTTAGTTGGGGTTGGTCCTGCCTTGAGCAGTGGGTTGGACTAGATACCTCCTGAGGTCCTGTCCAACCCTCATCTTCTATGATTTTATGAATTCTCATATCAGCCGTTCATGCTGGAGATGGAAGCCAACCCTAAATGAAGAGCTGGGCATCGAAGAACAGTCAGTGAGCGCACCTTCCCGCCAGGCCCGTCGTTGTGATTGCTGTCATGTTTCTCATGCCGCTGTCCCCAGCCCCCCCAATGTCTCGTTTAAAGATGAGCTGGAGAAAAAAAACTTGAAGGGGGATGGGGGGAGGGCGCGTGGCCTTCTTCGTTTCCGTCTTGCGTTCAGCGGGAGGGAAGCGCCCCGCATGGAGTGGAAACTCAACATGCTGCAGAGAACGTGTTCAGCGGGGAATGGGCGTGGCTGTTACTGATCACACCAGAGCTGGGCGATGCCACATGCTGCCAGGGAACGATGTGGGGCTGGAACGTATGGTGTGGTGGGGGATGAGGGGGGTTGAGTGGGGGGGCAGGGCTAGGCTGGGGGATGGGGGTTGGGGGCGGGGATCCTGGCCATGGCAACATCCCTCAGGGCACAGTGTCATGGCCATTCCCACGTCTGGCCTCCCTCCCTCTGCCCTCACCCTGGCAAGGGGAGATCAGAGAGGGGCCTTGCAATGGCTGATGGGAAATGGAGACAGCAGACACTACATCTCCCATGGTGCCATGGGGGCCCGCAGTGGCTGATGGGAAATGGAGGCAGCGAAAACTACATCTCCCATGGTGTCATGGGGGCCCACAGTGGCTGATGGGAAATGGAGGCAGCAAAAACTACATCTCCCATGGTGCCATGGGGGCATGCAGTGGCTGATGGGAAATGGAGGCAGCAGAAACTACATCTCCCATAGTGCTGCAGGGCTCGCAGTGGCTGATGGGAAATAGAGGCAGTGGAAACTACATCTCCCATGGTGCCGCAGGGCCCGCAGTGGCTGATGGGAAATGGAGGCAGATGAAACTACATCTCCCACTGTGCATCGCTTCACTCCTCTTGCCCCGCCCACTCGCTTCTCATTGCAGCCGCAGCAGCCTCATTATCAACCCAGCCCCCACAAAAGTTCCAGAGGGGGAGCCGTGTTAATCTTTAAAGTGCTACAAGGCTCTCGTTGTTTTTGCTGGATACGGACTAACAAATTTAATCTTTGCAGGCATAAGCTTTCATGGGCTGTAACCCACTTCATCAGATGCAGGGAATGGAAATCAGATCGCTGGTATATATACATACAGCCAAGGGGAAGGTACAACAATGAGGGGAGTAGGTAATAGTAAAGTCCATACCATTAGAGTAGCTGAGGTCTATTCACAACCATTGATTTCCCCTCCCCTCCCTGCCCACAGCGCCCCCAACCTCCATAGGGTTTTCAAGTGGGGTGCCCTGGGGGGCTGAGTCAGGGGTAGGTGAGAGGATGGGGAGGTAAGGGACTGGGGGGTTGGGTCAGGGATACGTGGGAGGATGGGGGGGGCTAAGGGACCTGGGGGGGGTGCCCTGGGGTGTTGGGTCATAGAATCATAGGATATTAGAGCTGGAAGGGACCTCACGAGATCATCTAATCCAACCCTCTGCTCAAAGCAGATAGGTGGGAGAATGGAGGGGTAGGGAACCTGGGGGTGTCATGGGGTGTTGGAGTCAGGGTAGGTGGTATGGTTGGGGGTGGGAAACCTGGGGGGGGCGGGTCTGTTGGTGGGAGGGGAATAGGTTCAGGGCTCTGCTTTGCCTGGCCACCAGAGGTCACTACTCAAACAGGTAGGTACACAAAGGGCGCTGCCCCACATCACCACCCTGGGGCCCTGCTTCCATGGAAGAGGTACAGTAATGGCCCTGCGTTTGCCTGCTTTGTGGGTGGGGGGTAGGGAAGGATCACATAGGTCATTACTTTAAATGGCCACCAGGGGTCATCACACAAATGGGGGGGTGGGTCAAACAGGTCACTTCCCAAAGTGACCACCGGGGTCACACAGCAATGGGGGGGGGCGGGAATAAATGCAGGGCACCTGGCCCAATTGGGGGGACATGCACAGGGTGCCGCTAGCACGGGCAGTGTCACCCTCTTCCCAGTGATGGGGGGAGCGAGGAGGGGGGTCTGAGGTGGCCACGATGAAAATTGGGGGGAGCTGTGCCCCCCCCACAACCTGTCACCCCATCACCTCTCTCCATGGCCCCAGCCCCTGCTCCTCAGTTAAGTGCCAGCCCCACCCGCTAGCCAGGTCAGAGGCCAGAAATGGAGCATTCCCCGCCCCAACTCCGGGGGACTTCTGTGTCCCTGCCAATTGCAGGGGCCCGTGCCCCTCCATGCCCCCCGCCCCCATGCACACCCTAGGCCTGGGTTCTTTTCCCAGCTCTGGGAGGGGAGTGGGGTCTAGTGGTTAGAGCAGTGGGGGCGGGAGCGACTGGCTGAGGGTCAGCACACCTGGGGGGGGGGTCTACTTCTGAACCCAGGAAAGTGGATATATAAACCTGCGTGTGGAGGCCTTCATTAGCTAGGACCCCCCCCCACGCTGTGCGCTTCCTCATAGCAGTGCCTTGGCCGCTGTGAACATGAGGCGATGGTTGCGCCAGGCGCTCGTTATATGGCTCGCTCCTGACAGGCAGCAGGTCCCCTGTCCTCGTGCCTGCCTCCGCTCACCGCTTCTCGGGCTATTAAGGGCTAAACTCAAGTGTAGGATCTGTTCTTATCAGTTTAATATCTGATATGCTCAGCTGGGGGGGGGTCACATAGCCAGGTCCGTGCCCACTAGGGGGCAGCACCTACCTGCCAGTCTACTGGCAGATGACCCCCCCACCCCATTGCACTCCATGCCAGAGATGAGCAAAGGATTTTAGGGAGGGAACGGAAACATGGTAGCACCTCGGGCTGGCTCCCCAGTGTTAAACGCTGCAGCCAGCTTCCCCCCTCAGCCTCCAGCAGCTGCAGGAGGTGGGCTCCGTCTGTCCCGGGGCTCCAGCTGGCTGCTCTGGCGCGTTTCTCAGCAGCAATGCTTTGGACTGACAATGAGCCGGGCTGCTGCGACACTCCAGAAGGCTTTTGCTGCCAGATTGGAAGGGAAGGTCCAGCTGGGACCTCGCAACACCAGCAATCGGCGGGCCTAAGATTTAGGCACCTGGAAAATAAGGTGCTGATTCACAACCCCCCGGGGGAGGCAGGCAGGTGCCAGAGTCACGGGTGGGGCTGGATCCCGTAGGCGGCCTTTACGCATGCCCACTGGCTAGGGTCCCAGGCAAAAGCCAGCCGGAGGAGGGATGCCAACACCACCACCATCCCTTGTACCCTTTGCCCTGCGGCTAGGGGTTGGAGAGCTCCCCTGCGTGGTGGGAGACCCGGGTTCGATTCCCCTCCTCTCCCAGATCAGAGACCCCAAAAGACTGAGACCAGGACCCTGTTGTGCTTTATTCTGCACAGCCACACAGTCATCGAGGACAGGACCCTCTCGTGAGGTGCTGCTGTGCAACGCCCGGCTGGATGGAGTCCTGCTCTAAATAACTGTGTGTCTGGGCAGTGCCTGGCACGACGGGCCCTGATCTCGGTCACCGAGAGACTGGTCAGCGACCGGCACAACCAGGGCCCTGATCTCGGTCACCGCGTGTCTGGGCAGCGCCTGACACAATGAGGGCTAAACCCATGTGGGCTATTAAATGGTGCCAGAGGTAAATTGGGCTGAATCTTCTCCCAGGCAAATTCTAGTCCCAGTCCTCAATCTCAGCTCTGCAGGCGTGACACTGTCAGCAGTTGATGAATGAGGGCTGGGCCGGGGGCAAGCGGGAGATTAATGCCGAGGAGCTATTCTGAGGCTCTCTCGGGCTGAGACGCAGAGCCCCGGGGCCCAGCTGTTGCACCCTGGCACGGGCACCTGGCCCCGGGCACTCCAGGAATACAGGTAATCCAGACGCATGGCAGCGCGAGGCTGGTTTGCACCGGCTGAGCATCTGGCCCGGAGTCCGGGGCCTGGGGATCTGGTCTCTGCCCCGGCCAGGGCGGGTGACTGTGGGCTGGGTCCCTCTGCACTTACCCCACCCCGCGGCTCAGCCAGCAGTGAAGGAGTTAAAGGGCTCTGGTTCCCAAGCAGGGGAGGGGCGGCGGAGCCCCTCCTGGGGCCTGAATGATATTGGCACTAGCAGTGCACTAGCAGCAGCCAGGAGCTGGATGCGCAGACCCTGCAGGGGGTTTCTCAGCCCGGCGTGACCCGTCCCACCTCTGGGATCAACCCCCCCTCGGCCAGGCTCGGCAGCAGAATTCCAGGTACGAGGCCGGGTGGGGAAAGTCTCTGGCACTCCCGCAGGTGTCTGGATAAACTTGGGATTTGATTGACGCCTGTCAATCATCCATCGGCCCAGCTCTGGGATAGTTTATAACGGGGGTTCACACTGGGGGGCGATCGGGGTGCAGGGAGTGGGGTGGACCAGTGCCCCATTGGAGCCAGTCTCCTTGCTCGCCAGTGGGGCTGGGAGGTTTATTTTCAGCTTGGGTGGGAAGCTGGGAAGGGACCCAGAGAGGGGACAAAAATATTTTTTTTAATACTACGCCGCATTGTCTTTTTTTAAAAAAACGAGAGAGTTTCGGAGCAAACTGCTCCCGTGCAAGGAAAGCTAGAGGTGAACTGGGTCCCGAGCCGTCTGGAATGCGACTGTACGGGGCTGGATGTACAGTCGTATGTGGGGCTGAGAGCCAGGACGCCCGGGTTCTAGCCCCGGCTCCGGGAGGGAAATGGGCTCTAGTGATTGGAGTAGGTGGGGGGCTAGGAGTCAAGGCTCCTGGCTTCCATCCCCAACTCTGGAGAGCGGGGCCTAGTGGTTAGAGGGAGGAGGTTGGGAGCCAGGCTTCCTGGGTTCGGTGCTGGAATTTGTGCCTCAGTTTCCCCCTCTGCCACCTGGGATCATGATACGCTTTCGCCGAGAAGGGGTGGGGGGGCAGTTTCATTTTGTAATGTTTGCACCTGCTTTGCACGCCTCAGATGCGGGGCACCAGCGGGAGGTGGCGGGTTGGCACCGTGCAGCACGACAGCCAAAAACAGGTGGGGGCTGCTGGCTCTGTCAAAACCCCGGCGCTGCCCAGTCGGCCGTCCCCTAGTTGTCTGGGAACTGGGATCTCACACCATGAGCCGGTCCTACAGGATCCCAAACCCCCTCGGTTCCCCCCATAGGGCTGGGGCTTTAGCCGACGGGGGCTTGTTCTCTGAGCGAAGGCAGGATTAGGGGCAGAGACCAGGCGTGGGGCTGATTCAGCCAGGGCCCACAGCCTCCCCCAGGTGCTGGCACCAGCTGGGTTCCAGTTTGAGCTGGCTCCCACTGGGGCGGGGGGGAACGAGCTATTTGCCGCCCAGACTCCGGGGACCTGCCGAAGTCAGGAGGGTCCCTAAGCTCCCAGAGATGGGCAGTGCTAGTGCCGTGGCGCTCCTGGAGGCGGAGCGGGGGGGCGTCCTCGCCTGGAGCGTGGCTCTGAACTCTCCGGGTTGAGGAACGAGGCTCCCAGGGACTAGCGGGGTCCATTTTTGGAGCGGTCAGGGCTGAACCGGGGCAGCCAGCTGCCTGAGTCCAGGTGACTTCTCCCATCCCTCTGTCCATCCGTTTGGCCATCCCCCCATCATGATCCATCTTATACATAGCCCTCTATCCATCCGTCCATCCATCTGTCTCCGTCTGTCTGTCTGGGCGTTTGTCCTGCCCTCACCCCGCTCCATCTCTCCATTCCCCCCTTTCCTGGTTCCACCCCCTCCCCCAATCTCACCATTACCAAGATTACTCCCCCCTTCTCCTCCCCCCCAGCAGCTGAGGTTTGGCCCCGCGAGCCCGACCCTGGGTCTGGGTTACCCCGACGCAAATGCGGAGCAAATCCAGCCAAGCCAGGGTGACTCCAGGTTGAGACGGGCCCCGGGCTCGGGTCAGAGGCTGGCCCCAGGGGCTTCGCTGCTAACACAATCGGAGCCAGGCAGATCTCGCTTCCCTGGGCTCCCTCATTTCCAGCTGGCAGGAGGCGAGGGGCGATCCTTCCCGCCTTTCAGTGCAGCCGGACCGGGGGTTGTGACCTAGGGGGTGTCGAGGAGTCCCTAGTACATACACCACCACCCCCAAACTGGCCAGCGAGTGGGGTGATTTATCCAGCTGCTGGGAGGCAGGGGTGGGAATGACCTCCCCTCTGTGGAACTTGGGGATCACCCCTCCCACTGCTTTGTCTTTAAAAAACAAGAATTGCAGAGAAAACTGCTCCCAGGCTAAGAAAATGAGAGGCTGATCGCAGGTCTGGATATTGCATGGAGCTAGGAGTCAGGACACCTGGGTTCCATCCCCAGCTCTGGGAGGAGAGTGGGGGGGTCTGGTGGTTAGCACAGAGAGGGATTTAACCACTCGTTTGCAAAGCTGGTTGATTGTGTTTCCTCTTTCCCAGCCTGCCCTTCATGGAGCCCAATGGCAGCAGCCCCCGGCCAGGGAACGCCAGCCACCCCAAAGATCTCTTCGTCGGCCTGGAACTGCTGCTGCATTTCAAGCCGCTCTTCATCCCTCTTTACTGCCTCCTGGTGGCAGTGGCCTGTCTGGGCAACGCTTTCCTGATGGGCTGCATCGCCGCCGACAAGAAGCTGCACAACGCCACCAACTTCTTCCTGGGCAACCTGTCGCTGGGCGACCTGCTGATGTGCTTGACCTGCGTGCCCCTGACGGCCTCGTACGCCTTCGAGGTGCGGGGCTGGCTCTTTGGGCGCACCATGTGCCATGCCGTGGCCCTGCTGCAAGCCGCCACCGTCTACGTCTCGGTGCTCTCGCTGGCGGCCATCGCCGTGGACCGCTACGTGGTGGTGGCCTACCCCGTGCGGCGGCGCATCGCCCTACGCTACTGCGGCCTGGTGGTGGCCGCCATCTGGGCCCTGGCCCTGGCCCTGGCGGCCCCGCTCTCCTGGCACACCAGCTACGTGGACCTGCGAAGCATCGGACACGACCTGGTCATCTGCGAGGAGTTCTGGAGGCACATGGAGAGACAGCGGCTGGCCTACTCCTGCACCATGCTCCTCATCTCCTACTTGGTGCCCCTCCTGGCCGTCACCATCTCTTACTGCTCCATCTCAGCCCACCTTCACCGGAGGAGCCTGCCCGGCTCGGCCAACCCCAGCCAGGCCCAGTGGGACAAGAAGAAGCACAAGACCTTCATGTTGCTGGTGGTTTCCGTCCTGGTCTTTGCCCTTTGCTGGCTGCCCCTGCAGATCCTCAACCTCATCCGGGATCTGGACCCTGATTTCACCATCCTGGGCAAGCGCTACGTCAACCTGGCCCAGGTCTCCTGCCACGTGGCTGCCATGAGCTCGGCCTGCTACAACCCTTTCATCTATGCCTCGCTGCACCGCAAGTGCCGAGTCCACCTGAGGGGCTACTTCCGGCCCGGGCGGCGGCGACACGATGGACAGTGCGCCCGCACCACCACCTGCCTCAGCCTCCCGCCCGACGCCCCAGGTGGTGGGACGGGGCAACTGAACTAGGGAAGGGCCCGGCAACCCCACCTACCGAGAGGGGCTCCGGATGCCTCGCTTTGGGTGCCCCCGGAGTTTTAGGGCATGGGGAAGGGGAGGGCACCACGGGCATTAGGGATCAATGGGAGGGGAACAAGAGAAGAAGGGGGAGGCCAGTGCACTGGACTGGGAGCCAGGACTCCTGGGTTCTATTTCTAGCTCTGCCACTGACTCTGTCTGACCTTGAGCCCTCACTGCTCTCCTCCCGTGACTCGGTTTCCCTCGCTGTGAAATGGAACTACACACCCCACCCTACTTCAGATCATACTTGAATCTGCTGTGTGAGCGCTGCATGCTTTTTTGCCACTTCAGTGCCATGACCCGTGTCCTGCCATCACCCCAGCCCTCCACCCCATCTCCCTGCCTGTTCCCACTCGCCGATGCACCAGCTTCCAACCCCCGCAGCATCTCGCGTGCCCCAGGCAATAGGGCAGGTGAGGAATTTCCTGAAGCCAGCAGGGGAATTCCTTTGTTTCGCTGTACAAGAACCATGCACCTGCTGGCCCCTTCTGGAGCTATGTGAGCTGGCAAATTTTGGTGCTCGAGACGGTGCGACTGTATTTCTGTGTTTCTGTATTATGGGGAGATTAGCTGGCACACCTGGGGTGGAAAGACAAGACCAACGCACGCGCTGGCTGTTCAAAGGTCTTGTGGGAACCATCTGTGCAAAGTGGATTACTTTGGGAAATACCTTGAGGTGAGGCAAGTGAAAACCTTGTAAGGGCACGCCCTGCAGAGGGAGACCCCTTGGGTTCTAGCGCCCTGCTTCTAGAAACTCCAGTTCAGAGACATGCCCCCCCCCAAATGGTGGGAAAACAGCCCTGACCATGTGATGAGGGTGCTTGTTCTCTGCTGAAGCTGCGAGGAACGTGTCACCATGAGGAACCCCAGGGCTGCACATCCCAGAAGGCAGATTAAAAACTTGGGGTGAACTATGATGAGCGTATTAGCAGGCGTCTGAGCTCTTCCATTGCTTTAAATACATGCGATGCTCCGTGATGGTTTTACCTTAAAAATCAAGGGGGAACATGGAACTGTAGCCTCATCCAGCTTGGAGGAGAAAGCAGGTCTCCTTGGGCAAGCTGGGCCGGGCATCACGCAGTGAAGGTAGGGAACTGTTCATCCTGGAGATGCCCCGGTCAGAAGGAGAGAGAGACACAGGTTCCTACCCAAGACGGGCAACAGCTGGGAAGACGAAAGGCCTCACTGAGCTACTGGGGGGAAATACAGGCACACGGGCCTTGCATGGCTACACCTATTATTTGTAATTTGGGCTGTGACGCCCTAGAATGAGACGCAGGTGAAACCTGAGGGGGTGCGGGGCTGAGGCTGATAATTGATCAATTGCTCCCACCAGGCGCAGGACGAGGCGGGAGCTGAGGGGGGGCTGAGCACCACCACCACTGCTGTGTCCCTGCATCGTGGCCGCGTTTGTCCCTCCCAGCTCGGAGGTTTTGCAGCCGCTGATGCCGGGAGCGCCGTGGGGGGGCTCTGGGAGCGGTTCTGTTGGTGCAGCCCCTGGCGCGTCCCGTGTTCATGCATTAAAGATTTTGGAGACTCCGGGCCGTCGTTTGCATGTGGGTTTCTTCTCCTCCCAGGGATGTGACTAGACTGCTTTCCATCGCAGAAGCAAACGCACAATGGTACAGCCAGAGCTCTGCCGGTGCACCTCAATCCCGATCCACAGCCCCCGGCCATCCAGTCCTGCGCTCCCCGCTCTCCCCGCCCCCCCCCCCCAGCTCTGCTGATGCACTGTTTTAACTTTCTTAAAGCCTTTGTGGGTTCAGATCCCCCCTTTCTCCCCAATACCCCCCCCAGAGCTGTTGCTCCCCCTCCTGACTCCTCCAACCTGTGCTGTCATTCTGAGCAAGCGGCACTTTCCACACTGAGGCCTCTGCAATCAGCAGCCAGACGAGGCAATTAACGCGCCAGCCGCCCGACAGACATGGGGTTTTGTTCCGGCTGAGGCTCCCCAGTGAGTCGTTCCCTACCTGCTGGGGACGGCCGGAGCATCACAGGCAGTTCACCCCTCAGCCCAGCACCCGCCCTCCCACTGGCAACGGGGGACGTACCCGGAGGAGGATGGCAGGCCGCCTGCGTTCCATCCCCAGCTCTGGGAAGGGAGAAGGGCCTAGTGGCTAGAGTGGGATGTGGGGAGTGGGAGGGGTCAGGACTCCTGGGTTCTATTCCCCTTGACGCACTGTGTATCCTGAGATCATGCCCCCCCATGCCTCAGTTTCCTTCCTTCTGTAAAAGTGGACACTGGTATTGCCCTCCCTGGTGCACGACATGGGGTGGGAGAGGGATCAACCTGACGTGTGTTGGCAAAGACTGGGAAGAACATTGTGAAAAAGAAGGGTGCACACGGGGCCCCAGCCAGCCCCAGGGCCTCGTGGGCCAGCCACGGCTCAGCAAAGCACAGCTACGTTGTGACATGTCACCGCCCCATGGCACATCCCAGCTGTAACATGGCACCGCCAGGCTCCTCAGCCCCCTCCAAATCACAGCCAGGGTTTACCCCAGCTCCACAGTCTGGTCAGCCAGGGGGTGCCCAGGGCTGGAGTGGCTCCGTCAGCCCTTTGTCTGCAGCCATAGCTGATCCGTGGGCTCAAGGGGGTGAACCCGGGGCAGGGTGGGGGGGCAGATGAGACAATCCCTGGCCTGGGGATATCAGTAGGGGACAACGCTGCCCTGGGACAAGCTGGGGATGGGTTAGCTGGACTTGGTTCTCCCCACCCTGCCTCCACCGCTTCCCCCAGCACCCTGGACAGCTCCCTATGTCCAGCTCCAGCCCCCCAGAACCAATCCCC
>ML675709.1:1355319-1375627 GCA_007922155.1 Mesoclemmys tuberculata
GGCGCTGCACGGCCACACAGCGACCGAGACCAGGGCCCCGTCGCGCCGGGCGCTGCACGGCCACACAGTGACCAAGATAAGGGCCCCGTCGCGCCAGGCGCTGCACGGCCACACAGAGACCGAGATCAGGGCCCCGTCATGCTGGGCGCTGCATGGCCACACAGCGACCGAGACCAGGGCCCCGTCGCGCCGGGTGCTGCACGGCCACACAGGGACCGAGGTCAGGGCCCCATCGCACCCAGCCCGAAACAGCTATGCCGTCTCGGTCCCAGAGACAGACAGCGCATGACCCTGATTGTCTGGTTTTGGGGCACTGAGACCTGGCGACGGTCCGAGCGTTCCAGGACAGCTGAGGGCCATAAGCCCTCAGCTGTCCCCCCACTTCCTTTGCATTTATCAGAACGCTGTTATGAATGCTGAAACCAGACGGGGCTGAGCCAGCCAGCCCTGCGTGACGGTCACGGGGGAGGAAACTGCCACCTGGCTGATGTTCTGTGAGCCACCGAGGTCTTGATATTTACTTTTTACAGCAAGAATCTGGTTGTTATTTCCATTTCTATAGCAGTGGCACCTCTCCAAAGTCTTAATTGCCTGGTTTCGATTTATATGTCGTTCCAGCGGGTTCCTCCCCCGTGTTCCCGGGGCGCCCGGCTCTTAATGGACTGGAGGCCCATTCTCTTCCCCAGCGCCCACCTGTCTGACCGGCAAAACAAAACAGCCACTTTAGTCATTTAGTTTCTAATCAGACACAAGAGCCGAGAAGCAGAGAGCGCACAGCCACTAGCTTCATTTCCGAGCGCCTCTCTCCCGTCTGTTGTTACCCTCGGGAGGCGCAGCGCCCCCGGGGACACCTCGCACCGGGCATCTGCGCCTTCCCTCCGCTAGACTGGTGAAAGGCTGAGGCCATTTGGCTTAGTTCCTGGGGCTGGGCGATGCCGAGGCTTCTCTCAAGGCTAAAGACCTGAGATGGGGCAGCAGGAACCCTCCTCGGCCCAAACATCTCAAACAAGTGGAAAGAGCGCAAAGCGCAAGGGCCCAAAGACTGCATTTTAGGTGATTCATCGATCGCTCCGTCGCGCTGTCTATTTTCCTTTCGTTGCTTTGGGAAGGGAGTTAGATGGACTGGGTAGAGCACCAGGGGGCGGGGGTCAGGACGCCTGGGTTCTGTTTTCACCCTTTTTCTGTCTCTGAGTGTGTTAAAAGTCGCTTAAGGGCGCAGAGGCAGAAAGGGGGTGGGTTACTTCAGCAGCCAGCCCTCGGCGTCATCACAGCAAAGCTGAGTGCGAGGGTTGGCGAGAGAAATCGCTGAAGGGCCCTTGTTCTTTTTCTTAGGACGACAGGAAATTAGAAGCCAGGAAGGCGAATTACCCGGTGAATCTCCAAGGACCAGCGGGAATGGTGGCGGCTTCACTCTTCTTGCAGCACTGGGCTGGGGCCACTGGGTCTGGAAAAGAAAAGCAAACGCTGGCTAATAGCGCTTGACAGAGTGGGTATGAAACCCATTCTACAATGCTGGTAGCGCAAGACAGAGTGACTCACCCCGTATCACACAGCAGAGGCCTGGCTCCCAGTCCCTCCCTACTCTACACCACTGACCAAGCTAAAACAAAGCCCTCACCCTTGGACAGTGATGCCAGGAGAAATACGGACTGATCTGTGGGCAAAGAGTTCTCTTTGCTACTAGAGCCCTAGGTAGATAGACAAAAATCTACTCCAGGTAGAAGAGAGAGAGACACACACACACAAACATAGACACGCAAGGCACGCACACCTATTTTCATACAGCTAAATGTTAAGGTAAACATCTAGGAACAAAGAATGTCGGACATATGCGCAGGATGGACATACTCGCAGGACTCTATCTTAAATTGGAGAGGGATCAGAGAAGAGCCAGGAGAATGATTAAAGGGTTAGAAAACCAGCCTTATAGTGATAGACTGTAATAAAGTCACCCCTAAACCTTCTCTTTGTTATATAGATTTGAACTCTTGGAGTCTATCAGTACCCACATGGGGACCAAATATTTAATAGTGAGCTCTTCAGTCTAGCAGGGAAAGGTCTGCCGTGATTCAGTGGCTGGAAGTTGAAGCGAGACAAAGTCAGACGGGAAACAAGGTGGACATTTTTAACAGCAAGTGTAATTAGCCACTGGAACAATTTACCCATGTCGTGACGGATTGGCCATCGAAGGCAATTTTCAAATCAAGATTGGATGTTTTTCTAAAAGCTCTGCTCTAGGAATGATTTTGGGGCCGTTCTCTGTTATACAGGCAGTCAGATTGGATGTCACCGTAGCCCCTGGGGGACTTGGAATCTACGGCTCAATTCACTGCAGAGACAGGAAATGTCACAGTGTCCAAAACGATCGACTGGGGAATTATAAATACGTTGCGCTCCCTGCTGGGAAGGGAGATTGCTCGGGGAAGAGACACGCAGTTAATTTCCCTGGACGGAGAGCGCTGAGAAGGGGTGATTGTCCAAACCTGCGCGGTGCCGGGCCTCGCACATTGGAGCGCGGCACTAGCATGAGGTGTGATTTTTATATTAGCGATACAGATCCAGGCCAGTTATCTCGTTTGCACTGTTTAAGTGCCGTACGTGGCGTCTGTGTCTCTCCAACTTCCCTCTGCAGTGAAAAGAATTGAATTCCCACCATCACGGAGAAGCCAAACCTGTGAGCTTTGCAAACACGAAGGGCCCTCCAAGTGAAGGGCAGAGGTTTCGCTGAAGGAGTTAAAAACTTGGATGCTTCCCGAAGAAATAGAAGTAGGTGATCCAAAAGGTCCTGTGCTCTAAGGAGCGATCTTCCTTTTGAGCCCGTGCTGAACCCAGTGCAGCACTGGGGACCCACGTGAGTGCCTCAGTAGGGGTCCTCTCTTACCAGTCTCAATGCTGGCCTAAATGTCCCAATGCAGTGCGAAGGGGAACTGTGTTGCAGAGAACAGGTAGGGTCTTCGTGGGTGCACTCTCCTCTCTGATACAGTGCAGACCCCAATACCTCAACAGGGCGCTAGCGGGTTCTCTGTGGCAAGTGATGCTGTCTTTCTGGGGCACTGTAAGATTTATTCCCGTCTCTTCTCGGAACAACATGCCCTGTTACTCTCATTTGCAAAGCCGGGTGCTATCGAAACGGGTTCGCTTGCTCGCCTGGGCTGCATTTAGGCATGAGCTAAATAAGAACCCGGGAGCAGAACGTGCCGGCCTCTTGGCGCTCCTTGAAACCCAGAATCTCAATTTTGGTAGCTGGAACGCAACCCCACTTGTTTCAAAGCCCAGCCGCTGACGGGAGGGAGGGCAGGATGGACAGCCACTGTGATTTTTGAAATCACTTTTACTTAAAGCAACTCCTAGAGCCACACTCTCAAAGCCAATCAGCTCTAGAACCAATCCACAGCGGAAATCTACAAGGTGGAGCT
The DNA here is from genome assembly GCA_007922155.1 of Mesoclemmys tuberculata. NCBI lineage: Eukaryota > Metazoa > Chordata > Testudines > Chelidae > Mesoclemmys > Mesoclemmys tuberculata. The sequence goes on from ML675709.1 coordinate 1,358,736, forward strand.
TGGAGTTAGCCGAATTCCCAGCATGCCATGCTGCCAAAGTTTTTATTTAAAAAAAAAGACACGTGCTGCAATTGCAGCTCCTCCTAAAAATTGCTCTTTCCACAAAAACTGTGAAGATGTCATTAAAAATGACACCAGTAATGAAGGCGAAGGGCCCTTGGAGGATGAAAGATGATTGAAATTGCTCTTCTTCCATCCCGGAAAAGGGCTCTGTTGCTGCTTTGTCTTAGACGGGATGATTATTCTGCATTCGAGATGCAGAGAGAGCTTGAGAAAGACAAGAAGGTTGAAATGTTAATTGCTGCATTCGGCAAGAAGTGTGTGTGTACGTGTGGGTGGGTGTGAAAGGTTTGGAGAGAAAGGAAAACCTGCTAGGTGACATGTTCGGCATTAAATCGGTAAATGGAGTAATTGCACCACTCCAGCGCTCGAGAGTCACACCTGAACAGTCGCAGGGTCGGCTCCTGCTCATAAAGTTGCTGAGGTTTTGGTTTTGTTCTCCAGAATTGAATCGGGTCTCAGGCTGGGCCGCATCCTTGGGGAATTATTATTCAAATGGCGGTAGCGAAGAGAGACTCCAAATCGAGCCGGAGACCCCATTGTGCTCCAGCCCCACGGTGAAAGGCAGCTCCCCGCCTAAATGGACACACGCATCAAAAGGAGGGGCACGGCTGAGGCCTGGAGAGCTGAGACCTTGTCTGGCCCAAATCAGCAGCGCTCTAGTGAGTGTGATGGAGATACACCAGCTGAAAGCCTAGCCCCAAGGCACCCCTCGCTGAGACGGGCGCATTAACGATAACGTTGCATCCCCCTTCCACGCACACCAACCTTCTAGCATCCTGGGAGCAAGAATTGGCCCCACAACTCCAGCGGGAAGCCCACGTTGCTAGCATCTTTGCAGATTGGGGGAGCGGGCACTGCTCCATAGAAAGAGCCGCGGCTGATAGAGCTTGGTAGGAAACCCTTTGTTGCTAGGTGGGGTCCCTGCTCAGCCCTGTGGTGGGGTGGGAAATCGTGGCTGTTGAGATTGTACGTGACTCCCCAGAGATTTGTGGGGGTTGGGAATAGGGTGAAATATGTCACCGCTAAACACAAGCAGCCACAAGCTAGCAGCGTGGCCCAGTGGTTAGAGGGCTAGCTGGACCCTCAGCGGAAGTAGGCACCAATCTCTGCTCTGGAACAGCTGCACTGTGTGACGTTGGCCAAGTCACTTAGCCTGTTTGTACTTCAGTTCCCCAGATAATCGTTCGGCCTTGCCTCCCTGGGGCATGTGAGAATAAAGGTTTGCTTCCTTTGTTACTTATGAACAGGGCCCCAGCCAATCAGGACATTGATTTAGTGTTAAAAAAAATTTGTGCCAGCGTAAATGGCAAGCAGTTGAATTTCACACAGATTGCGGGGAATGGATTTTACAACTCAATTGGGTCAGTTTCAAAGACGGAAGGAATTTTAGGAGTAAGGACCTTGACATTAACTCAATTGAGCTGTAAAATTCCTTCCGTCCTTGAAATTGACTAGCTCTAGTGATTATTTTTTGCATTAAAAGGACTTTTGTTGTGAATGTTTTCCTTTAAAAAGAAAAACTTTGAAACGATCGTGGGTTGGGGACATTTTCATGATCTCTGTGCCCTCCGTGAAACTGAGTTCTACAGGGTCCTACCTAGGGAAGAGGTGCTGTACACCCCCTGAGAGAGACCAGGATATTGAACTGCCTGTGATGTGTGTAGGCAGCAGGGGATGCTGGAGAGATTCTTCCCGCTATGGGACTCGGGCAACGTCGACATTTAAAATGCTACCGCTGCACCACTATTGCACATCTATGTAGCCACTCAGTATAGTGACGGAAGGGTTCTCCTGTCACCGCAATTAATCCACCTCCCTGAGAGGCGATAGCTAGATTGATGGAAGAATTTTGCTGTTGACCTAGTGCTGTTTCCTCCTGGGCCTAGGTCAGCTTAACTGCATTGCTCAGGAGTGGGAAAAACCCACTGGGTTAACTGAACTTTTGAGTGTAAACCCGGTCTTAGCAAAAATCTGACCTCTGGTTTTCACCAGAATCTATCGGGGGCTGCCTATTGATGACAAGAACCTTCCCTGACATTTTGGAATTGATCAGCTGCGGCACTGAAGCCCGTCAAGCCCCAGCCAAAGTCCCGTGTCTTGTTAGTATCTCCCCCCATGCATCGCCTAAGAAAGCTGATGTCAGTACCACCTTTTAATGTCCTTGAATACCATCAAGATAGCCTGGCAGTGGCTGCTGCTCCCCCAGGGAAGCCATTGTGTTTGAGGACATTTGCTAGCCCCTAAGCAATAGGTTATGTTCGCTGCCTAGGTGCAGAGAATTTAGATTAAAAACATGCAGTGCTCCTGTTGGAAAGTTGCAACATAACACAACTTAATTTCCTAAAATCCAGAACCCTAACAAGCAAGAACCCAAAACAGAGAGAGACAAAGCAGGCTGCTTCCTAAGGAAGAGAGGCCCAACGCATGCCATCTAACTAGTTCTCTGCAGACTGACTCAGATCACAATTGCTTCCCTACAGAGTCTTCTAACTTGACAGCAGGACCAGGAACCCTCTGAGAATTTAGAAGGATAGCGTATAATTGTATCACACTTAGCCACCGCACAATGGGAAGGCGAAACTAATTTTGATCTCTCCAATCTATCCACCTTTGTCCGGAAAAAGGACTTTGGTTCTGTGTTCAATTGGTCATTTATGGCTGATAAGGTCAATAATCCACACAATTGGACCCAGTCTTCACTTATCATCTCCCATGGCGCCTCTTGCTCGCTTCGGTTTGGGAGACCGATTAACTGGCGATGGCGGGAGAGAAATGTAATAAAAAGGATTCCTGGAATTTCAAAACTGTGGCAAAACCTTCCGATGAATTTGTCCCACCATTGCTTTGCTGGTGCTGTTGTTTTTCAGCAAGCCCCCCTTTGGCAAAACCAAAGCTTCTCTAAAACGATCTATTTATTTGGTGGGGGGAACCCCACACCACTGTCGGTATCCTGCTTGCCGGCTTGGTGCCCAGCATTTGAAAGCCTGGCCTGCTCCAGCTCTTTGGAAACCTTTGTCCCCATGTGATGAAGAAGGCCATTCAAAATTGACAATGCAAATTAGGCCCCTCCAACCTGAAAAAGGTTTGGCGTGTATTTCTGAAAGCCTCAGCTCCTGGAGGAGAATGATTCGGAGACGCTCAGCTAGAGGAGCATAGGGGTAATGAGTCGTAAGGATTGTGAGCGAGGACGCAGTAACAGGGACGGAGAAAAATCAGATTTCTTTAAAAAATCTGGTTTTTATTTACTTCTGTATTTAGTCAATCTGATTTTTTTTTATTTAAATGGAATGCTTTTAATATAAATTAAAGACATTTTTCTTTTAAAAAATAAACCCATCTGAACTGAACATCTGAAATTTTGACAGCCGCTGCGGAGGCCTAATTTATCATAATGACGAACAGCATTTAAATGAAATTCAAAGAGAACATTATTCAGGCAGTACGGGGTTTACTGCTCAAATTTTAAAGACGGTCAAAGCACTGAACTGGTGCAAGTCCCTGGCTGAGAAACCAGAGGCAGAGTTTGGGGAAGGGCTCCGCCAGCTTTTGACAGCAGTCGCCTCTCCTGCCAGTGCACAGAGAAGGTGTTTCTCATTTTGTGTGTTCAGCGAGGCCAGTTCAATGATTAGCTCGTTCAACATTAAGAAGCTGATTGGGAGCTGAAAACCTAGGAAGGCTTGTTTCTTTCTTCCAACATATTAACATTCTACTGGGTGAGACTGGCAGCAACCACAGCTGGGTTCAATACCTAGGGCTCCTCTTTACAATACAACACAGAAGCGGCTTGAGCTCCCACCCAGTGATCTGAGGAAATTATACACCACGCCTGGGTGCATTTTAAAGGCAATGCTCCCCGCACGAGGACAATCACCTTTCACCACCCTTGCATCCAACACCAAAGAGACTTGCAGTCCAACACTGGCCAACAGTGATCCTTTGCAAGAACCCCAAACCTGCTTGTGCCTAACTCCGCCGCAAAGAGCCCCACGCCTGCTCTGCCTTGGTGCGCCTGCTCTGTGCGGGAGTATGTCTGTGCAAGCCAGGTCGGGTCCTCACGTCTTTTCCTCCAGCTCATTACTAGAGATCAGGGGAGAGCTCATTGAGACCCTGCTTACAAATGTGTGAATAAAAACTAAGTGGGAGAGGGTGAACTCTATTAGTTTTAAAATCTTGAAGGACATGGGGACCAGAAACAATCAACACAATGCCTTTACTACCAATAAGTCCCCCCCTTGTTCAGTGAGTCAGTTCATTTTAAATGAAAAATATGTTTTGACAAACTTACGTGTGTGTGTGTGTGTGTGTGTGTGTGAGTGTGTGTGTGTGTAACCAGAACACTTAATGGAGTTTTATTTCACTAATGGAAAACCATTTTAAAATACTGTTTTTCTGCATTTTTAATTGAATTCCCATTTCCATCCAAAAGCAGCTTGTCAAAAAAAATTAAGCATCTAGTAAATAAGAAATGCGTCATTTGCCATAATAGAAAAACTATAAAAATTAAGACGCTGAATAAATGTTTATCCAACAACTATTACTTGAATAAATACATATCGATATAACCCATTCTCCTGGTTATAAAAAAAGGACAAAACATAATGTAAAAGCTATATTTATTTGCAAACCAACATGTTTTAATGGTCACCAAGCAATGAAAAGCAACCCTTTTTTTTAGGAAAATAACTCAAAGATACTAATGCAAAACATGATTAAAATCAGTGATTCAAACCAGGTTTTTCTCCCAGATGATTTAAACCATGAGTAAAATTGTTGATTTAAATCACTCCCAATTACAGCAATCTACCCAGCTCAGGAGAGCCGGGGTCAATTTCCTGGCTCTGACACATACTTCTTGGTTGATTAACAATCTCCCCTGTGTCTCAGGAATCCATTGGTAAAGCAGGATAATCATCTGTCCTACCTATTTCAATTGTAAGATCTCCATGGCAGAAGGACTGTCTCTGTGAACTAATGCAGCCCAGGGATTTCCCTATACACACCCCTCTGACCTCCCCATTCCTCCCCCATGCTCAAACCAACCAAGACGAAGAACACACCAAGAACCAAGAATAGACCAACCTGTCATCTGAAGGGTCAAGTGCTGTATCTACATCCGAACAGTTTGAAGTACAAATCCAGCTAGCTCCTGATGGCTACTGGTGCATCTCCTACAAAAAAAGCTTCCAAAGCAGGAAAGCGTCCCACTGCTACAACCGGTAAAACGGAAGGAGCTTGGTTTGCCAGAACGATCAGCAAAGCCAGTGCTGACAAACGACATGAAAAGGCTGCAAAACACCGATCTCTGGGCTGCAGCGACATGCACAAAGCCTTATGAGCCAGTTGCCGTCAAAGTCAGCCTCATAAAGTACTCCTAAAACTGTTAAGAATGCTTGGAGCTAGACCAGAGTTTATGCAAACAAACATGGCTGTCACATCACACTTTCTATTGGAGCAAAAGGTACCGCACGCTACAAACAAGAGACCAATGTTAAGTGCGTTGTCACTTATTAACCCTGAATTTCAACGCTGGCTCCGAACAAGACCAGCAAACGCTCACTACCTTTCTGCAAGATACTCGGCTGCTGGGTTAGAAGCGTGAAGTGCAGCAGCGAAAGATTCGGCAGTTCAAAGAGTGAAGAACTCTCTCACCCCATTCAAAAAGTTCGCATGCATGGCTGATGACTGCATCGAGACAAATGGGAGTCAAGTATTACATCATAGCACGTGTTATCTTGATGTCAATGGTGGGCCAGTAGATGCCTTTCTAGATGTTCAGTTACCACCTCAGGTGCATCTGTGACAACCCACATCTTAGAAGAGTTAAATGCTTGTATATTGGACACCAAACTGATGGCTGCTTGTGCATTTGATGGAGCTGCAAACGTCTCTGGAAGACACGGCGGAGTACAAGCTTTGCTCAGAGAAAAGTATAACCCTAATGTCTGCTATACACACTTCAGAGGCAAGCTTATCTTCAGTACCCAGAAAGATAATGGAGCACATAATTAAGCAATCAGTTTGCAAACCTAGAAAAGAATAAGGTGAGAAGTAACAGTCAGCATGGATTTGTCAAGAACAAATCATTTCAAACCAACCTAATAGCTTTCTTTGACAGGGTAACAAGCTTTGTGGATGGGGAGAAGCGGTAGATGTGTATAGCTTGACTTCAGTAAGGCTTCTGATACTGTTTTGCATGACCTTCTCATAAACAAACTAGGGAAATACAACCTAGATGGAGCTAATACAAGCTTGGAAAACCATTCCCAGAGAGTAGTCATCGGCGGTTCATAGTCAAGTTGCAAGGGCACATCAAGTGGAGCCACGCAAGGATCAGTTCTGGAAGGGGTTGCAAGTGCTTTGGACGCTAGGATCAAAATTCAAAATGATCTGGAGAAATTCAATAAGAACAAATGCAAAATATTCCATTTAGGAAGGAACAATCAGTTGCACACATACAAAATGGGAAATGAGCTTCCTAGGAAAGAGTGCTGCGGAAAGGCATCTGGGGGCCGTATGAGCCCACAGTGTAACACTGTTGTAAAAAAAAAAAAAAGTCATTCTGGGATGTATTTACAGGAGTGTTGAAAACAAGACACGAGAAGTAATTCTTCAGCACTACCCTGAGACAGCCTCAACTGGAGTGTTGTGCCCAGCTCTGGGCGCCACATTTCAGGAGAGATATAGACAAATTGGAAAAAGTCCAGCGAAGAACAACAAAGATTATTAAAGGTCTAGGAAACATGACTTATGAAGAAAGATTGCAAGAACTGAGTTTGTTTAGTCTGGAGAAGAGAAGATGGGGGGGGCTGAGAACAGTTTTCAAGTATGTAAAAGTTTGTTACAAGGAGGAGGGAGAAAAATGGTTCTTATTAACCTCTGAGGAGAGGACAATGAGCTTAAATTGCAGCGAGGGAGATTTAGGTGGGACATTAGGAAAAAATTCCTGTCAAAATAGTTAAGCACTGGAATAAATAGACGAACACCTGTCAGGGATAATCTGATAATATTTAGTCCTACCTTGAGCGCAGGGGACTAGACTAGAAAGACCTCCCAGGTCCCTTCTAGTCCTATGATTCTATCATTCCATGATCCACTCAGCATGAGTACAAGCTGAAAAATCTTCAAAAGCCATTTAAAAAGCCATACATTTAACGTCTTCGTTATACTCTATTCAACACGAGTCCGAAAAGATTGAATGTCTTGGGAAAAAATGGAACTGAAGTTCAGCTTAGTTCAACTGGGCAAACCCACTGGCTTTCTCATGAGTGATCCTTGGCTGTTGTCTTAAAATTACTGTTATTACTGGCTTTAGAAAGTATCTTCCAAGATGGGCTGGATTTAAGTAGCGAGGCGGCTGGCGGCCTGCTTTTGCTACTGTGTTCAGAGAAGACCATCATTCTCGCTTTTGTAAGTTTACTGTTGAAAGCACTTGGGTGATTAAACAATGACATTCAGACATCTGCCACAACAGTGGTAGATCTTTGTCCAGAAATAGAAGCTACGCTTGGCTCAATCAGACAGCTATCCATTGAAATCATACCGGACCAAGCAAAGCCTTTAGTCCAGAAGTTGACTAATGAAGGCACTTATATTGAACCATTAAGTGAAGAGGCCAAGGAGTGTTTATTAAGCCAGCTCAAAAAGTACAGACTTGATTCTTACAAATTTACAACAGCGACTTCTAGATTCTCCTCACCCTCTTCGTAGCTTTTAGACACCTGTCTTATAACTCACACCAGCAATCGGGCTGCCCTGTGAGCAGGACAGAATAAAGAATTTGAACACCTTGTGGAATGTCATATGAAGGCTTGATTTCAACTTCTTTTTGATCATCGCCAGTGACTCGACCCGCTCTTTGTGCTACGTTTCCTGGGATGAAAGCAGTAGGATTTCACCTCTTGTTACTCCCAGCCTGAACAGCTACAGCTGAGCGTTCTTTTTCATCACTGAGCAGCATTTTTGTGTTCTGAAAAAAGTCGCCTTCTGCCTGAGCACGAGAGTGAACTAATGAGCCTATCAGCTGAAGGACTGGAAGTACAAGACACATGATCAGCCACTAAAGATGAATGTGCTGCATTTAAGAAGTTCATTAACAGAGCTGTGCAAAATTACGAGGTAGCTGCAATGCTTCAGAGGCGGCTTGGGCAGAAAAACTTAATTTGGGTGATTTTAAAACATGAGTTAAATCTAATTAAATGGTTGTGTAACGGTTTTCAGTTTTTAATAGGGTGCCATCCAGCCCACCTTACTCTCACAGTCTCACCCCTTGGCCCTCACCCTCCTGTAATTTCAAATCCCCTGCCCCATTTCAATTCCTGGGGGAAATCCTGACTGTTATGTGTCTCTTTAGTGCCTTGCACAACATGAACCCGATCTCGCTTACTGTGTGTCTATGCAGTGCCTTGCATGACGGGGTCCTGATCTTGGTCACTGTGTGAAACCTGATCTCAGTTACCGTGTGTGACAAAGTGGGGGGGTTTCTTGACGGCTTGCATGAATACCGTGTGCGTCTGGTTTCCATGTATGTTGCATGTTTAACGAGGTGGTGGGAGAGGGGATTTGGTGTCGCACAGGTGCAGGCGTGACCCCCACCGAGCAGGCTGGACTCCGGCCAGTAGCTGCACACTGTGTACCTTAGCAGTGGGTTACTTTGAACTCAGATGCCAGACAGGAATCTGCCTTCCCCACCCCATAGGGCTCTTTGAGTTCAGCCTCACGGGGGCACCAGCCACCTTCCAGCACCTGGCAGATCAGGTACGGAGGAGGATGGAAGACTTTGCCCTGGTGTGCATTGATGACAGCTGGGTCATTAGCCAGACCTGGGAAGAACCTGTGTCCCAGATGAAAAGGGTGCTGGGAGACCATCAATGCAGCAAGGTGGAGGATGCTTTACTGAATTCAATGTGGGGGGGTTATTTATTCAGGCCACAGTCACACACCCCCTGCAGCAGAGAGGGGCCAGGGTGAAATTAACAGGGGGCTGCTGTGTTCTGCAGACAGCGTCCCCAACGCCGCTGCCCTGAACGCGGCCAGGAGGCTGATCCAATGCGCCGTCTGCAGGGGCTCCCTAAGCCGCAGCTGTACCCGGAAGGAGTGACCCAGATCAGCTGCCCTGGGGACGCCCTCTACATCATCAGCGAGTGGCCCAGGTTTGAAGCCATGGGGCAGCCCCCCGTGCCCAGCGCTAACCCCACCCGCAGCTTCCGCTTCCTTGAACAGCGCCTCCACCCTGCAGGAGGGGACAGCCTCGCGCTTCCCGCCTACCTGCTGCCCTCCTGGGGCCTGGAGAGCAGGGATCTGATCGTTGGGGTTACGCTCCTGACACCCCTGGGCTCCGCTGCCTTTCCCCACGGCTCAGATTTCTAATGGCGGCTGGGTCACCTGCCTCCGCCAGCCTGCTGCCTTCAGCAGACGCCAGGCCTAGACTCTAGCTCCCGCCCTGGACGGGCACATCAGATCTGCCCAGCTCCCCACACTGCCAGGTCGAGGTTTTTAAAGCATCCAGAAGGGGTTTAGGGCCAATCCTCAACCAAACTGACAGCCCCGCAAATCTCTGGACAGCTTTGGAAATGTCACGTCGATTCTTGTTTTAAAAACCTGTGAAATGACCAGTTCCAAAGTAAAATCCTTTTCCTCCCAACCCGCCCCCCCTTAAATCTGCAACTAAAATGTCTTCTTGAATCCGCCCCAAATGTCACTGTTTAACACACCCCACAAATGGAACCGCAGAGTCCCCGAACCCTGACACTCAGCTCTGCCTTTCCAGGCCGAGGATCTGGCTCCCACGGCTTTTAGACTTTCACCCCCTTACAATACTTTCTCGTCATCTTCTTCCACTGACAGTGAATGTGAAATGCTTTGATCATCCCACGGCTGGTGCCAGGGAAGGAGCTATCTGGGGAGCTCACAAAGTCCCACAAAAGGTTTTTTAATTCAAATGCAATCTGCCTTTGACCCGCTCCCCTGTGGCGTAGCGCTTGCTTTGTTTGGAAGCTACTGAGCAGCGAAAACAAAACCTGTTTCTAGCAAATGAAAAATGGATAGCCTAGTGAAGCATTTCATCTCCTATTTAATCAGAAGCTGCCCCACCCAAAAGCCATCGGGATGGGGAGAGCTCAGAGGCTATGATTAGATGTATCGGATTAGCACCAAGGAGCCCCATTGCGCAAGGGGGTGTACACGCAGCCCCGGCCTAAAGAGTTCACAGTCTGTCTAGACGAAGCCCGGAAGGGCAAACGGAGGGATGGGGTCTTGTCCAAGCTCACAGGGCCTTGTCCAAGCTCGCAGGGCCAGTCCGTGGCAGAGCAGGGAACAGACCCCAGGGCTGCAGACAAGTTCTCCGCCCCCTAGGCTGTGCTGCTTTTTATAAGAATGGCCCTACCAGGTCAGACCAAAGGTCCAGCTAGTCCAGTATCGTCAGGCTCAGCCACGAGCCGACAGCCCTGAGATTAAGGAAGAGGCAGGAGAGCTGGGGTCTGCGCCCGCTGATGGGGGCTGGAGAACGGCGGGAAGGAGCCGGAGTGGCGGGAACAGCCATGCCCGCTGCAGCGTGCCACCCCCTCGGCGCCCGGGGCTGCCCAGCGTGATGGGGAGCTATGGGAAGGCGTAGCAGCACAGAGGCGGCAGCTCTTTGTTGCGGGATTTGCTGGGGAGCCACCCGAGGGAGGCTGGGAACCGGCGCCCCTGAGCCAGATGGGCCCCGGAGACTGGAACAAACCCCGGCAGGCCAGCAGCTGGAGGCTGCGCTGCGGAGAGCACAGGCGGGACCCCCCCCACAATGGTCCCTGGTGTCCTGCCCCAAGCACAGCCCGAGTTCAGCCGCTATTCATGCCTCTGAGCTTTGGGCCCGATGGGGCATGGCCAGCTGGGAGGAGGCTAAGCTCTCAAGCAAGAGGTTTCTCTCCTGGGCCAGCCGCGGCCTGGCCCAGGCAGGTTCTCAGCCCAGTCTCCGTTCCCCTCCTCCACTTGGGACGCCAGCTCCCTAACAGCTCCCCCTGCCACAGCCCGGCCCCCACCAGCCACATGCTGCCTAGCCTGGTCCCTCCAGTGTTTCGGAAGGACGTGACCTGGGGGACGGGGGGAGAATTTCAGGCCCCCCCAGCCACAAGCTGCCTTGCCTTGTCCCTGTGGCATTTGGGCAGCTGGTCCCATTGAACTCAGCCCAGGAGGGGAGAAGGAGCCTGCGAGGCCCAGGAAAGGGTTGGTTTCTGCGTTGCGGGATGCTGCGGCCTTCAGAGCCACAGGTACTCGGCCAGGAAGGCAGCCAGGATCTTGCAGAGGTTCTCCACGGTCGGGGGGTGCAGGTTCTCCTCCGTGTCCTCCATCGTGTGCCAGACCCACGGGAAGGGGGTGGCGATGAGGTGCAGCACTGGCACTCCTGCCGACAGATGCACAGACAGTCAGCAGGGATCTAACCGGGGACCTCCAGCGCTGGAAACACAGGCCCCTACTACTAGAGCTACAGGAGTAGCTCCACTAGTGTCAGCAGTAGTAGACTGTTATCTCCATGTGGCCCAGCCACTAGAGGGCAACATGTGACACACCATAAACCCACACATGGGCTCAGTAGATGGAGCCAGGAACCTAGGCACCAAGGCATGAGCTGGCCTTGCATACAGGAGCCATGGGCTCCCACAACCTAGCATCAAACAGCTGGCCAGGTGCATTATGGGAACTGGGCTGGCCAGAGACATCAAATAGGCCTAGGTCAAATGGCTAGGTAGCAGTGGTGTTTATAAAGTTGTTTGCCCCCAAAGATCTCAGAGCCTACGTTCAACATGCAGGTACCTCTGGGGTGGAGCGTCCCAGGCAAGCAAACAAAAAGCATTTCATCCCCTCGAGTCCCTGAAGCTATGTAAATAACACTTTGCTCTTGCACAACCCTTGTCATCGGCAGATCTCAAAGCACTTTACAAAGGGAGTCAGTGTGATCACCCCCACTTTCCAGATGGGGAAACTGAGGCAGAGAGAGGCGTCACCCAGCAAGGCAGTGGCAGAGCCAGGACCAGAACCCAGGTCTCCGTCCCTTGCTCCATCCACTAAGCCAGGCTTGTGGTGGGAGCCTGGGAGAGCCTCACCACGTATTGTCTGCACACATCCCGCCCTGGCTCGTCGAGGGATGGTCCCCCCCAAGCGTCCATCCTGCTCTGGGCCTGGAAGCCGAGTAGCAACGGGCAGGTACCTTTGCGGAGGAAGGGGACATGATCGTCTTCGACAAGCCCGTACGCCAGCTCCCGCTGGAAGTACAACTGCTCACGGGGGTGCGACTGCAGCAGGCCCAACTTGTGCAGCCGTTTCTCTGGGCGACAAAGAGCAGAGGGTGAGGATCAGCTGGTTCCCGGGACCGCCGAGAGCTCACACCAGAGATCGCTGAAACGGTGCTGGCTCCGAAAGCAGGAGAATGCGGGGAAGGGAGGGAGGATTTCAAACCCAACAAGTAGCTGTGTGGGGTTGGTTTTTTTTTAAAGGGCATGGAAATAAAGTGTTGGCAAGAGGTGCCTGATCTACGGCCCCACTGACCGAATCCCCAACTTCGAGCTCCTTCCCACAGTCGGGAAAAGAACCCAGGAGTCCTGGCTCCCAGCCCCCCAACTCTAACCACTAGACCCCACAACCCTCCTGGAGCTGGGGACCAAACCCAGGAGACCTGGCTCCCAGCTCCACTGCTCTAACTACTAGACCGCATTCCCCTCCTCGAGCTGGGGACCGAACCCGGGCACTTTTATTCGTTGTCAGACAAACGTAGTAACAGCCGGACTGGGGTGGGGGCAAACTGCCCCCCTATGGGTGCTGGGAGGGGAGCGCTCCCTACAGCAGAGGGCCCATCTTCCCCCCCACCCCTCTGAGGAAGGAAGGCTCGGTACCGATGCCAATGAGCCGGTCGAACCAGGAGGCGGTGAGGGAGAAGTGGTTCTGGATGGTCGGCTGGCGGGCCCCCAGCAGGTCCAGCAAGACAAACAGGCTCTGCAAGGAGGCAATGAAGGGTTAAGCCCAAGGGAACCCGGTCACCCCTGGGAGGATTGGAGGTAGGGACTGATACGAGATCCAGTGCAGACAATGATCAGCCTGCACGAGGCAGGATGCCCTCTGTGGAGCTCCCCAGGGGCCCCCCCACACTTCTGAGGGGCAGGGCGGACGACTCTCACCATAGCCTGGATCTGGCTGGTGCCCGGCTGGTGCCGAACCTTTGCCATGTGTTCGGCCAGGTGGCGAGCCCCATAGAGAGAGTCCGTCTCGCTCCACTCCCCGAAGGCTTCCTCGCCGTCCAGGAACAGCAGCTGCAGCGTAACCTCGGAGCCCTGCAGGGAGATATGGGGCTCGCTCAACACCCAGCATTTCCGGACAGCGGCAGAAGAGGGGATAGAACCCAGGAGTCCTAGCTGCCAGGCCCCTGCTCTAGCCACTAGACCCCACTCTCCTCCCTGAGCCAGGGATAGAAACCAGGAGTCCTGGCTCCCAGCTCCCCCTCCTTTAACCCACTAGATCCCATTCCCTTCCCTACGCCAAGAGCAGAACCCCCATCGTGGGACAGTCTCACCAGCTCCTTGGCTTTCAGCAGCTCCCTGTCCAAGGCCGTGACCAGCTCCAGCAGGATGGCGCAGGGCACGGCCGAGTCGGTGGCCCCCACGAAGGCGCGGCCCTGCCGGTCGTGGGGGAAGTACTTGGAGTCGTAGTGGCAGGCCAGGACCAAGCGCCGCCCAGCAGCAGGGTCCAGCGTGGCCACCACGTTGGCAAAGCCCACGATGCCCCGTGGGGTCCGGTCCTCAAAGGCGTCCAGATCCACCCGCCAGCCTGCTGCCAGTCTGCCCAAGCTATCCACAATGAGCTGGGACAAGAGAGAAAGAGGCCGTCAGTGAGCCAGCCGGGGGGCTCGAACCTCCAGACTGTGGGTACTTACCACCACCCCCTGGATATCCTTGTTCTCCATACAAACCTCCTGTTTGTTTGGGCACCTTATCAAGTTCTCAGAACAAGTCAATTCCTGTGGCAGAGAGTTCCACGGGCTAATCCAGGTGAAGCAGTATTTCCTTCTACAAGACTTGACTCCCCCACTTTTTAATTCCCTGGAACATCCCCCGGTTCTGGCACTCAAGGCACAAGACAGAAGCGTCCCGTCTCCCCTCTCAGACCAGGCGTTATTTAACAGACTGTTGCCGTGAGCCCTTTCACTTGTCCCTGCTCTAGAGTAACAATCCCCACCGTTCCCAGTTACACCCGAGAGGTGCTCTGCTCGGTCCCGTCTCCCGGCTCTGGACACCTTTTGTTGGGTGCTATCATTGAACGGTCCCCACTGACGCCAGGTCCCTACCCTGGGTCGATCCAGGTGGGTTAGAACCCCCTGCGGAGTTCGCATTTTCCCCTCAGCGTGCGTTACCTTGCATTTAGCACCGGTGAATTTCATGCGCAGCTTGTTGCTCGTCTCCCTGGCTGGCTCAAGTCTCCCTGAAATTCCTCACAGCCTTCTCTGCTCCTGGCTAAACCTAAATAAGGGGCCATCTGCAAATTGTGCCACTCCGACTTCCGGATCATTCACAAATATGTCAAACAACCCAGGTCCTACGGTGGAACCTTTGGCCAGGTGTCACCCTAGACCACAAGATCTCCCAGGACAGAATGCTGTAACGCTTCAACAGCTGACAGGCAACCACAAGATGTCAGTTCATACCCACTCAAAAGGTTTTAAGAGGGGAATATCAGCAGCTGTCCAACCATGAGAATACAAAGGCCATTGGCGTATATGCTAATAAGCTTGAGGTAGAAGGCCTAGTGACCGATGGGAGGACACCCAGACATTAGTAGGGTGAGGAATTACAGATAAAGAGCAGACACCCCTACTGAATATGCATTAGCCGGCGTGGTGTCAGTACAACTCATTACGAAAGCTGGATCCCGACCTGCATGCCTCGGGAGATGCCAGGATAATGGCCACTGGGGATGGTGACACAGATGCGGAGGAGGAAGAAAACAACTAACACTTCAGGTTCTGCAAGGGATGGCGTGAGGCTACGGATGCCGAGACGCTTGTTCTGTTTGAGCTCTGTCTACCTGGCTGGGCTGGAGCGTTAATAAAACTATTACAAATACAGCTGGTTTTTCCCCAAAAGGGAGCGTCGCTAACCGTGCATGTCGGGTCTTGGTAATTCTAACCACACTGGGCCTGATCTCGGGACGAGAACCTACCACCAATCCTCAGGCAACAGTCTACACTCCAATAAAAACCCCGCGGCACCGAGTCTCACACCTGGGTCAGCTGCCCCGGCTCACGGGGCTAAAAATTGCTGCGTAGATGTTTGGTCTCAGACTGGTGTCCAGGCCCTGAGGCCACCCCTTCTCATGGGATCTCAGAGCTCGGGTTCCAGGCAGAGCCTGAATGTCTCCTTAGCAATTTTATAAACCCACAGCTCCACCCCGCATCGGCTGAGCTGGGCCAGCTCCGACCATGCCACGGGTCTTTCATTGCAGCTTCATCAGCTTTTCCCTTCCTGTCTCCTGGCCAGATTTTGATCCGAGACAATACTTTGCCTCTCATGCCACGCCGACGTAGCTTCTTCAGTAGCCCTTGTCCAAGGTTACTCTGGATTCTCCCCCGTGCAATCCCAAACACCAGTGCTACGTGGACACCGAGTCGCCTGGTGTCTCGTACCCACTTCGCACCAGTGGCAGTGACTGCCAAGGCCAGCAAAGAACCCGGTCCCCAGTGCAGGGAAGCAAAGCCGCGGTTTGCACCGGAGCCTGAAACCAGACAGATCTACACCAAAGCAATTCCTGGCGTCCAGCCACTGGCTACAGATAGGGCAAACCCTTAACGTCTGCAGGACCCGAGCAAACTCTGCGGTCCCCCGTCCCTGGGTGTCTTCTGGGCCGGGATGCGCCCTGATCTCCAGCGCAGCCCGACTGGCACAAGGGCGAGACGTGCAGGTGAGCGCGTCCCAAAGGCCTCTCCTGGCCACAGCCCACACTCACCTGCCGCACTTTCCTGTTCCCCGGGCTGCCAGGGTACCTCTCGATCAGCATGGGCTTCAGGAAGGAGCCCCAGAGGCGCTGGAGGGCCACCAGGGAGGCCAGCTGCTTCACCTGGCTGCTGGAAAGGCTTCGGGGCTTGTGGCCGAGCTGCGGAAAGGGACACGGTTAGAGTCCAAGGGGCCATTCGAAACAGACCGAGCCGAGAGCGCGAAGGCAGGGGCAGTGGGGTCACGCAGCGGGACAAGGTCCCGTCCCCGCCAGCCACCCCCAGCCCTGCTTGTGCTGACCCACGCCGCTTTCACCCGCAACGCCAGGCGGGGACGAGGCGCCCTTGGGAGCAGGAGCCCGGCTTGACTCTCAGACCTGGGGGCAGGAGGAATTTCTCCCTCTGCAACCGGTCGCCCTGGAGGTGGTGCGAGGAGAGGGATCCCCGGGGCTGAGACGTGCCGATCCCAGGGCCCCCCAATCCCACGCCCCCGGGCCCCCCGAGCCCCTGATCCCACGCCCCCCCAGGACTCCCTGATACCGGGCCCCCCGATCTCACGCCCCCTGCCCCCCCCCAGGGCTCCCCGATCCCACGCCCCCCAGGACCCCCGATCTCACGCCCTCTGCCCCCTCCAGGGCCCCCCGATCCCACGCCCCCCGGGCCCCCCGAGCCCCTGATCCCACGCCCCCCCAGGGCTCCCTGATCCCGGGCCCCCCAATCCCACGCCCCCTGCCCCCCCAGGGCTCCCCGATCCCACGCCCCCCAGGACCCCCCGATCTCACGCCCCCTGCCTCCCCAGGGCTCCCTGATCCCACGCCCCCCAGGACCCCCCGATCCCACGCCCCCTGCCCCCCCAGGGCTCCCCGATCCCACGCCCCCC
>ML675709.1:1376027-1412695 GCA_007922155.1 Mesoclemmys tuberculata
GGCCCCCTGCCCCCCCAGGGCTCCCCGATCCCACGCCCCCTGCCCCCCGGGCACCTTGCCCCCACGGCCCCCCGCGCCCCTCACCTGAGCTGCGGGCGGGCCCCGCGGCTGCCCCCCGCCGGCCGCGAACCCCCAGCCCAAGTAGAGGCCGGCGCCGGCCGCCAGCGCCAGCATCAGCAGCAGGAGGCGGGGCGGGGCGCGGCGCGGGCGGGGGCTGAGCTCCGGCGCCCCCCCGGCCCGCGCCCGCCGGCCCCCCGCAGCTGGCCCTTTGCGCATGGCCCCGCCGCCCGCTCCCGGCCACGTGGGCGGGGGAGAGACGAGCGGGCTCCGCCCACGGGGCGGGGCCACACAAAGCCCCGCCCCCTGAGAGCGCAGGGATCCGCAAGGGCCGCCCGCAGGGGGCGGAGCCACGGCGCGCCACGCCCCGCCGGGGCAGGGACGTGCGGGAAATGGGAGGAGGCGTGGCCACGCCCTTGGGGCGGGGGTCATAGAAGGACACGCCCACAATGGGCGGGGCCAAATAAGGACACCTCATCGCACAGTGGAATAGTAACACGTGCAATTCCCCCCCCCATCCCTCCCCCGGGCACACCCCTGGATCGGACTCCCACACGCCCCGGGGCCAGCCCCTGCCCCCTAACACACCCCTGGGCACACCCCCTCCATGCACCCATGGCCACATCCCCCCCCGCATCGCACCCATCCGTACAACGCCCCCCACTCCCATGTCTGGTACCCCCCACGCACACCCCTGGGCCTGACCATCCCCGACACACCCCTGGGACTGATACCCCCGACCCCTAACACACCCCTGGGACTGATACCCCCGTCCCCTAATGCACCCATGGGTGCAACCCCCCCACAACATACTCATGGTTCCCACCTCTCCCCCACTGGGCCCTGATGACATGGCCTTACCGGGGGACTGACAGGTCCACATGGAGCAAGCACATGGAAGGACAGAAGGACAGAGCACTGCAGCTGGAAAGCCCAGGGCAGGGGAGCGCACAGGGATGGATGGGTGACTAGAAAAAGGTACCCCCTGCGCCCGTGTCAATATACCGGCAAGGAAAACAGCGCTTAGAGCCCAGCTGACAGCAGCTCGATTTAACCCCCTTGCTCATCCCCAGCTCAGGTTCTAACCAGAAGGGTACCACTGAGGGTGGTCCCTGCGTTTGCCCTAACTCCTGGGCTGTATAACCCAGGGAACAGGGTTTATCACAGGATTTGCCCCCATCCGACATGACCAAGAGCACAGCGTCTGAGGTTGTGCGACTGACACACACGGGGTGCTGCCACGCGGCCAACTCTTGTGGTGTCATCACAGTTCCCCTGGTATTTGGCGTTTCTCTTAAAGCACCAGCTCCCGGAGTCACGGGATGGAGTAAGACCCTGACTCACGGATCCTAAAGTGTCGGGAAGCAATGGAGTGAGCCAGGAGCAAGCGGCGCAGGTTATAAAGGGGAGATCACAGAGCCCAGGGGCAGGCGGTCCCTTGCTAAGGCCGCCTGGCGATCACTGTTATTTATGATAGTCGTGCCTTGGAGCTCCTAGGCGCTGTACAACTGCAGAACACAATCTCCACGTCAGACAAAAGCTGACAGATGGATTCAGACCGACTGGTGCCTGCACCTCCACCATGTGGCCCGAGAATAAGTGACGCAGAGGCTGCCTGAGTCTGCAGACAGCCTTAAACAGTAGGTCAGATGACTGGACTGCCGACTTCGTTTCAACGGGGCCTGCCTCAGATGCAACTCTGAACACTGCGGACTCTTTGAAGCGTGGAAGAAAGGGGCCTAAGGCACACACTTTGAAGAGGTGTCCTAGCCTGGGGGGTGGAAAAGGCAGGTGTTAAGATGGGGGAATGCATTACCAGCCTTTAACATCACACAGCTGGGTGCAGGGGGGACAGGATTCATTTCATCCTGCGGAAGGGATTTTCCCACGGGGCGGGCAACGAAGTGCGTGTGACAGTGAGGCACAAAGCGTGTGTGTGGCAGCTTCCACGAGCTCCTTTGCGCGTGGGGACAGCACGAAAGCAAAAAAGAAAATCACCTCCGGAGCCAGTTTTACTGCTGTTTAATTTGTTTTCCACTCAACAGTCATTTGAAATGTCACACATGCACAGAGACAGGCGTATAAATACCAGGCGCAGTTGTGCCCGTGCTGGGGGATCAGGAACCGGATTGGCACCTGGGAACTGAGCACCGTGGGCCGATGGCCTTCTTGGGGTGGGGGGGTCAGAGAAGCAAATGGGCCCGTTGGGGAAAGCAGGGGACAGCCCCTGATTTGGGACTGCGACATTAGCTGGGAATTGAGGTGGAGCTGTTTGACACGTGGGCCCAGCCACACAAGAACTGGCGCCGGCCCCACCGTACTCGCGTGTAAGCCAAAAGAACAGCGTTAAGATTTCAAGGCAACTTGTGGTGGTGGGGGGAGAGGGGGACACGATTTGTGGGTTCAAATAAGAAGGCTGCAAAAAGGAGGAACAATCAGTAGCTGGGGGAGAAAAACGCCCCTGACCCTCTCCGTGGGAGCCCAGTGCCCAGCCAGATGGGTTTGCAGTGGAGGGATAAGGCCATGTGTAGGGGTAGGGGGTCAGGACCCCAGAGAGGTAGGGTGAAAGGCCGCTGTGGCTTAGACCCAGTCCCAGGCAGAGCAGGGAGGCCGAGGGCCAGATCCCCAGCTGGCGTGGCAGTCGGCACCGCTGAAACCAGTGGACCCAGGCAGACTCACTCCAGCTGTGGGACTGGCCTGGTGGTCACCGAAATGCCTACCCTAGCCTGGCACTGGGCTGACTCTGAGCCCTGCTCCGGCCTAGGGGGAGGGGAGGGCATGTTTCCCAGGGGAGACACCAAGCTGCGCCCCTTTGCCCACGAGTACAGAAGGGGTCACAGCTATAGAACCGGACCCCAAAGTCAATTACGCCATTAGCGACCAGGGCCAGGCTGGGGCTGACTCTCCCTGACAACACCCCCCATCCGTCCCCGAACAATGCGACTAGAAGGGGAAGGACCAGCCCCCCGGCAGCCGCTACGCCTTCTAGCTGAGACACCCCAGCAGCAACACTACAGTCAAACTGGCTGCCACCGTGCAAAGAAAGCCACTGACAAGGCGAACGGCATTAGCGCCATTCAGCTTGAGAGGCTGCCGCACGTAGGCAGGGATGGGGGCGAGAGGGGCTCTCTTTGGGGAGGGAGGGCAATCAGGGTGGGATGGGGAATCCAGTCACCGGCCCAGCTTCCCTACCGCTAGTTGTGACCCACTTGCAAAGAGCTGATGGATAACGAGCCTCCCCCGGCACCACGCTAAGCCCTTATAGTGGCACTAGGCAGGCCTGGGTGAGCGTTGGGGCCGGAGCCGTCAATTACAGCAAAGAGGCGCCCGGTGACTAGAAACAGAGGTGTGCTTCCTAGTATTCGACCCTCCCAACTCACAGGAGAGCCTAGCCACGCAGGATCCAGCTTGCTAGCTTGCCAAGCGCTGTTAAGTTGCGGCTGCCTCTGGGCCGCAGCAAATTGGGGGTGGACAGGGTTGGCTGGCCATGGTTTGACAGCTTCTACGAAGCAGCGATGGGCCTGGCTGTCTCCCTCCAAGGGCTGACGTCTCGCCCCCCTGAAATGCATTTGCGTGAGCGGCTTGGATTGGAAACGGGATCGCCAGCAGCCGTGACGCTCCCCCTGCCAGCCTGCGGGGCTAGGAGCAGAGCGTCCTCTCGGCGAGGCTAATCAGAGTTTAGGATGGAGGCTGCGCCCCCCAAACGAGAGTAGGGGAGGAGTTGGCTCTAGTAACGGGGATTTCACAGCTTCAGACGGCAGAGCCTGGCTCCAATCACACCCTCCCTCCTGCTGCCAGGGGCTGCCACGTGCCCGTTGGGAGCAGGAAAGAGCTGGGCTGAGGGGAGCTCTGTTCCAGCAAAGAGGGCTGGGGAAGAAGAATGGGGGGCATGAATCGACCCATGATAACCTGCCAGCGCTCATCAACAGGTAGGAGCAGCAGATGAGAAGGGGCTGGACAGGACTGAACGGACAGGCTCCCAGCCAGAAGCTCTGGCAGGCGGGCGAGGCAGAGAATTCATAGCTGCTCGCCCGGAAGACACCGATGAGCTGCAAATCTGGGTAAAGTAAGGACCCCCTCTTGCCTGAGGCAGGTGGGAGGAGGTGGACGCTGTAGCAGCTGGGGGAGGAGGTGATCGGGCCCCGACCCTGTATAGTTTTGCTTGTGGGTGAGTCAATTTCTTTGGGGGGGCGGGCGCAGTCGAGATCAGCACCAAACAACCAGGCAAACAAACCAAACCACACGCGCACACAAACTCGTGGGCTCACGCCCCGGCGCTCCCCAGCGGGCAGAGGAGCCTCTTCCCGTTCGTCCCCCTCACCTCCCGTCCTCCCGCCTGGCCGCTCGGTCCCTCAGCATGTCGCAGGGCAGCACCCAGTTGTTGTCATGCAGCCCCACCCGGCAGCCCGGCGTGTCCTTGTCCGTGCGTCGGCAGCACATCCAGTAGGAGCGTCCGTAAGGCAAGTCGTGGTGGTAGGGCTTGGGGTGCCAGCGGCACAACGACACGTCCCCTTTCTCGTAGTGCTTTTTGCACTGCTTGCAGGGATCGTCCCGGTACAACGGGTCCCTGTTCCAGCGGGAGTCCGTGGCCTGCACGCCGAATGTCTCGATGATGGATTTGAAATAGTGGCAGGAGCATTTCAAGGCGGCCAGCGACTGGGTGGGGAGGTAACTGAAGATCTTCACCATGATGTGCTCAGGGAGCAGCAACATGTACTGGCGGGGCTCCAGCAAGCGCTGGATTTTGAAGCGGATCTCCAGGAAATCGTGGGAGACGTGCCGGTAGAGGCGACACAGGGAGGTGTCAGAGGCCGCCGGCTCCAGCCCAAGCCCATCCGGCCGCTCTGCGCCCCCTTCGCCGTTGCAGTTCTTGCTGTCCAGGAGGGAGCCGGCAGCTTCCCGGGCGTCCTCAGGCCTGGGAGTCTGGGGGTGGAGGAAGAACAGCTGGCCGGGGGGTGGATCCTCGCAGGTGGAGCACAGCCCATCCGGGGTGGGGGTCCCCACCGTCAGACACACCGTCTCCTCCTTCATGTTCTTGGTGCTGTCCTTCCCGAAGAAGACGCACTGATCCACTACCCCTGTCACCACCACATCCACGTGGAAGCCGGCCATGCAGTCCCGGGGTGCTGCTGCCGGCCCCCCCAGCTTCTCCCCGGCCCTGCCTTCGGGGCTGGCATCCACCTTGCCTGGTAAGGCCTGGCTCTCGCCGCAGCTCATCTCCACATCAGGCGGCTCGCCTGCCCCATCGCCTTTGGGTGTGGCACTGGACAGTAGAAAGTCCACATTGTTGGGCAAGGAGTCGCGGGAGGGGCTGATCAGCTGGTAGAGATCACAGGTGATCTTGTCCTTGGCGTGGGCACCAGGGCCAGTGGGGGAGCCCCCAGTGCTGCAGCTCATGAACATGCAGTTGGGGCGAGCACCGGAGCCACCCTCGGGGGGCGAGCGGGGGTCCCGGCTGCTGGAGATGCGGAAGGCGATGCGCACCTCACCGGGGCTGCGCTGGGCATTGGCCATGCACTCGGCCGATTCGTGGCACAACCCGTTCTGCCGCAGGACGCTCCGCTCCTGCTGCTGCGACTCGAAATGGGCCACGGCCTCGGCCACACGGCTGCAGTCCGGGCCTCCCCCTCCACCCACCACTTTCCTCTCCCCATCCACCTGCTCCTGATCCGTGGAGAGGAAAACCACAGGGGAGGCCGGGGCCGCCGACACCCCCCCAGAGCAAGGCCGCGAGTAGTTCTGCAGGGCCAGCGCCGTCCGCTGCTCCACCAGGGCCACCATCTCAGCCACGGAGAGCAGGTCCGCGTCGCCAGCCGTGCTGCCCGACTCGGCGTGGGATTCCGGGCACAGGTACACGTCCTCCGCCTCCTTGCTGCCATCTTTGCCTTTCACCGGGCACGTCTTGGCCTTGCTGGGGTCATGCGAGCGCCGCCGGCGTTTGGCCTTGGAGCTGTCGCTCCCCCACTTGCCCTTGACCTTCATGGTGCTGGCTCGGCTGCTGCTGCTGCACTGATGGGCCACGAAGAAGGCGATTTTCTCCTTGGTGTTGCCTGGCTTGATGACGTACCAGGTGTCCAGCAGCACCCGGCCCTCCTCCACCTGGCCAGGGGAGACCAGGGGAGGCGGTGGTGGGGCCGGGGCAGGGGCAGGCGGGGTGTTCTCGGAGCAGGCCTCCCCACTGTCCTCCCCCTCCTTGGTTCGGCAGGTGAAGTCCCCGAAGGGCTTCTTCACCTGGCTGCCGCTGCACGACTTGTTCTGGGAGTAGGTGCCAAAGGGCCGGGGGCACCACAGCTGGATGTGCGAGAAGGTGTTGTGATCCATCACAGGCTCATGGCACAGGCGGTGCCCCCTAGCTCATGGCCAGCTGCTGAGATGGTCACCGGCCTTGGAGCCACCTGGGGAGGAGGAGGGGAAAGAGAGAGACACAGATCAGCAAGGCTGGATGGAAATTCAGTATCTGTGTGCCAACCCAGAGCCAACCCAGCAAGGAAACTAGGCAAGGGGGTTTTGCCCATCCCAGACTCCAGGATCTAGGGGTACAAGTCCCCTCGTCCCTCCCCACAAATAATGTCGCATGGCCTCCACCACAGCCCACCGGCAGGAGGGGAAACCGACGTGTCCTGGTCCAGCACCAAACCCCACACTCTGCCCCTGCCGCCCATAGTCCCCGCTTCCCCCGCAACGCAGGACTCCGCTGTCAGCACAGGTATTTTGTAAGGCGAGACCGGGATCGTCCCCTTCCAAGAAGAGGATCTGAAGGAACAAGCAGATTCAGGGAAGCAGATCCAGGGAAGTGGGTCGGGGGCTTCCTGAGATGAGGAGCAGGGGCAGCCAGCCAGGTGGAAAGGCAGCAAGTTCCTAAAGGGTCAGAGAGAACACGCGCTCTCATGATGGTTTGTTAGCCTGTGGAACTCTCTGTCACAGGACACTGTTAAGGCCAAGAGTAAAAAGGGCTGGTTGCCACCATGGGGGGAAAACAGTGCCCAGAGCTAGAAGGACAATTCCTAAAACCCTAGTCACCTGGCACTCGTGAAGGGACCTGATCCCCTGAAGACATGAAGAGAAAGGGGCTAGGGAGGGATCAGTGAGGCAGAGAAGCCCAGGGTTGCCTCCTACTGAGTTTTTTGCACGTTCGTCAGCAGCAGCTTGTCCTGGCTACTCAGAGAAACATGATACCAGACTCCATGAGCCCCTGGTCAAAACAATCCCTCCGTATGGAACTAACTAGGGAAAGATCCAGACCTGGGGATGGATACATACATACATGCTCTACGGAGCAGAGTCCAAGGCTGCTCTGCGGTGGAGGGTGTGTGCACGGGGAGCTACATTGCGGGGTAGAGCTGAGATGCAAAGACACGCGGGATGAGGCCAGGAGTCACCAGCTGCTCTGAGACGGGAATCCTTTCATTCTGCTCCAGGCACCTTGCCCTCCTGGCTGCCTCTGGGGTCAACTGCACAAGGGCCCGGTGCAGCAGACGCACGCCCCAGCTTCCCTCCGTGGCCTCAGACACAGTCTGGTGCCAAGGCAATGCCCTATTCCAGGGCCCAGTAGGGGCAGGAACTCCTGGCTTCAGGCACTGAGTGACGGGGGGCCTTGGGCTTCAGACAGTGGGAGGAAGGGGCTCGGGGCTTCTGCCCTGTGGGGTGCCAGGACTCAGGGCTTTAGCCATGGTGCCCCGTAGCTCCCTGATGCCAGCTTGGGGCCCCCAGTGGGCCATGGATTGTGCATACACGCCCAATCCATATCTGGAGCCAACCGAACGCTTGGCTTTAATGGGATCATGTGGCAGTGAGTTCCACAAGCTCACGGGGCAAAACCCAAACCCTTTTCATTACACATTCAGTTTCAGTGAGCACCCCTACTTCCTGTCCTACCCTGTGAGGGTGGGGAAGGAGCAGGGAAAAGGGCCTGCATTTCCCACTCCACAATGCTGCAAGAACCCAGGGACAAAGCTCTACTGAGCAGCAGTCTCCACTCACAGGCACAGACGGATCAAGGGGTAGCAGCCAGGGGCCCTCACAAGAGCCTGGGCCAGTCAGAAGGAAGCGACTGCAAAGCAAGGATTTAAGGGCACGGAAGGGCTTACACGAAAGGAAACATAATGCAGAAAAACCAAGTGTTAACGTGATACTACGGTGGCAAAGCTGAGCACCCGGGAGCCGGAAAGGCACCAGCGCAGACTCCCTTTGCCACTCGGCAGCATAGCCAGTTAAGCTCCTCTCTGTGGGTTTACACGGCTAAGACGACAGAGACCCAGCGTGCCGGGCAGTGGGTGCAGAAATCCCCACAGCCATGGGCATGAGCAACAGGTAGCCTGAGTTGCTCCTGGCATTAAAAGGAGAGGCCAGAGAAGCATTCAAAAGCAAGAGCTGCGGAGCGAAAGGGGCAGCTGGAGCAGCTCAAAGGGACACGGCCCCCACAGCATCCCAGGCAAGGCGGAGTTCTCCAGCGCACGGGGCCCAGGACTCCTGGGTTCCATTCCCAGCTTTGTTCCTGACTCAAGGTGAGAGTCTTAACATGTCACTGCCCCTCCACGCCTCAGTTTCCCCATCTGATCTTCTTTGGAGACCATCCCCTTATTATGGCGAAGGGGTCTGTGTGTTCCAGTGACTCTTAGAGCTCTGCTGTCGGGAGCGTCGCACTCCTGGCAAGGTCACTCATGGCGAATAGGTCAGAGGGCAGACCCTTGACAAAGCATGGTTCAAACCCCTCCAGATCCTTCCTTCCCCCCAAGTCCTCAACAGTGGAGCAGGCAGAAGAGGGGCTTCCTGGATCTCAACGGCTGTGCAAGTGGATGAAGGCTGATGCAAGTTAGAGATGTCCGGTCGTCTCGGACCTTCCTCTGCCACCGCGATCCAGACCTCCAGCTTGTCGTGATCGTGTGGTCGCTGTCGGTGCACCAGCCTCCCCACGGTACAAGAAATCATGAGCAGGCTTCCACCACAGGAAGAAAGAACTTGCTTCCAGCAGGCGGCTGACCCGCTGGGAAGTGTCTGTACTTATTGCGGGTGGATGTGTGGTTCCAGGATTGGACTCTTGCGTCATCTCAGGACCCACGTGTAAATCCGTGGTAGAGACCATCCTCCAATCGAGGGACTGCTGCTGCCGACGACACAGTGGTTCTAGGTACTGTTACGCCGAGGGGACGCACACCATGCCCACCCCAGGGCAGCAATGGGAGCCCAAGGGACTCCCTTCCACTGGCCAGAGCGCCACGCAAGCCGGCCTTCCACTGAGCTCTGGAGAGAGCGTAGCTGGTTGCGCCGTTTGGTCCAGACGCAGGCACTGCCGTAACGGATCCGAGAAGTGGAACAAGGCACCGAGTCCTGCGCATGGCCACGGCCTGCATCAGATTCTCAAAGAAACCCTGCAGCAGAGAATTTGCTCATGGGTGTCGTCTCAGCCGGACCCAGGGCAGGGCATGGCTGGCTTTGGCTCTGAACCAGGCAAGGTTAGGTCACCTAGCTAACGGCTCTGCAGGTATCCCTATGTTCAGCTGAGCGTTTGACTCCTACAAGTGGGGCAGGGAAGTTGCACCCATAGGATGCCTGGGATCCCCCCCTCAGTGCCTAATGTGTGCCAGAGCTGAGCCCCGGCACCTTTAGGCTGAGCACTTTGTGGCCCCAGCACCTCCGGGCCTGCCGCATCAGTTACGAAAGTAACAAAAATTGCCTGAGCCCCGCCACCTCTCTCATTGCAAACGTGGCCACTGTCCACGCAGCCGGCCCCAGCTCTGGTTCACGTCGGGGCTGGTGGAGGTTTGACTCACGTCCTTCAGGCAGCCTTATTTTAACCAGGCACGGAGATCCTGATGGCTAGGGGATGGGACAGGCCCCAAACCTGCCCCCTAAGGACTTATCTGCTGGGTCCTTTCAGCCTCTCTGCCCTAGAACTTGGGAGGTGTCATGCTGCAGGAGAGCGGATTGGGGGCGGGAGGATGAGCCTATCACTTGGGCCTCCACTCAGACCTCCCCTGATTTCCCCCTGGCTTCTCTCAAGTCGACTTGCTTTTCAAGCTAAGAGGGGCCAGTTGTTTCATCTGTCCACCTCCGGGGAAGCCAGGGGGCCATGTGGGGTGTCCCTCTCCTAAGAGGAGGAATGCATTTCCCCTCCTGGAACCAGTGCCTCACCTCCTGCTATAGCAGAAGAGGCCAAAAAGGCACGGAGGTGAAGAAATAGCCACAGAACAGAGCTCCTGCGCTTGACTCCCAGTTCAGGGAGGGTTTGGTGGAGCCAGAACTCCAGGGATCCACTCCCAAACCATGGCATCGACTGAGGCCGAGATGCGGGTTAGCCTGGCATAAGGCTCTTACCGGGTTCACCTCCCAGTTGTTAGACCAGGCTTCTTCCCTTTCAACTCCTTGCCCGCTGCCCTGAGACTTCATCAGCCGAAGGGTCCTCAACAAACGTAGCTGCTGCAGTTTGGACCCTGGCGCCTCACTTGATCCCCCACTTTCCAATACAATACTAAGCATTACGGGGTGTTTGGCAGGCAAAGTGCTTCAGGGGTACGACAGTGGTCTCTATTATACAGATGAAAGAAATCAAAGAGCAGTAATTAAGTGACGTTGCCTTGGGGGAAGAATAGGAAAAAACCAGGCATCCACGCTAACCGCTGCTCTAACCATTGCACCGCTCTGCCACTGCTCCATTTCATACTGGTTCTGGAGGAGACAGGACTTTTTGGGGGGGGGATCTTGAAGTTAACAAAAATAAAATAAACAGCTCTGCTGCTAAAAGCCAGAATTGTGGAAGAAATCGACAACAAGGATCAGGCCCATGCCAGAGATCCAGCTCTGCCAGCATCATCTTCCCCCATAGGGCTCATACGGAGCCAGTCCGCGAAGCTGGGGCGGCGGGAGTCTCACGGATAACGCACAGGGCTGGGAGTCCTGGATGCTCTGCCACAGCCTTCCTGGGCGACACTGGTCAAGTCACTCGGTCACTTGATGATTACTTGTTCTGCTCGTTCCCTCTGAAGCACCTGGCACTGGCCACGGGATGCTGGGCTAGATGGACCTTGGTTCTGACCCAGGACGGCCGCCTTATGCTCAGGCTGTGCCTCGGTTTCCCCGCTCCCCACCATCTGTACCATGGGGATAATCCTCCATGGGGGGGGACGGACCTGCGACTTTACGCCCCTGGGAGCTGCAGCACCCGGGGCCCGCGGTGGGATCCCGGCAGATGCCGTGGGGGGGCACTGCGGAGGGCAGGCAGCCGGTGCCTGCTGGGCGATGCAGCCCCCCCAGGGTTGGCCCCATGGGAAGAGGTTGAGGGGGGGACGGAAGCTCTCCCCCAAACACACCCCTCCCCACCCCCCGCAGCGCCCCCAGCCTTACCCGAGCCCCACAGGCGGGGGGGGGTCCGATGCGCACCACGCTCCAGCCACCTCCCGAGTCCCCGCATCTGCCCCCCCAGGTCTGCACTGCTCCAGGGCCCCCCCCGTCCTTAAAGGGGCAGAGGCCCCATTCCTCAGGTCCCTACACCACAATAGCGGCCTTTGATCCCGGCCCCCCTCCCCGCCCGCTCCAGCCATTTGTTGACAGACATATGCAGGGGGGGGGCAGCCAATCAGATGGCTGAGTTTGGGGCATGCCCATATATGGATGACAGCCGAACCTCAGCCTACCCAGGGGCTTCCCGGTTAGGGAGTGTGGAGCTGTTCCCTCCCCAGGCTGGGCCGCAGCGGATGGGGAGGGAGATCAGGCTGCTGCGGGGGGGGGGGGGGTTATCCCAGGAGCTGAACACAGGGAGGAGGCAGGGGGGCTGTGTATGGGGAACCCAGGGCCCACGCCCCACCCTCACTCCCACCCGCCGGCCCCCGTGCTGCAGGGGGAAGAGGGCGTCCTTCCTTTCCCAAGGCCTGGTTGGTCCAGATCACCCTGCAAACACCCCGCCTGCTGCTAGGGAGGGAGGGGTCCGCCCATCACCCTCTGACATTGGGCGAAGCCATGCTAGGACCTGGGGTGGGGTGGGACACGCTTCTGGTCAGGGCAGATCTTGGTCTGGTGACCTAGGGGTGAAAGGCGGTGCTTTGAACCCCGCCGTCATCCCCTCTCGACCCTGTCGTTCGCCTGCTGCAGTGGGTCAGGACAGAGTTTGAAGCAGGAACCCAGAGGGCCAGGTGGTCCTAACGCTAACCCAAACCCCAGTGGTGCTTTCTCGGTGCCCAGGCTGCAGAGGCCGCAGCCAAATTCCTGTCCTGATTTCCTGGAGCTCCCTGGTTGGGTCTGGCAACACAGGGACGCGGCAGGCAAACCTCCCCTGGAAAGCTGGGAGGCTTTAGCACTTCACACTGCAAACGGACCTGATGCCCCAATGTCTGCCTGACTCCGCAGCCAGCCTGGGAGGATGGAGAGGTGTGAACTGCCCAGCACACGCATCCTGGCCCAGGGCACATTCACTGAAGACAGGAAGGCTGGGACGGCCACTCTGACCTCCTGCATAACCCAGGCCAGAGAATCCACCCCGTGGAGAATATTTCTGGAGGAGCTAGAAATAGACACATCACATTTGTTGGAAAGCCTCCAAGCAACCGAGAATCCTGGCTGTGTGCTGAGGTGTTCCCCTTCCCTTACCAGGCCTTTCAGCAGCAGACGCACTCCTCGGCCTCAGGGCTGATGCAGCCTCTGTTCTGGTTATGCTCATGCTACATCTGTGTGGCGCTAGAGCCACTGACGGAGCCCCCGAATCACGGCTGCACAATGATACCCAGTGATGCTGGAGTCAACAGCACACACGCAGCTACCCAAATCCTGCAACTATTAGCCCACCCCACACATGCCCAGAGGGTGCCAGGATTAGATCCCTGGTCCTTTAGCTCTGTAAACACAAGCTTCCCCACTCGGCCTCTTAGAACCCGGAGTAGTAATATCTCCTTCTTCCTCTCTAAAGGGAGGCCTCCAAAGGGCCACGCACAAGCCCCCTGTGGGATTACACAGCCTCTGTCCATCAGACCGATCCCTCCACAGGAGGCCATACAGAAATTGCAGAGCCAGAGGTAAGATTTACCCTGACCAAGGATGAAGCTAGTCATTCCTGAGGCCTCCTTGCCTGTCTTAATTGTACTCCCCTCTGCCCCATGTCTGCGCACTTCTCTGCGGCTCCTGCTTCCCTGGATGATGAAGAGGCCACGGAAGAGCTGCAGCCCTGGCTGGAGGGATGTTAGCAGACGAGGGACTTTGCATGGCTTTTGTCCTGGTCAATCTGGGTGTTTGGCGTCCCTCTCTGGGTGTCTTTCCATTTGAAACTCACCCAAAGAGGGCACAGACTGGGAGGTGATCCCGGGGCCACACTGCCCCTGGAGTCGCACAGCAGCTCTATGGAAGGGGGAGATGCCAGCTACTTGTGGTTTGGGACTGCCACAAAGCACAGGCGGGAAAACAAAGACATGCAAGGGAAGTAGAAGAAGCAGGTCAATAACGGCCTGGACACCAGCTCCCACCTTCTGAGAACTGCCATCCAAACCCCCCCCCCCCCCCCATCTATCCAGTGCTTCTAACGAGACCTTTGCAAAGGCAACCAAGATTCAGCAGCCTCACACCCCATCCCGGAGAAACAAGGTCAGCCAGCAGGTCGGTGGCAGAGCCAGAATCGGATCCAGTGCCCTCTCTGCCAGAGATTCTCTCTATTTTAGTAACACCCTGTAGTATGGATCAGCTCACCACTGTGCTAGGCGCTGTACAGGCAAGAGAGCTCACAGCGTAGATATCACACGTCCACCTGTTTGCCAAGACAGGCTAGTCAGGAAATAATCTGAACGGGATACAAACACAGCCCTAGGGGACGTCTCCACCTGCTCCCAAATACTACACCCCCTGTGCTGGTTTTCCATCCGTTCCAACAGCCTCACGTCCCTTCACTGGTCGTCTTCTTCTCTCCAAGTTCAAGTCAAAGTGACCCTCAATTTTCACTGCTTCCTCCATCCCCAACTCTCCTTCCAGCCGGGCCTGCTCCTGTGTCTTTACAGGGGAAACTCAGAGGGAAGAGAAAGGAGAAGCAGCTAGGGCTGAAGAGGAAAAGGAGGTGATGGAGGCAATGAGGCTGACGAAGATGCAGTATTCTGGACCGCCACGGTTCTGAAAGTGATGAGTCGGGACCAGGAGTGAGACCTCAGCAGGGCAAGGAACGGGTCAGTCACTTCTGTGACACCCCTTTAAGCCAAGCTGGTGCCATCCGCCTTCTCCCTTGCCTGAGAAAAGTCAGCTGCTTTTTGAGCGCTTTACTTCTGCGAGGAAGTTGCCAAGTTGAGACGCTCCCTTGCCTCCCTGCATTGATTGACATGCTGCATTTAAAGGGCCACTAGCCCCTCTGAGCGGTACACCGGCAAACCTACCGCCATCTGCTCACGCAGCCCAGGGAGTGGCGCCAGGGACGCCTGAGAAGGGGTGACTGCGTAGGGCTAAGCCTCAGATCTGAAACACTCCCCCCAAAACGCCTTGCAAGGACAGAGCCGACTCTCTAAGCTTCGGAGTGGCTCCATAAAGAGGTGGATTTCCCTGCCCCGCTCTGCACGCTGGGCTCCTCGCCCACTACTCCACTGCGGTTCCCCCGGGACCACAGCTGGCTGCCAACACCTGGAGCCAACCCGCAAAGTCAGATCAGACATGAAGCTGCCTGAGCACCCAGCTCTGCTTTCAGTCTCAGCCCAGCACGCCCAAGCTCCAGCAATCAATGGATTTCCAGTGTGCCCATTGCTGCAGCTTCTCCTAAGCGGGAAAGGGGTGGCTGAAAGCGGGAGATGCAGCCCTAGGAAAGGGGGGGCTGCAAGCGACAGGTGCAGCATGAAAGGGGTAATGCTCTCTGCTCAGGTGCTAGAATAGTGCTTAGGGTTTGCTGTGGTTTTAAAGTTTTGGTTGGCCACCCCACCTCTATCCACTCCTTTCCTCAACCCAAATCCAGCCGTTCAGAAGAGCGAGTCAAACGCCCCAGAACAAGTCAGATTCCTTGATGAAGAGGGTGTTATAAGTACCAGATGGACGGATAATCTGGTATCCCCCGCAATTAGGCCTGACACTTCAAAGCGACGAGATCCTTTCTCTCCCCGCTATCTTAGCCAGCCCGACTGCACAACAGCGACCTTATGCCAGGAAGGTGGACAAAGCGACACCAACTTACACAAGCTCATCATAGCCGAGAGCTTCGATTAACACAGCCACACCTATGGGAGCGTGGGCAGCGTCCGCCTCTGCTGAAGCTGGGCTGTTCTTTTGATGCTCAGCGGAGGCCTTTCCTCAAACATCTTCCAGGGATATGGCGCCTGCCTGACAACTGGTTTATAGCAAGGGCAGAGGTAGGAATTTGACATTTACAAACTCCCACCCATTTGATGCACACCCCCAGATGCCCCTTCAGCTTCCTAGGCACCTAGCGCACAGAAGAAAGCTGCCATAAGAAATGCTGGAGATCAAAAACGGTAACCCTAGGGCATACCTAACACCATGCTTAATGCACCATGTGTTATTCACCTGTGGAACTCACTGCAGCAAGGTATTACCGAGGCAAAGAACTCGGCAAGACTCAGAAAAGGATTAGGCATTTAAGGGTAAGGAAAGCATACAGTAAGATGAAAGTTACAAGAGCCACTGACTTGAGTTCCAGAGCATTTGCCAAACAATTTGATCTATTCGGTATTTCCAGGGAGCCCTTCAACACCAGTTTTTTGGGGGCAGAAAGGAGTGTACTCCCCCTCCAGTGGGTGACAGTGGCAGAGCTATATGATTGGTCAGCTGAAGAGTGGGGGCAGGGTTTACCCATTCCTGAACCAATTAGGACAGGCGACTGCTAGAATCAGAACTGAACTGGGACCAACCGGTGCAGCTAGTCCAGTGTCCCAACCCCACCTCCTGCTATAGCAGAAGAGGCCAAAAGGGAATCTAGGTGAAGAAATGTCCAGAGAAACAAGCTCCCAAGCTCGACAGCCGGTTCAGGGAGAATATGTTCGAGTTAGAACACCTGGGTTCCACTCCCAATCGTGGCATTGACTCATCCTTTGATCTTGAGCAAGCCCCTTCCCCGTCCATAAAACGTCTTGCAAGAGGCTGACCAGGGTTGATGAATATTTGCAGCACAGGCACTGAAGCAGAGCAAATGCTGACTGCTGTTTGGACAGCCTCCTTCCACCAGATGAGGAGTGGGTTCCCCTTTTGGGCCCGTACCCTCCAACACTTCTCCAGAGCTTTTCTGGGCAACGCATTAGCACCAACGCACCTTCCTCTTTCCAGCTCAGACTCCGCCCAGGACAAACCAGAAGGCCAGTGCACAAACAAATCCCAAGCAGCTGTAGCAACTGCTGTTTTAACAGCACCCAGAGTCTGGTGACAGAAAATGGTTTGCTCAGCCACTTCCTATTAGGAAACGCCCTCAAATCATCCAGCACATGCACAAAAGAGCCTAATTAATTTCCCTGTACACATGGGGTGGGGTGGAGGGACTGTTTACAGCATTTCTATCCTGCTGATTCTTGTTTAAGCTCTTAGGCTGCGTCATTACTGCAGTATCTGAGAAGCTCAGATGAGTTGACCATGTCCCAAGCTTTATGAACTCTGAGGCCGAGATGCGGGTTAGCCTGGCATAAGGCTCTTACCAGGTTCACCTCCCAGTTGTTAGACCAGGCTTCTTCCCTTTCAACTCCTTGCCTGCTGCCCTGAGAATTCATCAGCCATAGCATCCTCAACAAATGTGGCCACCGCCGTTTGGACCCTGGCGCTCAGCTTGATCCCACAGTTTTCAATATAATACTAAGCCTTATGTGGTGTTTTTCAGGCAAAGTACTTCAGGATGGGGGACGACAGTGGTCTTTATTATACAGATGGAAGAAATCGATGAGCAGTTAAGTGACATTGCCTCGGTGGCAGAATAGAAAGAACCCAGACGTCCAAATATTCTGCTCTAACCACTGCACCACATTGCTTCTGCTCCATTTCGTACTCCCTACTCCAACAGCTTCAAGACCATTTATTGGAGGGGTGGATTAAATCTTCTCTCAGGCTAGAGGGGGTGGTACAGTGCACAGCAAGAGGTATCAGAAGCTGGAGGGCCCACGCTTGTGGGAATACGGAGAGGGGAACTGAGTTCAGTTTCCAGAGGCCCAGGGTTTGTGTAATCACCGCACAGTTACTGAGAAACAGCCACACATTTGTTATGCAAATCAGCCCCTCCACAGCCAGTCAGAGCTCAGGGAATTGCACAAGTGGCGTACAGCTAACTGTACAGCCCCTCCAATCGGTTGAGGGCAGTTCTACACTTAAAATGCTGTATCGGCACAGACGCGCCACTGTAGCGCTTCAGTGAAGACGCTCCCACACCAGTGGGAGAGCTCTCCCATCAGCGTAATTATCCCACCTCCCCAAGAGGCAGTAGCTATGTCCGCGGGAGAAGCTCTTCTGTCCACACAGGGGGTTACGATCAATATAATGACGTCGCTGCGGGGTGTGAAAAATTCACACGCCGCTGAGCGATGAAGTTGTACCAACCCAGGCCTGTAGTTAGATCTGGGCTGAGCCAATCCAGTGCCAGTATCCTTTCTAATCCACCCGCCATCACTTTCCTAGCTAGTGGGGGGCAAACAGCCATCCCCCCATGGCTCCATTCACACAAAAACAGCAGCCGCCACCGCTCAGTACAGCCCAGACCTTGGTCCTACCCAACAACCTGGCCTCAGAGAGACAGCTGAACAGCATTTGGGGAGTCCAGCCCCCCTTTGCAGCCATGTCCTTTAAAGATCCGTTTCGAACTACCTAGAACAACCTCAGCATAGGATGAGAAGAGCAGTGAGTTTGAGCACGTCGGAGCCATTCCCGTTCCAGGCCTGCACCTTGAAATAACAACTCTTAGTGCCTTACCCGGCCGTGGCGTTAAAGGTCCCATCTGAGGAGAGACCCATTCTGCAGCCAGATGCAAGACGCCTCCCCTCCTCCTCAGCCTAAATTTCGTTTAATCTCATTACTGCTAGTTACACCCATGTGTAACAGCCCAAATTAGTCCTTTCCCGCCTTCGGCATTTCCGCGCTTCAGGGTTTAATCCATAATCCCACCTCGGTGTTACTTAGCACTTCTCCTTTGCAGATCTCAAACTGTTTAAAGCGGGGGATCAGAATAAAGGGGGGGAAACCAAGGCACAGAGGGCAGTGACTTGTCCAAGGTCATCCAGCGGGGCAGAGCCAGGAAAAGGCACCCCGAGTACCAGCCCAGTGCTCTATCCACTGGGCCCCCTGCCCCACACCTCCTGATGCTGCTGTAGGGAACTCCGTCATCCGTTAGCCTTCATTGAGCCAAGCGAAACGTTTGAATTCTCGGCATCGCTGCCCCCTAAATCAATCCCGGCCGCTCCCCCGTGGCTGAACGCCCTCCCGCGGGGTTAGCGGCTCTCTGCCAACCCGGGGGCCCAGAGCCGCCCAAAGCCTCCCCGCTGAGGTCTCCCCAGAGCCGGAGAGCGAGGGGCTCCCCTGGGCCGGGACGGCTCTGCCTGGGCCGCCTCGCGACCGAGCGCCCCGGACCAGCCAGGAACGGAGCCCCTCCCCCACTGCGCAAGGCGCTGTACAAAACTTTGCGGCCCACCAGCAGGAAACCCACTTGCCCCAGGGGGGCAGGGAAACAGGGTCGGGGGGCCCGTGGGGGGCTCGCGCTTCGGGGGGCAGGTCACCAAGGCAACAGCCTCCTGGGGGGGCTAACAAGACCCCCCCAAGGGCACAGACCCCTCCCCCTCTGCCCCCCACCCCGCCCTTATCCCGCCCCTGCCCCCTTCAGGCCCCGCCCCCACCGCCCCCGGCGGC
This sequence comes from Mesoclemmys tuberculata, assembly GCA_007922155.1. Taxonomy (NCBI): domain Eukaryota; kingdom Metazoa; phylum Chordata; order Testudines; family Chelidae; genus Mesoclemmys; species Mesoclemmys tuberculata. Next base: position 1,394,859 of record ML675709.1, read on the forward strand.
CCCGCCCCTCTCCCCGGCCCCCATCGCTTACCCCTGCGCAGGGGCCAGGCTCAGCCGCCCCCCCCACGCTTCCGGGTTGCACTGCGCAGGCGCCGCCAGGACCCTGCCTGCCCGGCCGGGGGCTCGCAGAGCGCCCGCCGCCGCCTAGCATTCTGGGGGCTGTAGTTCCTCCCGCCCTTCCCGCCCCGGGGCATTCTGGGGGCTGTAGTTCCTCCCACCCTTCCCGCCCCGGGGCATTCTGGGGGCTGTAGTTCCTCCCACCCTTCCCGCCCCGGGGCATTCTGGGGGCTGTAGTTCCTTCCTCCCTCACCCCAGTGCATTCTGGGGGCTGTAGTTCCTTCCCCCACCCCAAGGCTTTCTGGGGGCTGTAGTTCCTCCCGCCCTTCCCACCCCGGGGCATTCTGGGGGCTGTAGTTCCTTCCTCCCTCACCCTAGGGCATTCTGGGGGCTGTAGTTCCTTCCCCACCCCAAGGCATTCTGGGGGATGTAGTTCCTCCCGCCCTCCCTGCCCCAGGGCATTCTGGGGGATGTAGTTCCTCCCCCCCCCCACCCCAGGGCATTCTACACTACTGGGCTATCTCCAAATCCAGCCTCCATCAAGCATGGTGGGGTGGGGAGGCAGCACATCCCACGTCCTGGGCCCAGCCTGGGACATGGAGCAGCCACAGTGGGAAAATCTGCCTGGGCACCGGCAGCTGCCAGCCCCACCTGGGGGAGCAGGGCCTAGAACCCACCACCCCTGCCGCAGGAGCTAAGGGATCGGCTCCCCGGCCCGGCGTAGTTGTATCCACCCTCGGTGGCTCTGTCTGACCAGCCCCCAGGGTAAAGCCAGGAGGGACCCCGGCCAGACGGCCCAGCCCGTCTTGGGGGCTAAGGGCGAGCTAGAGGACATCTCCATGCCTCGTGGCTGCCTTTCTGCTCCTGGCGCCGGCATTTCGTTTTATCCAGTTAAATGCAGGGGAGGCAGGTGCAATTTCCGGAGGCTCTTCCACACCCCGCTGCCCCACTGCCCTGTTTAAGGCTCTGGACTACGGCACAGTAACGGGGGGCAGGGGTTGGTCACCTGCTTGGCTAAGCTATGGCAGGAGGTGGGATACCTGGTGAGATACGACTGTGGTCCCCGTCTGGCAGCAGACAGAGATAAACTGGTAACCAGCCCCTGGCACGCTCATTAGCTTTGGTCCAGGTCCCCAGGATCCCCTCCCGCTCACTTCTATCAGTCTCGCAGCACCCCAGGCTCGGACCCCATCAAATTTAAAGGCAACACGCAAGAAAATCGGTGCTTTTTTTAATGCAACCTACGGTTCACGCGTGGAACTCGCTGCTGCAGAGTATCACCGAGGCCAATTGCGGCAGCCAATTCAAAAGAGGGGGACACGCATCAGGGGCCCAGTTCCACATCTCCGCACTTGAGGCGAGGATGGCGGGAGGTGGGTTTAAGCTCCAACGCGCTCTCTGCATTCTAGACCCTGCGGGGGCACCTGTTCTCTGTTAGGGAGACCTCGGGGTGATCTAACTTGCTCCACATCCTAACTAAGGACCTATAGCACCGTGGATTCCAGCCACACCCTCTATCTGCCCCTTGTGGCAGAGAATACCCACAGCGCGGGGCACCCCGCCACACCCCCAAGCCACCCCCATGGACCCAGGGAAGGGGGGCAGAGAATAGCCACAGCGCAGAGCGCTCCAGCAGGCCCCTGGTTCCAGCCCCTAAGGGCCCAGAGTGGGGGGGAGGTGGAGAATGCTTGCAGCACAGTGCGCTCCAGCCACACCCCGAGCCGCCTCTACACTGGGGGTTGAGAGCAGCAGCGCCACACTATCCAGGGAGGCCTTCGCACAAAGAGGGCTGGATTCTCACGGGGCCGATGTGCCCACCTCAGGCCCAAGGAGCCGTGCATCTGCACGGACACCAGGTAGTGTGGGTACGCTGGTCCCGCAACCCTGGGGGCCCTGCCTGCCCAAGTCCCTCCAGCCCTCGCAGTTCAGTGACCGTCCCCTGCCCAACACGGGGAAAGCCTGAAGGAGTCCATAATCCGGCTCCTCTCTCCCGGCCCCTGGCCCGGCGGGCACGAAGGGCCCCGAGTTTGATTTTAGCAACAGCTCTCTGAGATCTTGTTGCTCCCGGGCTCCCTGGTACTGGAGAGCAGCCCTTTGGCCCCCGACCTGCCCACCGGCTGCTTCTGGACTGGGATGTAACAATAGGATTTGCTCCCCGCCACCCCCGTGTAGGGGCGGCGCTGCTGCGGCAGCTGGGGGCCGCCCGTGGAGTTCTCCGAGCTGCAGTTGGAGTCCGCCTCGGTCCCCCTCTTTCCCAGCTGGCTGGGACGGCTGGAGCAGCCCACCTCGGAGGGCTTGGTGTTCTGGCAGCGGCAGGACGGCCTGTGGCTGCAGCTGTGGCTGTGTTTCTCCAGCAGGTTCGTGCCCAGCCGGCACCTCTGCCACTTCCTCCTGATCTCGGACTGGACCTGAAGCGGGGCAGGGAAAAGGAGGGAGTCAAATGACAGCCAGGGGAAGGGATAAGAACCTTGGTTCATTGCCGGGGGGGGGGGAGGAGGGGGGAGAGGCCACAGCAGTGCAAGGAGGCTTCACACAGGCCAGCGTGGGGTTAAATGTGGGTCTCATCTTGGGAGCCAGAAATGGCCCGATCCCAGCTGATGTCAGTGGGTCAAAGCTCCACTGCGGTCAGTGGGGCCAGACCCCAGCTGATGTCAATCAGCAGAACTCCCCTTAAGTTCACCAGAGCTCTGCTGATTGACAGCAGCAGAGGATCTGGACCAAACCGATCCATTTCAGCCCTGCGCAAGGGTCATCAGAGACAGCAGCGTCAGCCGAGTCTTGGCCCCCAGTAAATAACAGTGCGTTAGGTCCCGTACACCGCCTTGCTTTTCCCCCCACAGCCTGGCTCCGCCGCCAGCGCCCCACGGCACGCACGGCGTGATCGCTCACCCGCCATTGGCTGGGGAGAGCGTGCTTCCCCAGCCTTTTGCCCGGGAGCCAGCCCTGTGGCATGTGAAATGGGACTCGGAAGCCAGCTGACCAGCGCAGCCCCAGTGCAGAGACGGGGGACCTACCTCCTTGTTGACAAAGCAGTAGAGGATGCTCACCAGAAGGCCCTGCAAGACAAGAGCAGATAAAGGCAGGGCTGGGCCCAGCTCCCCTGGGGACGCACAAGGTAGAGATGTGGGGAGAGGCTGCCTTTGGGGCAGCTCCGTGCCCAGGCGGGATCCCCCGTCCCTGCAGTGTGCCCAGTGCCGGGTTGCCCTCAGCCAGCTCCCTACTCAATGGGCAGCAACGCACCTGCACCCCGCGGGCCTCTGGCTGCCAGGGGGCAGGGCTGACCCTACACTGCCCCACACGGCTTGGGTGAGGGATGCTGGAGACATATCTCCATCCATCCCAGTAGCAGGCACCGGCTAGCCATCCCCAGAGTGGAAACCCAGCCCCTGTGTAGGGTGGTCCCTGTGCCCGCAGCCCCATCCCTCCAGGGTAAGGTGGCCCCTGTACCCTGCTGCCCCGGACCCCGAACCACCAGTCCTGGGCTCCGCTCCCCACCTGGAAGGAGCTGAGGAAGAGCTCGAAGAAGAGCTTGATGTAACGCAGCGTGCCCTGGGCCTGCTCCTCTGTCACCAGGGCAAACACCACCTCATGGATGCCCAGCAGTGGGATCAGGGTCAGCGTCGACTTGGCCAGCCTGCAAGAGAGCAATAGGGGAGGTGGGGGGAGTGAACTGCCCCCCTTCCGAGCCCCACACCTGCCCCTCAGGCCAGGTCAGCTCCGAGCCGGCTGGAGCCCAGCGAGGCCGCACGGCTCTCGGGGACAACACCACGGGAACCTGCCCTAGGGCATGGTCCTTCCCCCGGGGGGCTGAGATCCCAGCTGGATCTGGACCGTCATGGGATAGCCCACGGCTCCGCTGGCGCACGGACCAGGCTGTCTGGGTCTCGGCCATGGGACCAAACTTCCAGCAGCGCAGCGTCCAGGTCAGCGTCGGCAAGACACCCCTACTGCGCCCCCGCCCTGCTCCCTGCAGCCCAGGGCCCCCCTACCGTGCCCCCGCCCTGGTCGCTGGATTTGTGCCACTGGAAGTGGAACTGCCCAAGTGCCAGCCGGGCCCCAGCGCGCTGAGCTAGCCCGATCTAAGGAACTGGAGCGGGTACTGCTGCAGAAGCCGAGGCACTGCGGGGCACCGCTGGGGGCGCTGCGTGGGCTCGCCCCGTCCTACCTGAACTTGTAGTCCGTGTAGCGCATCTGGTGAGCCCGGAGTTTGGAGACCAGGATCTTAATGATGCGGACGAATATGATAAAGTTAACCTGGGGGAGACAGAGGGAGTTACCCCTGGGGAGGTCAGGGGACATCACCCCGCCACTGGTACCCTCCGCCCGGGGGACAAGACGAGAGCGCTTGCAGCAGAACTGCTGCTTCCCTAGGGGAGGGAGAGTGGGGAGAAGAAAGCATCCCCCCCCAGGTGCCAGTGCCCCCACGCTGCTCCCCACAGCGCCCCTTGCAGGGTGAGACCAGGACTGGAGTATCTTCTCCCTCTTGGCTGTCCGAAGAGCCGCGGGTGCTTTGTAACTCACCAGGATGGCTAGCAGGATAGGGCAGCGGATGATCCACCAATAGGCCATGTTATCGTTTCTCTCCCAGCACCTGGAAAACCAACTCAAATCAAACTGGCTGGGCGGGATGAACCTGCGCAGCATTATGGGCCGTAAGGGGGGCGCAGCGTCATGAGCCTTTCCCCTACACGCTTCTCCCCCCCACCCCCATGAGCACAGTTCTGTCTGTGACCCAGATCGACCAAGGGCCAGGCTGTGTCCCCCACCGGTGCCACCGAATTTAATAACAGAAGAGACCATCAGATCATCCAGCCCGAGCTCCTATGTCGCATCTGCCACTAAACCCCACCCACACCAAGCCTGACAACCATACTTAGACCAAAATACGACAGCCTTCCGGAGACTACATGCACAAGGGCCACAGGCAGAGAACAGGAGGGACCGAGGGGCCCCGAGACCCCGGCAATGGCACGGGATTGATTAGGCGATCCATGCCCCATGCAGAAGAGGACGGCAAAATAAATAATTCAATAAAATTCCCCCAAGGCCACAGCCAGTCTGGCCTGGGGGGAAATTCCTTCCGCACCCCAAATCTGGCCATCAGGTCAACCCTGAGCATGGGACGAAGAACTAGTCAGCCACATACCGGAGAGAGAGAATTCTCCGTGTCACCCTGGCCCACACCTAATGCTACAGAGGAAGGAGATTTAAAAAAAAAGCTCAACCCCAGAATACATCCAGGGGTGGGGGAATCCCTTCCTAGCCTCTACAGGTGGCTGGAGCACATAAGGATCTCAGACCCGCTACTTGCTTCAGTTAGTGGAATTGGCTGGTTAGCCGAGCCACGAGAGGTGGATGGGGCGAGTCCTACAAGCGTGGCTCTGGGGCAGCAAAGCCATGTGAATGCAGTGAGCGCACACACAACCACGTTTACATGGGTGCAGGAACATAAGGGTGGAGAAAACGGCGTCCGCCTCGGGCTGGAGTCACTCGGGATGTTTGATTGTAAATTCTGTTTGTTTGTTTGCTTTACAAGAAGTGACTTTTTCATCCAAAGGGAAATGATCATTTTTCACAAATTTCCCCCCCTGTGTTTTTTTGGAAACTGCAGGATGAGAAATTTTGGCTGAAATTCTACAATATTTTTTTTTTAAATCAGGATTTGGACTTTCCAACGAAAACCTGGATGGTTTTGAAGAAACAAAAAAAGAATTTAAAATATTTTCCCTCAAAATGTTTCCTGGCACCAAACCCCTCATTTCTCCCTCTCTCCCTGGAGACCTTTAGACAAGGTCACCCCAAGCTCTAGGATTTTCAAGCACTTTCTTTCCGTGCAGGACCCCAGACAGATTTAGCTGACCAGACTCACTGGTTGTTTTCATAGAGGTATCGGATGATCACCCAGGGAACAACAAACAGGATGGGGACTCCTAGACAGAGAGACGCAGCAGTTAGTGATTTGTTCTCCAGCCCCACCCGGGAGATTCCCCCCCCGCGTACAGCCTCATGCACACTAGCTTTTCCATTCTCCTCTCCGGTGGGTGCATCTCTTCCGCTGGTGGGAGTGCTAGTGGAGACAGGACTCCGGCGCGTCACCCACTGGGATGCCCAGACCTGCCGTGGGAGTTGTGAGTAATGCTGGGGGTTGTGGCAGAGCAGAGCCAAGCTGGGGTGGGGATATTTTGGGGAGGCTGCCAGATGCAGACAGACTGGGAAGTTTTTTCGAGCACCCTAGCCTGGCCTGCCTCATGCCACCAAAGAGGGTCTCCCTCTGCCCCGGCCAGCCCTGCAGTACCTCCCCATATGCAGCCTGGCCTCACCGGGCCCCTTCCCAACCAGGCCCACACGGCTCCACTCACCCCAGCCAACTAGCAGGTAGCCCACAAAACAGCTCTCCTCGGAGATGGCCATCAGCACCAGGAGGTTGTGCAGGTAAAGCCCTTCCACCAGCAACCAGTAGTAATTGGCCCCCACGCAGTACTGGGTCAGGACCTGAGCCAGGCGACAGCCGGCGGCAGCCTGGGCCCCCGAGGAAGCGGGGAGAGGAGCAGAGAGGAGGGAGAGATGGGAATGCTGGAGGTTGGTGGATGGGGGGGCCCTATCAAGTCACGTCCAGCCCTTCCCCCCTTGGGGCTCGGGGCAGGGGCGTTCCCTACAGTATGTCCCCCCATGGCTTGGCCCAGATTCCCACGGGATGGGTTCCCAGCCCTTCCTCTGGGCATGCATCTCCCCCGCCCCACAGATCTCAAAGTCGGGAAGCTTTGCCCAGAATCCAGCCTCAGTTTCCCTTTTCTGCCTTTTGTCCCATCACGCTGAGGCGTTCCCCTGCCTCTTGGGTGAAGACACCCTACGGATATGCGGAGGGGTCCTTCCCAGCCCCGATTACCTCGCTAAATGGTGTCTGTCGGGAGCAGTGGAGCCTTGGGCCAGATCCCCAGCTGGTGTAAATAGACCATAACTCCCCTGGCGCTGGATCCCAGGAATTTCAGTGCTGGTGTAAGCCATCTGGGGTCTGGCCCATACTGCCTCACTGCTGATCTTTGGGGGTCCCCTGGCTTTCACCCTCAAAGTTCTTGGTGCTCCCTACAGCGTCCCACGTGGACTTCCTGTTCCTAAGAGGCAGGGATCCCCTGCCCTGGGGACAGAAAGGGGCTCGGACCTCAGCCCAGCTGGTTGGATCTTCTCCCCTGCTTCCCCGTGTGAGCTGGGAGAGGAGTTGAGGGAGCGACACCCAGGGCCAGTACCTGGTCTCCGAAAAGATGGAAGAGGTCCCCTTCATGCTTCAGGTCCTTGGAGAAGTGCACGCGGAGCAGGGCATCCCGAGTGAGGATGGAGATGGCCCTCAGCATGAAGGAGAGGAAGAGGTTCACGTGGATGTAATTGCGAGTGCATCTCAGCTTCCTGCAGATGGGGTGGGGAGAGGGGGTGGGCCCATCAGTGTGGGGGGGAGGAGAGACTGCACAGAGCTGCACGCTCAGCCAGGAAACAGCATTGAAATTAATCAGCTGGGACCATCTACACCAGTTGCCTGCAAGTGTCAGTGGGGCACGGATCCAGGGCCGGGCGCTTACAGGTAGAGTCACGCCTCTGTCAGCAGCCGGCACTGGAGGGAGACATGCACAAGCAGGGAGCCAGCGTATGAAGACAGCTGGGACACGCAGTACAGAGCTCTGTGCCTCACTTTACCCAGGGCTGGAGTCTCGACCTGCCACTGACTAACCAGGAGGGAAACTGACCAATGCCAGAAACTGACCAAAGTCGAAGTGTGGCCCCAGTAACTAAAAATCACCAGGAGTTGTCCACGCCTAATCCCAATCTTGTTTACTCCAGGGTAACTCTGTGGGGCCTGGTTCCACGCAGCCCGTCCACACGGTGCAAACCAAGGGCAAGCAGAACGTCAAACAGGAGTGACTCCGCCCGTAAACGTAGCGCCAACACCCGCGGGCCCAAATCCAAGATCAGGCCCTTCATTCCAAAAGGAAACTTGCTTTTTTAAAAAGGGACACGGCCCGGATAAAATCCCTGGGTCCGGACCCTGCTCCGTGACCCGGGTGCAAATCCAGAGCGAGTTCGGTGCCTGTCATTTGCATTCACAGAAGGGCCACTGACATCAGGAGCCGGACCATTAACTCCGTCATGCCCACGGGCTCTGCCGTACCTGAAAGCCAGGAGAAGCAGCAGGGCGAGCAGCAGGGAGACCACAGAGAGGGAATAGCCCACCGTGTACATCAGCCGGAACTGCTCCAGGAGCCGCACCTGTTTCTGCAAAGGGACGTGGCAGAAGTTCAGGCCCAAGCTCCTCACCCCTTTGCACCCTCCCTCTACCCCACCTCTGCCACTGGGAGCATTCATGGGGGACGGCGCCCCTTTCTAGGTCAGGCAGGGAGTGATGCTTGCATGGATCTGCAAGCTGAGAGCGGGTCCCCCCCAGTCCTCCCCCAGCCCCGCATCCTGCCAGCAGACCCCTCCAGCGCTGGAAAGGGAGCTCAGAGGAATCTGGTTCTGGAGGGAGCTAGAGGTTGGGTGGGAGCAGCCGCTGGCTGCTGAGCGAAAGCTGTGTAGCTGAAGGGGTGAAGAGCCAGCCTGGAAGGGGATCAGAGGTAGCTTGGAGCAGCCTGTCACGGGATAACAGGTCTGGACTCTGGCCAGGGGCCGTGAAGGCCAATGGCTAATAGCCTCCAGGGGAGACATAGCCTGGAGCTGGAGGGATCCCCCCATCCTACCCTCCCTCCCACCGCCTCCACTCAACTCCTGTTCGGTTTATCCTCTTCTGCCTGTAATTTCAAGCCATCGTGCACCCTCCCCATTTATTTCTGGTCACCCTAATACCACGGCCCCTTGGAGTCCCTCTGGCTCCAGTGCCTAGGGGGCTCCCACACACAATCCCACCGTCCGGCGGAGGCAGCACTGGCCTCCCAGTGCCCTAGCAGCCGTGGAGCGGGCTGACGCTCCCGCAGCGCCCCCTGTTCGTGAGAATAAAGGGACTTCTCTAAGGAGGCTGCTTGATTCTTGCAGACCCTGAGGTTCTTCCAGGCGCTGCAGCTCCCGGCCGTGCACAGATGGGGCCCGGAAAGGGCCACCCAAGACCCGGGCGCCAGCCTTGGGACTGACCTGGAAGAGGTGGTCTGTGCTGAGACCCTCACACTGCGAATGGTCCCTCCAGGGCAGCCCCGACTCGTCCATCTGCCACTGGCCAGCCAGGTTGCAGAACCGCATCACGAACCCGTCGCGAACTGCCGGGGAGGAGGCGAGAGGGAGTCAGCTGCAACCATGCCGTTGCCTGCAGATGTCCCCACCTTGCCCTTAAAGTGACTCCCCCACAGACAGCCTCCGCCATGGGGGTGTTGGTTCGCTGGGGTTAACATCATCATACTGTGCATCGGCCTGTACTCACCAGCCTGATCCTCCTAAGAGCGGCCCCGGGCCCCTACTCCAGATCCCCACCAGCGTGTCAGTAAGATGAGAATCAGGCCCCGTATCTCACCCAGGGATCAGGAGGGGGCAGGACCCTCAGTCGGGAGGTGACGTGGGAAGGGGGTGCAGGGCGGGGTGCGTGGCTGGAACGGGCCCCGGCTGAAGGGATATTTACCGTGGTGGTGCCAAGGCAGGTACGACGGGCATGGGACCATGGCGGTGGTGTTGGGCAGCGCGTCCCCCCAGCAGGCGTACATGTCGAAGGTCCGGTTACACACCAGGCCTGGGAGGGGGCGATGAGAAGAGGCTGTTTAAAAACACACATCACAGAGACGGGCAAATGCCACGTATGCAGGCCTGGACGGCAGCACACGTGCGCGAATCACAGTCACCCATGCACAATGAGCCGGCCGACGCGACCACAGACACGGGCAAGTCACGCACATGTGTAAAGCACACACACACACACAAACTTGCCTACGCAAACAGACACACACACACACTCACCGATGCGGAGACAGAGATGTGCAAATCACACACACGCATGTAAACCAGACACACACTAAGTCACCTACGCGAACACAGGCACTTGCAAATCCTAGGCACATGCGTAAATCACGCACACTCACCTACACAGAGACGTGAAAATTCAGTGCACGCACACACAAACTCACCTACGCAAACTCAGACGCGTGCAAATCCCACACACGTGTGTAAACCACGCGCACGCACAAACTCTCCTACACAAACAGGTGCATGCAAATCACATGTATGTGTGTAACCCGCCCACACACACACACACACAAATTTGCCTCCGCAAACGCAGCCACACATGCAAATCACACACTTGTTAAGAACATGCCTGTACAGCCACCTCATGCATAGAACTCCCCCAAAAACATGCCAAACACATGGCCCCACACACAGGCCACGTGCACACAGGCCACACCCCGCACGCACACGGGCCACGCTAACACACTATCACATGCAAGCACGTGTGACATGGGCTCACAAACATGGCCGCATGGGCCGAGAGGAGGGCCTGAGATGCACAAGTGAGCGTCACGTGCACTCAGGAGAGCTGCCGGCCCCGCCCCAGCCCTGGCGCTGGAGGGACGACCCGCGCCCCTCACCTGTGGCAGACGGCTCCTTCGCCATGCTCTGCTCACATTCCTCTTGGTACTGCTTCCAGGCCGCAAACATGTCCTTGGCTGACTTCTCCGAGGAGCTTGACTGCAATGGGAGGGGAATCAGGGCAAAGGGCTCCGATGCAGCCGTGTCCCCCCATCCCCCTGAATAGGCTGCCGCCCCAGGGCTCACTTGGAGGAAAATACAACTTCCTCCAGCCCCAGCCTCTCCCAGCAGGAGGCGCTGTGGAGAGCGGGGCAGGAGGGCCGGCTGCCGCGTAGTTGCCGCAGGGGATGGCATTGCACCAAGATGAAACAGTGGGGATCTGACGCGCAGTCGGGGGGGACACCGAGCTGGGTGCCAGCCAGGGAGGACCAGGGAGAAGGGGGGAGGAAAGGGTGTGTCTGGGAGCAGTCTCACCTCTGCAGTTCCCTGGAGCGACGCAAGCAGCAGGAAGAGAGTAAGAGGCTCCCACATGCTGCGGCCGCAGCGGTGCAGACATGAGGCCAGCGAGCGGCGTCTGAGTCAGGGATCCTGCGGGAGCAGCCGCCGGCAGTTGTCTCGGTCCCTCTCCAGCGAAGCTGGGGCCCACCTGGGGAGAGGCGCCCTAGGGGGGAAACAGCCCAGATGGATGAACAACGGGGAGCCCCTGGCCCTTGGCTTGGGATCTTGGGCTCCACATGGGTCTCAACTGCAGAACGGAGGCCCAGAGCCCCGGCCCCCTCTCTCCAGCAGATCCCCCATTGGCAAAGCCGTGACCTCGGCCCGCTGGCCCTCAATGCCACGGGGATCGGAACAGACGGACAGGGCTCCGGACCCCACACCGCCCTCGAGGGCAATGGGCCCTGCTTCCCCCTGCCCTCCTGAGACGGACCTGGTTCCCGTGAGAACCCTCCGGCAGAAGCAGCTGGTGGGAAGGGGCTATTTATAGGGCGCGTTCGGCGTGTCCTCCCTCTGCGATCCTGGCCGAGCGAGCCGGGTCTGGGCGGGTGGGAAGTTCAGGAGGGATGCATACAGCGCCTGAGACCTGGCAGCGGGAGGAAGCGCCTTGAATGGGGCGGGGGGACCGTCTCAGGTACACACAGTCCATAGACAGGCCTGGGACCGGGGAGCCTGGCAGCTGGTCAGCAATCAGGGGGTTTCCCCTAGAGGGATCCCAAACTGTCTATAGGGCTTAGGGGCTTTGTCTTATAGAAGGAACTATCTCCCCTCCTCCCAGAAAAAAACGTGTCCCAATTTTTCACACTTGCTATCTGGCCACCTTAACAGGATCCCTCCTCCCCTGCTAAGATGCAGCCACCTGTGGGGTGGGCCGTGGGGGCTGCTCATACCAGGACCCGTTGCCCAGCACTGAGATGCGGCCACCTCTGGGGCAGGGCGCAGCAGATGTTTAACTGCTGTCGTGCATCCCATTTTGGGAGAGGATGTAAAGACTTGTTTCCTGTTGAAAACTGCAGGAGGCAGGAATTTATTTACGGGGAAGCTCACGCCAATCGCAGGGAACGCACACCGACCATTGACCCCACAGCACCCCGTGGGGCCCAGCCCGCAGTGCCACTCCACTGTCCCAACAAGGAGACCTCAAGAGACCGGAGGATCTTTGCTTTGGAGTGGCTGGCGTTGATGTGAACATGCCATGGTTACCACAGCCCCGTGGGGACCTGGGGCCTCTGAGCAAAGAACTGCTCTCTCCCCAAAGTGGGCCCAGGAAAGGCCTTGCCAGCCCCAGTCCCCCATGGGGGGACGCAGACCTAAAGAAAGAGCCACTCCCTAGCCTGGTGTTGCTGTCCCCCACCAAGCCTCCCTTCTGCCCCACCTGGGCCTGCCACAAGGGCCAGAATCTCCCTCAGCTCCAAAGCCCATCCCTGTCCTGAGTTCACCAGACCTCAGCCACCCCTGTGCAAACCCTTCTCTGGCTTCTTCACACTCCCAAGGCATTCTTGAGGGAACTGGCCTAAGGGGCAGGTCCCAGGGCAACATCTCCCTCGAGGCAGCTTGTCTTGCTGGGGGATGGGGCCACTGGTTAGAGCAAGGGAGCTGGGAGTCCTGTAGGCTGTGCCTAGCTCTGGGAGAAGAGTGAGGTCTGATGGTTGGGGGAGCTGGGAATCAGGACTATCCCTGGCTCTGGGTGGGGAGTGGGGTCTTTCCTTAATTGACTAGCAAACTCTCACCACTTGACAAAGGTCTGGAAAACCAATCCCAGAGGGAGTCCAGACAACGTCAGAGCCACAAGTGGTGGGGGCGGGGAAGGGATTTGAACCCCGGCCCTTTAGCAGCCATGGCACAATCCGAGGGCAGAGAAGCTGCTCTCCAAGTGGTTGCTCGGTCTCCCTCGGGTGGCTGGGAGCCTGGACAGAGACGGAGAGGAGACGCTCGTCTGGGGCAGGGCTTCTCACGCTTTCCAGATGACCGTGCCACTTTCAGGAGGCTGATGTGTCTCGCAGACCCCAAGTGTCCCCACCCTTAAAAACGACCTGCTTCCAAAACTCTGACATCAAAATCCAGAAGTGTCGCAGGCCCCGGTTACTGGAAAAGGGCTCACTTTGTCACGTTGGCCGTCCAATTATCTAACCCATCGATCGGAACATAAATATTGCTCTTCCATTTCCGCGTGACACCGGAGCCTGTTTTTCGCCGGGGAGCCCTGTCATTCTGGAAGGCCATGGAGCGACAGCAAGGATTACGATTTTCTCCACACGGAGTCTATGCCTACCCTCAGGGCTGGTGTCTGCACTGCCTTCGCTAGTGCTTCTCATGCAGCCTGTTGGAGAACCAGGCAAATAACTAGCTGAACTGATGTATCCCTGGGAGATCCCTGCGCTCCCCCTAGAGCAGTGCTTTTCAACCTTTTTTTTTCATTTGTGGACCTCTAAAAAATTTTGAATGGAGATGTGGACCCCTTTGCAAATCTAGGACATGCGCTGCGAATTCCCCCCCCCCACCTGGACCCTGGTTGAAAGCTGTAAAGGGATAAGATGCCCTGGGGGGTGGGAAAGCCAAAGGCCCTCTCTGCCCCATGCATCTGACCACGGCCCCTGCTGGCCCCTGCTGGTCCCTCGGGTACAGAGCCCAGGATAGGCCACTATTTCTAGGGACAGGAATGGCACATCCTGGGACTTGCCCGGGAAAGAACTCAGGGGTCCCTGTGTGAGATTAGGACACATGGGGCGTGTCACCCTTGGCCTTGGACGTTGCTCCCAAGCCGGGCTGGTGAGATGCAGCAGATGGGTGGGTGGGGCTGTCTAGGAGTGGCAGACGCAGGGGATCCAGCCCTGTCCATGCAGAAAGCACCAAAGGCTGCTGGAGACCTGGCTGTGAGGGAACTGGCCCCACTTGGGCTGACAGCAGGGTTTGAACCCGCAACCCCCTTTGTTGGACGCCCCTGCTGCAGGGACCGAACAGCCACGCCCCAGAGCGGGCCACCGGACCCAGAAACAGTGCAGAAGCCACAAGTGGGGGGCAAAGACCCTCTTCCCCTAGCTTGGGCTATGTCAACCCCCTCGCGTCTGCCCTGTGGAAACCCAGAGTCGGGGCAGTCCTGGGATCCCTGGAGCTTTGGGGGTGCCAAATCTGGCTGTAACCAGAGCAATGGCTGTGTGGCTGCTCCTTCTTGGAACCAAGGACCTGGGGGAGGGAATCTGTTAAGAACCAGCCCTGGGCCCCTTGGAAGGTTCATTCAGACAAGCAGAAGGAGGCGGGCTGGGGGCATCCCCGGACACCAGCCAGTGAAATGAGCACCACCCGCACTGCAAAGAAACCCCCGTGGTCCTCCGCAAGCCCCTCTCAGCCGGGGATCCCTGCAAAAGTTAAGGGCATCCAAGGGAGCCAATGGGGATAAACAGGCCAGGACGAATGGAGGCTGGAAAGAATACGGCTTCCAACCAACAGAGGAGGGAGGGCCTGGGGCGACCTCCCCATAGCCGCAGTGGAGGCCGAACACCTTAACTAGCTTGGAAATGGCTCTTGTTCAGTCTCCAACCGATGACACGGCTCCCTGGAGGCCCAGTGGCTGAGGGCCTTCAACATCTTGGGGAATTTCACCCTCCTCCATTATCACAAGCCCCTCGTTAGCAGGTCAGGGTCGTTATCCCTGTTGTGCAGCTGGAAAAACCAAGGCACAGAGAGGGCCTGTGGTGTGGGGTGGTCCCACAGCCACCGAGTACCAGCGCTGGGATCAGCCTCTGTTGTCCTGATGGCCGCGACAGCTGTCTGCTCATCAGGCCCTGCCGCCTTCAGCAAGAAGGGGTGGAGAGCACTGGGGTGAAAAAGCACGAACAAGTGTGGAGCGTATTAGCAATGTGCATCCCAGCCAGCAGAGCAGAAGGGGTCCCGGCAAGCGAACCCCAGGTTAGAACCCGGCAGCTGATGGCCCCGGGTGGCTAGTTAGTGGATGGCTAGGTAGGTGTGGGAATGGACGGATAAATGGGTGGGCGTGTATAGGGATGGATGGACATATAGATGTATAAGGAGATGGATGTATAAATGGGTGGGTGTGTACAGGGATGAATGGACAGATAGATGTGTAAGGAGATGGATGGACGGACGGACGTGTGTGGGAATGGATGGACGGATGGGCGTATATGGGGATGGAGGGAAGTCAATGCTCTGTCCTGTGCTTTAGCCACTAGATGTTGCTTCTCCTCTGAGTCACCCCCCCACACACACACACCACCACCATCACTCTGGAGGAGGTGGCGGTGGAGGAAATGAGCCGCAGGAGCAGCGTGGAGCCAGCCATGCAAACCGGCTGCTCCGTGTTCCCGTCTATAATCAATCACCCGCCAGCTCCCCGGATGCGGTGCAATAATATTTACTCGGCTAAAAGCCACCGGGGAAGCTCAAAAATCAATGTTAACTTCTCGGCGTCTCCCAGCATCCGGCCACTCACGTCAGAGAGAGCAAAGCTGGGAGGGGATGGGGGAGGGCTGGGAGCCTGGGAGAGAGAGAGACTAATTGCCCCTCACCCTAAGAGCCAGCCCCAGGGGAACAAGGGGACGTGCAAGCCAGAGTCTACTCCAGAGACCCCTTGCACGCCAAGACCTGGGGGGGGAGACTCCTCCTCCTCCCCCATTCCACATGTGATGGTCCCCAGCACCCAGCCAAGTCACGCAGCCATGCGCTGGGGGCTGAAAGAATGGCAACATAGTCTGGGGGGACAGGGCACTGCATTGGGAGCCAGGACCTCCACTGTGAGAGGAGGGTGTGGACAAGTGATCAGAACAGGCTGGGCTGGGAGCCGGGACTCCTGAGTTCTAGTCCCAGGTCTGGAAGGGGAGTGGGGTCCAGCGGTCAGAGTATGGGGGTGGAGGGTGGAGATCAGGACTCCTGGGTTCTATTCCCAGCTCTGAGCGGGACTTCTACTCGAGCCTCTGTCTCTGTCACACCCGCGGCTCATTGCCTGAACCCTGTGCAGACTGCCTTTGCCTCCCCTGCCGGTCCCCTGGCAGGGCCGTGCGCTGCTTCTGTTCTCTTCCTTTGTCAACGAAATAAAAACATTCTGATTTGATTAAAAAAAGCCCAGCTGCAATTGGGACTGGGAGCCAAGAGCTGAGCGCTCCCCTGCCCAGCCCCGGGCACCCTTCCCCATCACACTAATGGACAGCGAAGAGCAGGGAGCTGAGTGGGGGTTTGATCCTGCTCTGGCCCGATTCTGGTATAAAGCCAGAGGAACTCCGTTGACTACAAGGTAAAGGCTCTGTTGTGTTCTCTCTGAGGGGGGGCTGAACCCCTCTCTCTACATGTGGGTGTGCGCTGGGATCTGGGGGCCCTGCCCCTCTAGAGGCATCCCTACCCCCTTCCAGTGAGCTGGGATATTCAGTTTTGGGCAGTGAATTCTAGTCGGTCCTGGCTCTCACAACATGGGTCGCCTTGCCCCGTCGGATCCCTGTTGGGATCTGCCAGGTGTAAATGAAGCAGAATCCAGCTTTTGACTCTCCGGGCCTCCCAGCGCCCTTGGTGCAACCCCCCCCCCGCCCCTCCCCGGCTTGGCAAAGCCATCCCAAATCAGCCCAAGGCTTCACTTACAGACCCAGCCTGGGTCCCACTCAGAGCTGGGCAGTGGTGCCTGATCAACAGCTCTGGAGAAGGCCAGGCTCATCCGCGGGGCAAGCTTCCCACACCTGGGGCCCCCATCCCCTGCCAGTGTGTCTCCCCATGCCACGTAGGGCCAGGGCCAAGAAGGGGGCGCTGTCCCTGATGGCCAGGGGGCCAATCTGTGCCTGTTAGGACCTGGCCACCTCACTGCCCATCAGTGGCGCTGGTATCCTGGGCCCCTCTTACTGAAGTTCCCACAAACAGCTCCAGAGAGAGCCCCCGCTTCCCAGTCAGAGACACCAGTCCCCCTGGCTACCAACCAGCAGACATCTCCAGCGCTTTCCCTCTGGGCCTGGGCTGGAAGAGCCTCATCCCCCATTCCCTCCCCCTGCCCCCCAGCCAGCCAGTCCCCCCCAACCCAGACCTGTCTGGCCTCAGCTCCCTTTTCTGAAAGCACACCCCTTTAAATGAAACACCCCTGGGGCCAAACCCTGATTTCATTAACCTGGAGTAGAACCACTCGTGGCAGTTCTGGATGGGAGCCAGGGAAAGCTGACAGAGCAGTCCATAGCCGCCCTGGGACAGCCACAATCCAAAACTAGATTGAGCCCCGTGTGGAATGAGATCCAAACCTGTATTGACCTCCCTGGACATAAAGATCAGAATCTGGATGGCACCTGCTGCAAACAGGGAGCTGGATCCAAACTGACCTGTGTTCAGATACCAGAAACTGGGTTGATCTCTATGTACAGAGAGCAGAGTCCAGATGGCCCCCGCTGGTAATGGAGATCTGGATCCAAAGTGACTCGTACACAGAGACCAGAATCCGGATTGATGCCTGTCTGTACAGAGACCAGAATCCGGGTTGATCCCTGCGTGTACAGAGACCAGAATCCGGACTGATCCCTGCCTTTACAGAGACCAGAATCCGGATTGATCCCTGCGTGTACAGGGACCGGAATCCGGATTGATCCCTGCGTGTAAAGAGACCAGAATCCGGATTGATCCCTGTGTGTACAGGGACCAGAATCCGGATTGATCCCTGCGTGTAAAGAGACCAGAATCTGGATTGATCCCTGTGTGTACAGGGACCAGAATCCGGACTGATCCTTGCATGTATAGAGACCAGAATCCGGATTGATCCCTGCCTGTACAGAGACCAGAATCCGGATTGATCCCTGCCTGTACAGAGACCAGAATCCGGA
>ML675709.1:1413455-1439923 GCA_007922155.1 Mesoclemmys tuberculata
AGAAAGAAAGAAAGAAAGAAAGAAAGAAAGAAAGAAAGAAAGAAAGAAAGAAAGAAAGAAAGAAAGGAGGGAGGGAGGGAGGGAGGGAAGGAGGGAAGAAAGGTGCTGCTGCATCTTTTTCATACCTCCCCTGCAGTCTCACAAAAATGGTATCATTATGCCCATTGGGGAAACTGAGGCACACAGCTCAGGAGTAACTCGCTCAGCATTCCACCGGGAGTTGGTGGCAGAGCTGGGAACGCCCTCCGGGAGCTGAGACAGCCTGCGGCCAGTCCCCTGGGCCCTGCCACCATGACATTGTCATCACTTTACCACTGGGTTACAAAGCCCTTAGAGGGCAACTGGCTTATGCTGAAGCTAGTGTTTTTCCCAGGAATTAAAACGTGGGGGGGTTGAAATTATAGGTGAGTGAGGGCCAAGGGGTGAGACCATGAGGGGGAAGGTGGGCTGTATGCCCCATAGTAAAAACTGAAAAACGTTCCATGGCCCTTTTATTAGATTTAACTGATGGTTTAAAACCATGACACCAATTCAAGTTGGCTACTCAAGCCTTCTATGAAGCGTTACATCTACCTCCTTCTTGGTTTCTTCTTGTAATTTTGCCCATCTCTGTTAATGAACATCTCAAATGCAGCGTATTCATCTTTGGCTTTGCCTAATCGTGTGCCCGGGACATCTAGTCCTTCATTTGATATGCTCATTCAGTCAGCCACGTGATCAGGCAGAAGGCGACTTTTTTCAGAACACACAAATTCTATTCACCGATGAAAAAGAATCCTCAGCGTAGCTGTTCTGCCTGGGAGTACAAAGAGGTGAAATCCTACTGCTTTCATCCCAGGAAACACAGCACAAAAGCGGGTTGAGCCGCTAGCGATGATAAAAAAGAAATTAAAGTCAAATCTTCATTCATTCATCATATGACATTCCACACTGTATTCAAATTCTCTGTTCTGTCCTGCTCACAGGGCAGCCTCATTGCTGATAGGGCCTCAATTCACTCCACTGTCAGTATTTTAACAGATGGGCACCTGTAAAAGCTACGTAGAGGTTGAGCAGAATCCAGAAGCTGCTTCTTGTTTGTAAGAATCAAGTCTGTACTTTTTCAGCTGGCTTAACAAACACTCCTTGTCCTCTTCACTTAATGGTTCATTATAAGTGCCTTCATTAGTCAACTTCTGGACTAAAGGCTTTGCTTGGTCCGGTATGATTTCAATGGATAGCTGTCTGATTGATCCAAGCGTAGCTTCTATTTCTGGACAAAGATCTACCACTGTTATAGCAGATGTCTGAACGTCATTGTTTAATCACCCAAGTGGTTTCAACAGTAGACTTACAAAAAAAAAGAATGATTGTCTTCTCTGAACACAGTAGCAAAAGCAGGCCGCCAGCCTCGCTACTTAAATCCAGCCCATCTTGGTAGATACTGTCCAAAGTCAGTAACAGTAATTTTAAGACATCTGCCAACGATCGCTCATGAGAAAGCCAGTAGATTTTCCGAAGTTGGACTAATTTGAACTTCAGTCCCAGAGCATCTTCCATTTTCCCAAGGCATTCAGTCTTTTGGGGTTCTTGTTTTTTTAAAAAAAGTATAACGAAGACGTTACATTTATGGCTTTTTTAATTTTTGAAGATTCTGCAGCTCGCGTCGTGCTAGTTGAGTAGATCATAGAATGATAGAATCGTAGGACCGGAAGGGACCTAGAGAGGTCATCTAGTCCAGTCCCCTAACTCAAAGTAGGACTCAGTATTATCTAGACATTCACTGACAAGTGTTTGTCTAACATGCTCTTAAAAACCTCCAAGGATGGAGATTCCACAACCTCCCTAGGCAATTTATTCCAGTGCTTAACTATCCTGATAGTTAGGAAGCTTTCCTAATGTCCAACCTAAACCTCCCTTGCTGTAATTTAAGCCCATTGCTTCTTGTCCTGTCCGCAGAGGTTAACAAGAAAAATTTTCCTCCCTCCTCCTTGTAACAATCTTTTATCTACCTGAAAACTCAATCTTCTCTTTTCCAAGCTAAACAAATCCAATTCTTTCAAGCTTTCCTCACAGATCCTGTTTGCTAGACTTTTAATCATTTTTGTTGCTCTTCTCTGGACTTTCTCCAATTTGTCTGCATCTTTCCTGAAATGTGGCTCCCAGAACTGGACAGGATACCCCAGGTGAGGCTGCATCAGTGCAGACTAAAGTGGAAGAATTGCTTCTCATGTCTTGCTTACAACACTCCTGTTGATATACCCCAGAAAGATGTTTGTTTTTTTCCCCGCCAAATCCCTTTTCCGCTGTTCTCCTTCCTAGGCACTCGTTTCTCATTTTGCATGGGTGCAACTGATTGTTCCTTTGTAAGTGCAGTACTTTGCATTTCTCCTTATTGAATTCCTTCCTATTTCCTTCAGACCATTTCTCCAGTCAGTCCAGATCATTTTGAATTTTAATCCTTTCCTCCAAAGCACTTGCAACCCCTCCCAGCTTGGTATCGTCTGCAAACTTTATAAATGTTATCTCTATGCCATTATCTAAATCATCGATGAAAATATTGAGCAGAACGGGACCCAGGACCAATCCCTGCATGACCCCCTTGATATGTCCTTCCAGCTTGATTGTGAACCACTGATAAATACTCTCTAGGAATGGTTTTCCAACTAGGTAAGCACCCACCTTATAGAGCTGGCCAACACCATGGAGCTTTGTCAACAAAAGCTGACTTTTGTTGAGAAAACAGTGGAGGTGCACACACCGAAATGCTCCTCCCACCCATGTAACTCCCCTGCTATGCCTACATCATAAAACCACCTCCATGAGAGGTGTGGGGCTCATGTCGGCATGGATAGGGCAACACAACGTGAGTGTAGACGCTGCTTTCCTTTCATCAGCTGTTGGCTGTCATTCTTGGCAATGGAGTCATGAAACCAACAAGAAAATGGGGCAGCTGAGCGGGGCGAGAAGCCTCTGGCAGATGGACCCCGGTTCCTGGTGGGGAGCAGGGAGACGAGAAGCCCATGTGGCATCTCTGCCCGCTTCCCACTGGGAGTTGGGCAGCCTTGTCTATTTCACGGCTGGGGAGTGGGGGGCGGTGAGAATCCGGGGCAGCTGGACCCTGCTTCGCCACGGCAAGAAGCCCCAGGCAGTTTCCTCCCACTCCCAGTGGGGAACAGGGAGGGCAGACGCCCCTGGTGGCTTCTCCTGGCTCTTGGTGTGGACCAATCTATACTGACTGTTACTTATCACCTTATTATCTTCTAAGTGTTTGCAGCGTGATTGCTTAATTATTTGCTCCATTATCCTTCTGGGTGCTGAAGTTAAGGGCGCCTCTGCCGTGTGTCTAGGGGAGATTAGGGTTACGCTTTTCTCCGAGCAAAAGCTTGTACTCAGAGACGTTTGCAGCTCCATCAAATGCACGAGGCAGCCATCCGTTTGGAGTCCAATTTACAAGCATTTAACTCTTCTAAGATGTAGGCCGTCACAGATGCAGCCAGTGTGTCTTCTGGTACCTCAATACCTAGAAATGCATCTATTGGCCCACCACTGACATCAAGATAACATGTGCTATGACTTAATACTTGACGTCCATTTGCCTCGGTGCAGTCATCAGCCATGCGTGCAAACTTTTTGAACGAGGTGAGAGAGTTCTTCACTTTTTGAACGGCTGAATCTTTCGCTGCTGCACCGCATGCTTCTAACCCAGCAGCCGAGTATCTTGCAGAAAGATAGCAAGCGTTTGCTGGTCTTGTTCGGAGCCAGCGTTGAAATTCAGGGTTAATAAGTGACAACGCACTTAACATGGGTCTCTTGTTTGTAGCGTGCGGTACCTTTTGCTCCAATAGAAAGTGTGATGTGACAGCCATGTTTGTGTGCATACACTGTGGTCTAGCTCCAAGCATTTTTAACAGCCTCATAAAGTACTCCTCAAACTGACTTTGACGGCGACTGGCTCATAAGGCTTTGTGCGTGTCGCTGCAGCCCAGAGATCGGTGTTTTGCCTCCTTTTCTTGTCGTGTGTCAGCACTGGCTTTGCTGATCGGTCTGGCAAGCCAAGCTCCTTCAGTTTTATGGGTTGTAGCAGCGGCTACAGTGCCACAGAATGGCAGCCAGGCCGGGACCGGAGCAGGATTCAGAAGAGGACCAGAGGGTGAGAACATCCAGAGTTACATGCGTATGGATTTTTTTTTTAAACTAAACAAGTGCGGAAGGGCTGTGAGCCCTCCTGCTTCAAGGCACCGAAGGGGCTGGAAGGTAACATCCCTTGGAGGCAGGATATTCCACAATCACCCACTCAAGGGCAGTGATTGCACTTTCCTTCTCTAAAGCTGGTCCCAGCCAGCGCTGGAGCCGGGATGTGGTGCTAGAAGGGTCGTCCAGACAAGGCTTTCCTCTGTGCGGCACATGCTGTGTATCCCCTTGGCCCACCGGCTTGACCGGAGCGGCGAGTATTCAGTGCCCCTGGCTATCAGCGCACATGGGGGACCTGGTGCACAGCTCACCGGACAGAAAGAGGCTCCAGTAGGCTTTGGAGCTGGACCATAGTTAGGTGCCTTGAACATGGCTCTATGTTCCTGACTCCCAGGAGCTCTGGTGGCCGAGGGATAACATACAGCCGCCCCGCCCCATTCTCCACTTCCCTTTCTTGAGTGGGGAGGGAGGGAGCAGAAGTTACTGATTTACCTGCGGGTGAAAGTTGCTTTTAACCAGGCACTTTACACACCTTGTCCCTGATCCTGGGCGGGTCTCAAGCAATGTGTCTCCAATGACGTCTGTGGTGCTATGAAAGTGACACCAGCTGGGATCTGGTTCATTGACTCAATAGAGCAATACCCACTGACCCCAGCTGGGATCTGGCCCATGGACACCAATGGAGCTACATCTGATAGACACCAGCTGAGGAGTTGGCCTCATTCATTTTCCCCTACGAGAAACCCTCTCCAATTGCTTGTTTCCAGCACCGAGGCGATTGCTCCTTGCGAGGTCATTGAACAAATGCTCAACTCCCGTCTCATGGCCTCTGGTGTAAATCAGGAGTGACCCCACTGGAGACAATGGGTCTGAGTCCCCTCTCGCTCTCCCTGGTGGAAATCAGGCAAAGCCTACAGGACTCTGGCAGAGCCCCCTAGCATAGAAGCGGTGTCTGCCATGTGGGGGCAGGGCCTCCCTGCCGGACGCTACCTGTGCCGGCACAAGCATTCTTCCAGGGACATAGCTGCGTCTACACCGCGGGTTCCAGTGACGTAACGATGTCGACCAACATAGCTATACTGGGACACAGTTTTAGTGTAGACCAGCACAGGCTCTCAGCCCCCCAGCATTGCCCCAATGTGCACCACAGACAGAAGGAGGGCATGCATTGGAAAGCTCTCGTGAGGCCGGTCAGTATCATCTAGCTAGGGAAACTGAGGCATCGAGCTGGGAGGGGAACTTTCCCTTGGTGAGCATTTGGCAGTTTACCCTCCTTCATGTCATCTAAGCCATTAGAGCTTTAGAAGGCAGGCATGCCCACACAAAACAATTAGTAAAATCCGTCACCTTTAAGAAAATCTGTTATTTGGTGGGGGTTGTGTTTCTGGAGCCTTTCTCAAATGACCCCAAATTCTGATCACTAATTCTACCCCAGACCCCTGGGAGGCACAACAGATTTCAAGACAATCTGCAGACGCATGTGCATTTTAGAGCCCTTCCAAAAAAAATTAACCTTTACACAGAAAAGACTTCTCAGTGTGAACTGTAGCAAAGCGAGGGCTCCATTAAAATATTATACAAAACAAAAATCTGTGCATGTGGCAACTGGCCCTCGTAATCCCCCATCTGTGCAGTCTCCTTCACACATCCAATGAAACTGTTGCATACAAATTAACTGCAGTGTGAGGCTGGTGACTGGTTGAATTACATGATATCTAGGCTTGCAAGGATTAGCTATTTTTTGGTAAATGTCGGTAAACATCGACTTCGCGGTACACACGCACGTCGACGAAAAGATATTTCCATCGATAACAGGCTAAATTTACAGATAGGCAAAGGAAGAAAAAGACTGCTTGAGCATTTATTAGACTCAGAATCGAGCAATTTAGACACCTGAATTTGGCTTATTCCAAAGGGACTAGCAAATGAACGCGTTCTCAGATGCATTCACAAGATGAAAACACCATATCCCTCGTGGGCGAACGCTTTGCACAAAGCAATCACTCCAGAACTGATTTTTTTGGTACTTGGCCCCAAGAGCAACCTGTCCAATGCCTTGAAAAGGTGAGAGAGGGAAATTATATTCACAACTCTGCAAGACACCAAAAGCCGTGGCTTTAATAAGGACGCCGATTTTATGGCTCGTTACAGTATAACAATCTGTAACCCGAGCCACCCTGCAGATTACCTTTGATTGTCCACTTCAAACCATGTATGCGTAACAATCTAACTCCAGCTGCTTATTTCATTTCAAGTGACCACCTTTAACGTGTTACCCCTTCTGCCAAACAATTTTTCTTATCTGTTAATTTTTCCCCTCCCCCTCCCCTGGGCTTGATAGCCTTGAATATGCACCAAGCGTGCCCGTTCTCAGCTCCTCAACCCACTCTCAGCCGTGTGCTCTTGTTCCACTCTCCCAGCGTGCCTGTTCTCAGCTCTCCACCCACAGGGGCAGGGACTACAGATGCCAGCTCACCTGGGGAAAAGGCACAGGGGATCAGACCTCCATTGTGTGACAGGGCCCCCCAGATTCCAGCTCTGAAGGGACAAGGGCCCCCCAGATCCTGACTGCCACATAGGAAGGGAGACTGGGCCCAGCACACACCCAGAAGGGGAGAATGTGGGGCTGACCCATGCCCCCTGCTCGTCCTCTTTGCCTGGCCACCCACCCCTACGTCACTCCTCCCAGGTCCCACCCCTCCCCCATCACCCACCTCCATTAATTCCCCCTCCCCAAAATTGCCCTCTTCCCTCCCAGCACAAGTGGGCATGTGAGACAATGTTCAAACTAGCCTGAACGCCTCCAGATTTCGTTTCCCTAAAGCCACCTCCCGCCCCAACAGAGGCAGATAGTAGTGACGTGCCTCGATTTCCCCCACCACACACACCCTGGGGTGAATTTGAACTCACAGCTGCTGCGTGTCACCAACCCCTGGAGCCAGCTGGGTCCTACGAGTGGTACCTAGCGAGCCGCCGACTTGGGTGCTCTGCCAACCTGAGCTGCACAATCTGTTTGGCACGGGACAGCGTGAGGCCCACATGTAACAGGGGAGCCAAACTCTTTCGTGCTCTACTGGAGGGGTAGTGGGTGCCACAGACTAGCAGGGGTAAATGCTACGCATTTGAGACCCCTTAGGGCATGAGCAGAGCCATGGTTTGAGGGCTAGATTGGCCAGTGGAATCTGTCAGCATTAAGAAGTGCTGGGTTTTGGGGGTACCCAGATTGCTAACCTGACCAGTCCCCCTCTGGTGGGGCACTCTGAAAGGACAGGATGGTAAGGGGGCCCTGGAAGCAGCGTCAGAGCCGTGGCCACCCCGGCCCTCTCTAAAAGGAAACGGGCTGAGACTTTTTTCTTCAATCTTGGGCTTCCCCAAGGTCTAGGACTCTCAGCCTCGCTCGTGACTGGATATGGGCCTGGGGAAGCCCACAGGCTTTTCGTTTGGATTATATCCCCTCCCGCAAGGGGGCAGAGGCCTTCGACCGCACAGCTGGTGGACTGGTCGTCAGCCTCCCTGACAGAGCAATGCCAGCTTCCCACCCTCTCCCCTATGGGGATGCCTACAGCCCACCCGTGGGGCAGCGCATTGCAAAGCAAGGCGAGTAACCCGGCCGCTTGCAGAGCCCATGGAAGAGTGGCCCCTGAAAAAGAAAGGAATTCTTACCCCTAACGCTAGCAGCCCCCGTCCTTCTATTCTCTGTGGGGGGTATAGACCCCAGTACAAGCCCTTTCCAGTCGTGCGTTAAGCAACGCAGCGAACATCTGTCACATGCTGTTTATTCGCTCAGCCTCTCCCCCAAGGGAGAAGTGCGTGTCTGGTTTTGGGGGAGCAGGGGAGGGGTTGTGTGCATTTTGTGGTGTGCATTTTGTTGGGGTTTTTTTTTTAATAATACACCTGTTGTTGTGCATTTCTGTTAGAGAAGGCACGGTCTAAAACACTTCAGCCCCTCTGCTGCACCCCAGCCCATGTGAACCCCCAACAAAGAAACACAACTGCATCCCCCCTCGCTATATCCTAGCCCCTAGAGCCCCCCTGCCCCTCTCCCACACACACACTGAGTCATGACTCCATTCAGCTTATCAAAGAGAAGGTGGAGGGAGGACTTGATCCCCATCTAGAAGCACCTGGAAGTAAGGAAACAATCATAGATGAGGGTTGGAAGGGACCTCAGGAGGTATCTAGTCCAACCCCCTGCTCAAAGCAGGGCTAACCTCAGCTAAATCATCCCGGCCAGGGCTTTGTCAAACCGCAGCTTAAAAACCTCTACGGATGGAGATTACACCCCCCTCCCCAGCTAACCCATTCCAGTGCTTCACTGCCCTCCTAGGGAAATATTTAGTAATGGGCTCTTCAGCCTAGCAGACAAAGGTCTAACAAGATCCACTGGCTGAGAGCTACAGTGAGACAAATTCAGGCTGGAAAGAAGGTGTAAAATGTTAACCGCGGGGGCAATTCACCATTGGAACAACTTACCAAAGGCTGGGGTGGATTCTCGGTGACCGGCGATTTTAAAATCGAGGTGGGATTGTTTTAGAAAAGGAGCGGCTCTGTTTCAACCAGGCATTCAGGACCGCCCTCTGGCCTGTGTTATCCCGAAGATCAGACTACCTGGTCGCAAGGGTCCCCTCTGGCCTTGGTATCTGGGTCTCCATCCCCACCGCGACGCTAAAGCACCTTCCAGCGCTGAGCTGTGGCTACCTCAATTCTGTTGCCGAGGGCAGTGAGCTGGGGGCCCGGGAGGGAGCAGAGGCTCCATTCGGATATCGATCGGTCCCAGGATTGGAGGCTTGCCAATGGCCATCGCAGCGGCGGGAAGTTTTAATAAGTAACAGGACCAGGTTCCCTGCACCCGTTGCAGAAGACGCCGCCCCACCTCCCAGGGTGCAGGGCCGACATGCTGGAATTCCCCCTTCCCCGCCCCAGGCCCTCAGGAGTCAAGGCTAAGCGGAGCAGCGTGTGCCAGGCCTGTCACCCGTGTCAAGACGGAGGTTTGCACCACCTGGGACTGACATCACTCCCTCCAAGGCACTGGGGGCCGGAGGGCTGAGCACACAGCTTGCTGTCATCAGCTCTTCCTGGTCCCTGCATCCTAGCCTTGCACGTAAATGGATTAGATTAGATTCAAATCCACAGATTCACACACAAACGATGGGTTAAACATCCCCGTTCGTTACAAGCTGCTGGCCTGACTTCCCCCTGCTTCACTGCCCGGCCTGGGCTATTGTGTCCGTTGCTGTGTAACACAGCTGCCACGTCTCACCCCAGAGGCAGCTGCATTTCAGGGCTGGGTGAAGAGCTCTCTCCGTGGAGACTAGGGATTGAGCGGCATTATGAGAACGCAGGGAAGTAAGCAGCTGCGTGAGGAAGGACTAGTGAATTGGGCTGGCCAATTCTCCTTTCACATGTCCTGGGTTAAATCCGTGGGAACTCTGCCAGAGACTGTGGTGTTAATGGAGAAGAACAAGGCTCCTTATATTCCAGGTTGCAATAATCTGCCCATAGGGGAAGTTACTTTCCAGGCCCTTCAAACCAAGAGGTTTATGCCCTCTAGCATGGGGCTGGCTACCAACGCAGTGGTGGCAGGTAACTGTCCAGTTCTACTCGCCTTAGCTGGGGCACTGGGGCCAGTTCCGGGCTTCGCACTTTAAGACAGATGTGGATAAATTGGAGAGAGTCCAGAGGAAAACAACCAAACTCAGGCCTGGTCTACGCTGCCGGCAAAATTCAGCAGCAGGCGACGGGAGTTAGCTTGCATAAGTCCCGTTGCCTTTGTAACTTCCATTTAGCGCGCTGCCTCCAGCGGGCTGCACCAGCGAGAAATGCGTACCTGTCGACGCAGCGCTGCGCTTTCTGGGGAGGGGGTTTTATTAAATCGACTTCCGGATCGAGTGAGTGGGTCTTCACTGCCGCTCAGTCGACCCGGATAAATTGCTCCGACGGCAGCTCCTTTGTAGCAGAGAAGGCTGAGGAGAACCTGGTGAATATGGAAGGGACTGGGATCAAGAGAAAGCAATCAATTATTCTGCACATCCACAGAGGTCGGACCGGAAGGAATCGGCTCGGTTTGCAGCACAGGGAAATCAGAATGAATATTAGGAAAACTTTCTAGCTCTACGGTGGTCACCCACGGAGGCTGGGGCAGCTCCATCAGTGGGGTTTTTTCAGGACAGTCTGTTACAGTCGGGGTCCAGACACCCCTAGGAGAGAACAGAAGGTTTAAACCCCCTGCATGAGCCTTTGGACCAAACAACTGCAGACGATATTATTGAACCATCCAAGTGTCTCTGGTGAGGTCGTTGATGCAAGCTTGTAATGTTCGCAGCCTGCTGGGCATCGTGAGAGATGCATAGAGACGGGGGCCAGGAACTTCATGTCTATTGCACTCTGCGCTCACAGTTGCAGCTGTGCCTCACAGGAGGGAGGGGCTCCTCCCAGGCCAGCTCCAAGAAACCATGCATCATCCACAGCAGGAAAAGACAATGATGGACCATTAGGGTTAATGGAAAGACATCGAGACGTCTGCAGGCTCTGAGATCTCCCCACATGTGTCATCAGACCTGGAGAGGAAAGAACAAAAGGGGAAAAACCATTTTGAAACAGGCTTGTAGGATGGGACTGAGGAATTTTAGCCAGAAGCTGAGGGAGAGTCTCTGGCCATGCCCAGTGGATCTTAGGGAGCATGTTGGGAAACAGTTCAGAGGCAGTGGAGAGCTTTTATTACAAAAGGGAATCCATGCAGCTATCCGGGGGGGCTGGTTTCATACCTTTGGCAGGGACGAACCAGAGGGGAACGGCCCAAGGGCCTGGTAGTTAAGAATTCAGGGAGGAGGGAGTTGGGGACACTCAGGACCACACCCCGCAAAGAGTAACAAGGCTGGGGAAGCCCAGGGGAGACCTTGAGCTCGGGAATTGAAACACAGCTGCACAGTAGACAGGCCCCCTAACCTACAGGGCGGGTGGCGACAGGACCCCTTACTGATCTGGGGGATCCCCCAAAGTCACACACAGGGATGGTCTGGGTGCACTCAATCCTGCCTCGGTGCCACCCCGTGACCCTGGAATGCTATGAACCCACATCCAGCTGCCGCAGGCTGGGATCTCCGCCGCAAGCGCCCCGGGCAGTCACAATCCGTTTCTGTGTCCTCTGACCTGCCCTGTGCCTGCCTCTGTCCTTCCACCTTGCATCAGGAGGGGTCTTTACAGCCGTTCCCCCAGCCCCGACCAAGCAAAGGTCTGATGCGCTCTCAGCACAGCCGCACGGGTGCCAGAGTTAAGGGTATCTGGGCATCCTTCACTCTGTCCAGCTAGATTTTCAAACACTTCAGGGGTTTCTTATCCAGAACCTTCGCTATGTCACGGGGTCATTCACTCTGGGGGAGGCCTCCTGGCAGCCACATCTCCTTCCAGGTCAGACAGCCCCTTCCAACGGTGGCCCACACCACATCCCCCCTCACTCTCCAGGTGCTCTTTCTCCATGACGCAGCCCACCGTGACATCCTCCCCTTCTGGGATATCAAAGTCCCACAGGATCCGCTCCCCCCACACCGTTAACTTCCAGGCAGGCTTCCACTCCAAGGTCAGGACCTGTGCCACTTCCCCAGCACCTGAGGGAAGAACCCAGGCTCACCCACTGCCTTGGGTCCCAGCCCAAGGACCCCGTGGCCAGCAACAGTCTGATAGCTCCCCCCGCTTGCTGCTATTTCTCTACTTCCGACTGTCTTGCCCCCACCCTGTGTGGCATTGCCAAGCTCCCCCATCCCAGGGAGTAACTGCAAACTAGTTCCCCTCTTCGCTCCAAACAAACCTCCCTTTTCCCAAGGAGCCGCTGCCGTCTACTGCCCAGCTTCCTCCCTTTATATAGGCCCAGCCCGCGCCTTCCCAGCTGAACTTCATTTTCCGTTGGGCTGTATTGCCTTTCCATCATCTAGGTGCAACAAACAAGGTTAATCGGCCTAATTTAAGCTGCTCTGCCTCGCAGGGGGGTGGACACCCCAGGGGTGGGTGAATTCGAGGCACCAGCCCGTTGGTACCGAGACACCCATCAGCGCTCAGCTGCTGGAGCCTGTCGTCCAAAAGCGTCAGCCCTGTGACCCGATGCCTTGGGCCTGGGAACAGCCACACCCCTTCCCCAGGCTGCCCCAGGATTCTTCTCTCAGTCAGCGCAGGTGCTGGGCGAGAGATGGGCCTGATCCCCTGCTCGCTCCCCGCCTGCTGGCCGCGGGGCCGGCGCTCTGAGCTCTCGTGGCGTTCTCACCGCGATAGGATTGCGGCTGGCTGGGAGCTGCCTGGCCGTGACATGAGACGTTCCAGCCTGCTGGCAAATCTGAGCCCCCTGACGGCTGCCTGCCCCACCTGGCCACCTCTGGGGGCAGAGCAAAGCCCTCCCCTTCCCCACCGCAACCTGAAGCCATTCTCATGGGGGCGGGGGGAGCAGAGTGTCCAGCGGCTCAGGGCAGCTCCCCCCCTCGTGTGAGCAATGGGGACGGGACGGTGGCCCTGCTTCTCTCCCTCCTCCCACAGCATACACCTGGGAAGGGGCAAAGGTGGGTAAAAATCCCCGAGAGCTGCCCCCCATCCTGGAAAGGGCGAGTGGATCCCCCAGGCTTGGGAGAGGGAGACAAAAAATCCCAGGAGGCGCAGAGGTGAGGTTGGAGGAGTGAACGGATGGGGATGAGGACAGGATTATCTGCTTGGCAGGGGACAGGCAGAGGTGGGGTGACAACTCCCGTAGCAGGATCCCAACCCCCCTTGGCCGCCCTGAGCATCACTCAATCCCGGGGGGGGCAGGCGGTGCTCAGCAGCCGAGGCAGACCAAAAACCACAAAAAAAACCTCATGATCTTTCGGGGGCCAACTTATTTTGGCTCTCTTGAGGCCGGCGATCCCACGTGCTGCCGTGCAGCTCTGCTCCAGCTCTTTGGACAGGCTCTGCTTCCGCAGCGACTGCCAGGATGCGGCGGGAGAGATCACGGGAGTGATGGGGCACTCGATGGGGTGGGCTGTGAGTCACTACAGAGAATTCTTTCCCGGGGTCTGGCTGGTGGGTCTTGCCCATACACTCAGGGACTCATTGATGGCCATATTTGGGGGGGGGAAGGAATCTCCCCTGGGTCAGGCTGGCAGAGAGCCTGGGGTTTGGTTTTTTTTTTTACTTCCTGTGCAGCGTGGGGCACAAGCCACGTGCAGGTTTAAACTAGAGAAAATGGTGGATTCTCTGTCACCTGAAGTCTTTAAACCATGATTTGAGGCCGTCAGTAACTCAGCCAGAGGCGAGGGGTCTATTACCAGAGTGGGTGGGCGAGGTTCTGTGTCCTGCCATGTGCAGGAGGTCAGACGAGATGATCTCAATGGTCTTTTCTGGCCTTAAAGTCTCTGAGTTTTTCCCCTTCTCCCAGGCGGTACCCACCACTCACCGCCCGGGCACGGCTGCATGTATGGGCGCTGCCCAGACGGGGCCTTGCAGCACGCAGCGCTCCGAAGGCAGCTCCCCAGGGAGCCGGCGTTTGACGCCCGGGGCTGTGTCAGGCACAGGAGCGAGTCACAAAGCAGGCGGGCCGTGAGCGGAGCGCCCGTGGGGAGCAGATGATGGCGGGGAGCAGGCACAAAAACACATTAGTGAAATGGAGCTGAGCGAGCAGGGGGTGTTTAAAGAAAATGACAAAATTGCCGCCGCGCTCGGTTCTATTCCAGGCGCTGGGCGGGGAAAATGTCAGGGCCAAGGCTCGCTTACGAAGATGCTCCCAAAGGAGAAGCTGGGAGGGGTGAGGGGCCCCCTCCGAGCTTCCCACCCAAACTCCTGGGTCTCATGGCACCCGGAAGCCAGCTGGACTTGGACCTGGTGGCTGCTAAGCACAACCTTGGCCTCTGGCGGCACACACAATCCCAGGAGGGCGTGGGCCACCAGGCCGTCATGTGAGACTTTGGATGGTCGGGCACAGTGTGTGGGGGCCTGTCCCAGCCCTTGCCAGTACCGTGCCCTCCACTGCTTCTCCCCCACTGCCTGGTTCAAACAAAAGGAGCCCATCTGGCACTCGGGCCCAATTTCCAGGGGGCGGAGCCCCTCCCCCCAGCACCCGCTGACTCTTGGGGTCGCTCCACACCATGGAGAGATCCCATGGGGCTCCCTGGCAACTGGGACACCCCCAAATCGGTGGCCACTTTGGAAAGTTGGAGTCTGAATAAAGACAAAGGACGGGCGTGGTATAACTTGGAGGGGCAAAGAAACATCCCGAATCCTTCACCTGGGCTGCAAGCGGGGTTGGGTGGGGTTGGGGGACCTGACCTCCTAGCACAGACAAAATGAGGTCCTGTCCAGCCCCACATTTCTACCACACTCGGGTTCTCTGCCCCAGATAGCACAGACAAGGAGAGAGTGCGACAGCAAGACTGGACACAGGTGAAGAGAAAGGTCACGGTGTGTTACTTCCGGCACATTTATTTCGGGCCGAGGAAAGAGAACGAAGGCTGGGGTGAGCAAGCTGGAGGCGCCTCCTCAGCTGTCCAAAGCACCGTCGGAAAACCTGCGTCGAGACTGACCGTGGCCGGGAGGCTCCGGTGTAAACGGAAGACAGGCGGGGGATGAAATCCCTGCTTGAGAAATACGCTAAGCAGCGGGGAGAACGGATTCACCGGGGAAGGAGGGGGGTGCAAGCCTTGAGGGCGACACAGGTCCCTGTGAGGAGCCCTAC
Source organism: Mesoclemmys tuberculata (assembly GCA_007922155.1). Taxonomy (NCBI): domain Eukaryota; kingdom Metazoa; phylum Chordata; order Testudines; family Chelidae; genus Mesoclemmys; species Mesoclemmys tuberculata. Next base: position 1,428,316 of record ML675709.1, read on the forward strand.
AGAGAGAACTGAGAGAGATAGAGGCCGGAACAGCTGAGCGTGGGAAGCAAAGGAGAGAGCCCCATGCAGGGAGACGCTATCCTGAGGAAAGGAGAATAGCCACAAGCCGTGAGCTCCTGGATCTGGGACATGGCTGTGGGGGTTTTATGCAGACTTCAGTGTCTTCCCTTTGGGCACAATTTTGGGGGGAAGGGGCCGCTTGCAGGTGTTCTGGGAGGGGCGTGGAGCTTTCCAGGCTCCAAGTCCTATTAACCTCCCACCCCTCCCCACATCAATGTTATTAGGTGCGAGTTTGCACGGCTCTGTTGTTAGCCCAGTCCTGTTTGCATGAAATACATGAAAGAACAGAGCTACAAACACCCCCCGCCCGCCTTTCTACCAAGAGGCACGTCAACCTGACACATCGTAACTTTAATCGAAAGCTAAAACCTCAACTAACTCCTCTTGTTCTACCCTTTGAAACGTTCACTTCAGCCTTTTTAAAATATCCATTTCCTGCATAATTATTCAAGTCTGTCTTTGCTTTCTATCATTCTGTTTGTTTTAAGAGTGTCTGTAAAACCACTCCACTGACCATTTTATCTGTTAAGTTTACCCCCTTTCAATAGATTTGTAAAAACCCTATTTTTAGTATAAGAAGGCACCCGGTGAAATGTCATATACCGACCTCAGTGTGAAAGACACTGGCAAAAATGAAATAATGTTTGCTTTAAAAATAATACGTGAATTCTTCGGCTAGGAGTTGGGACTGAGCGATTGAAATGTGAATGGCCGAGCCATTGAGATGGGTGCAGACAGGGAGAGTGATTGAACAGCTGGTCTCAGTAAAGGATGTCGAAACAGAGGAAGAAAACACCAGCCTCACCTAAAACCATTAAGGAAGAAAGGAGCGAAGATAATAACTTGTACCACTCAAATGGCCGAAGAGCAGCCCACCCTGGTAACTTTGAAGTGAGCCCAGTTCAAAGAACAAAATCTGATCAGGCTTGCAACAATGTGGGTGATTGAGGATCACACCAAATGCAGATGCAGCATGACAGAGCAAAAACCCATAGACTTACATAGGCTCTTTGTCCTATAAAATGGGACAGGAAGATGAAGGTTCGGGTCTACATCACCATTCGCCGAACCTTGCTCCTCACCCACATGCTACAGTCCCCTGGCCAGTGACGACCACGAGCACCAACTATAACATCTGTGAGACCCCTATGTATGTTCGTCTGTCTGTGTGTGCCTGTCTGTGTGTATGAGTGTGAACGAAAGAACCAACTGAACCACGTATCAAGGGAGTACACTTTATTAACAAGAGTCTCTGTATTTGTAATCACTAGGTACAACGCAATATTAATGCTGGTACAGCGCGGATGCTGCTTTCTTGGTATTTGCATTATTGATAACATTGACCAAATGTTTGTATTCACAACAAACGTGGCTTGTTGCCTTATCCCCTAAAAAGATCCTGCGATATTTCTTATTTGAATAACACTGTCAGTGTCATGCATCCAATCCTGGGCTTGGCCGCACCGCTGTGCATGCCCCAGCCCACGCATGCTAACCCCCTCGCTCCGCTCCCAAAGAGCTGCCGGTCGCCCTGGGAAATCGCCCAGTGCTCGTCTGGCTGGGGAAAATCGCTGCCCAGACTCACACGGGGGGCTCGCCGCGCTAATGGATCCGGATTCTGTGCAGGGCCGGCGGGAGGGGTGCTACACGTCCCTCGGCCACTCAAATGCCCAGGGGCAGCACGGACTGCAAGCGGCCGACTGCCGCTCCAAAACACGGCTGCTGCCCCGGAGCTGAGTGACACTTTGGGGTTTGTCCAGATCAGCACTGGACTGTCTCCCCCTGCCAAGCAGCCCCATCTGCCTTCAACGCTCTGCAGCTCTGGGACAGCGGGAGCTAGCTGACACGTCACCTGCTGGCTTCCACACCTGGTGCCATTTGCAGAGTGACTCCCAACGCCCCCCATCCCAAACTCCCCCAAACCAGCTCCCAGCCGTGCCCAGCCCTCGCTTGGGCCACTCCCAGGTTGCTGCACCTTTCAAGGGACAGAAACAGCAGCTTGTTATCTCTGACTGGCGTTAACACTTGTTTAGTTCAATCAAAGTGCAGGGCTGGCTTGGATACCAACTAAACCAAGCTGATTCGGTTTAAAAGAGAGGTTTTCAGTGAGTTCGGGTATCAGGGATAATGCTAGAAAGAGCAACAAGCAAACACAAGTAAAACTATGCTTTTGAGCCTAAAAAGCATCAGCACATTACAATCTTCACCTCCTCACCGATAGCCAGTCCCCCGAGATTTCAGCATCTTTGTATGAGGGGTCTACCTTTCTCAGAGGTACAAGACCCCTGCCCTCTTCGATCTGCCCAGTGACAGATAACTAGGCCAGGGGGGCGTCTCTCCCCTTTCTTTTCACAGACCAGTAACCCAAAATCCACCCAGACTAAGTTCCTTTTCCCTGCGGGGTGTAGATACCTTGCTGCCTGGTGTAGCCACCGTACTGTCTATTCCCCCACTGGCTATTTTTACAATGCAAATGTTCTCTTCCTGGGCGGGCAAATACCAGTGAATAACCCACTGAGTGTGATCACACCTGGTTTGAGGCATGGGGCTCTTTCCTTTGTCCGGAGAAAACCTGCTTCTCAACTGCCCCCAGCATGCCTGGTTTAAACACACCTGAGGCACGTATTTCCAGCATAGATGTACAAGTCCTTCACTGTCCATCCATCCTGCAGGAACGTAACTGATCGGTGCATGGGGAGCTTTTCAGGGTTATATTACTTGCCACCTTTTAATAAATACCAGGAGATCAAGGTGTGAGGTGTTGGTCAGGCCTGACAAGAGCTGGTGACACAGAATTGTGAATCATTGATGGGCCTTTATGTTACGAGCTGATGGATGATCTCCCTCATGCAGCAGCAATAGTAGGGCACTTATCTTCTTTTACACTCCTCAGGCCAGTGCAGCCAGCTGTGGAGGCGTAACCTGCTACAGAACAGCAGACAGCAAATCGCTCACACTGGGGGGTTGAGGGGGGGTCGAGGGGGCTGGGACACACCCACACCAAACCAACCTCCCAAAGCAGTCAAGGGGGACAGCTTCTCACACACTAACTAGCAGGGGGCAGCAGGGCAGGCAAACACACACACACACACACACACCTGTCAGCCCTGAGCCCCTTGGTAGAGCCCCAGGGCCCACAGAGCAGGGCTCAGGGAAAGGGAGGGTAGTTCTGTGAGCCACAGGCCAAAATCCAGTGGCTGAGGCCCATCAAATTCGCTGCACACAAAGCTGGATCCTACCAGCCCAGGTCCCCAAATCTTGAACAGGCTGATGCCTGCAGCCCCCCACCTTCCTCCCAAATTCTCCCCCCCCAACTTTGCTCCAGCCCGGGCGGCTTCGTCAGTAGTCACAGCATCACCATGGCATTGTGTAACTGGGCATTGTGTAACTATTGTTATGAGGTTGATGCCCGCACAAATTGGGGAGGGAGCAGGGGAGAGGAATCCACGCCTCTGCGGGGCTGGATTGAGGGGCACCAACAGAGCTGGGCGTGGGGGAGCCTAGGGCTGGGCTAGCAGGGGGCTGTGGATCAGGATTGAGGGGCACCAGCAGAGCAATGGAGCAGAAAGGATGTAGCTTGCAAGAGTGATGTTCGTTTATGCTGCGGGGCAAGGGGCTGAAAAGGAAGCCGAGCCCAGATTTGGGGCCTGAAATTCAGCTCGCTAATAGCGAGGCCTGTCCAACTGGGGGGGAAGCGAAATCAGCCAGTTCAGAGGCACGGCTGAGCTGGGTCCAGCTGTCGCCCCACGTCACGCTGGAAACATGGTTGGTTCCAGCTGGTTTGAAGGACCGTTTTGGATGAAATGTGACTGTTTGGGGCGCCTGCTGGCGCGACGGATAGTTGCCCTTGTGCAACGGTTAATGAAGCTGACATTTAATATTAAATCGCCAATGAGGGAGCAGAAGGCATTCGAATTATTGCAGCTGGATATATAGATATGGCAAAAGGTAACTACAACGCTCATTCATTCAGGGCGCTCTTGTAACTGATTATAAAAAGGATAGCATGCTAATTTTGGACTCTCCCTCTCCTACAGCAGCATAGCGCCAGCCAGAGATGGGCTCAGACAGCTTTATAATCCCCTTTCTTCTCAGCCAGGGGCTGGTCACCCCAGATGAACGATTTCCTCTTGGCCTACGAGGAGCAAAGCAACGTGTGGCTTTCGCCGTGGGGCCTGTTTGCTTTGAACCAACCGTTCTGTTTTTAATAAAGGCTTCGATTCGATCGCGCCTTGCATCCCCCCACTGGTCCCCACAACCGTAAACGGTAAGCACGCCAGAGGGCCGAACCGAAAGCATTTCATTTGGTTATGAGGATAATTATTTACATTTCAAATGCAAATTGGCGATATTTAAATGAAAGGTTACAAGGAGCCCAGGGCTGAGATTGCAGGGGTTGTAGATAAGGGGAGATGCAACACAGGGAAGTGCTAGGAGGAATCGAGCACTTCTGGCTGCTCCTCCTCCTCCCCTGTCCGCCTTCTGCTCCCTTTGGCTTTCCACTCCCTAGCCAGGAAGCCGAGCTGGGCCCAGGTTTGCCCTCCCCACTTGCGCTTCTCCCCCGTCTCAGTTCACGCAAGCGCAGGGAGCTCTACCCTGGGCACGCACAGCCCTTGGAGAACTGGCTGTCATCCGAGGCAGCGGACGGCGTGGCTGGGGGAAGGCGGGGAGGCAGGCCAGGCCAGAGACTGATGGATGCTGATGTGCTCCTCCGCCATAAATCTGGGGAGGGACCTGGGTTTAAAAGAAAGGGCGACTTCAGAGGGCAACTGAAAATGCTCTATCTCAATGGGCCCATGGGCCCTTGATGTGAATGACTCTTTGCCCAGGAGCCCATGGGGTGCCTGGGAAGTCCCCGGTGATGGAGATGGTGTCAGCAGCTATTTGAAAGCAGGGGGCCGGGTCATCACCGGATACAGATGACCCTGCAGGAGACAGCAGAGGTAGAATTGGGAGTTGGTTTAGAACATGACTTAGAAGCAAGAGGAAGACCAAGGACAGGGTAGGTCCGTTACTCAGTGAGGGGGAAAAAACAATAACAGAAAACGGGGAAATGGCTGGGGTGCTAAACGACTTCTTCGTTTCGGTTTTCACCAAGAAGCTTGGTGGCAATTGGACGTCTCACGTAGTGAATGCCAGGGGAAAAGAGGCAGGATCAGAAGCTAAAATAGGGAAAGAACGAGTTGAAAATGACTTCGACAAGTTAGATGTCTTCAAGGCACCAGGGCCCGATGAAATGCATCCTGGAATCCTCAAGGAGCTAACTGAGGATATAGCTGAGCCATTAGCGATTAGCTCTGAAAAGTCTTGGAAGACAGGAGAGATTGCAGAAGACAGGAAAAGGGCAGACACGGTGCCCATCTCCAACAAGGGAAATGAGGACAACGCGGGGAATTACAGACCAGTCAGCTTCACTTCTGTACCCGGAAAGATAATGGAGCAAATAATGAAGCAATCGGTTTGCAAACATCTAGAAGATAATAAGGTAATAAGTAACTGTCCGCATGGATTTGTCAGGAACAAATCATGTCAAACTGACCTGATCGCTTTCTTTGACAGGGTAGCGAGCCTTGTGGATGGGGGGGAGGCGGTAGATGTGGCATATCTTGACTTTAGTAAGGCTTTGGATACTGTCCCGCGTGACCTTCTCTTAACCAAATTTGGGAAATGCAACCGAGAGGGAGCCTAACTATAAGATGGGTGCAAAACTGATTGGAAAACCGTTCCCAGCGAGTAGTGATCAGTGGTTCACAGTCGTGCTGGAAGGGCGTAACGAGTGGGGTACTGCAGGGATCAGTTCCGGGTCTGGTTCTGTTCGATAGAACACCCAAGAAGGGCATCTGCGCCTGGGAGACCCAGAGCTGGGACAGCAATCAGTCACTGCCTAGACCCAAGGGCCGGGCAGCCTGTGGGATCCATCCAAAATAGACTGGTGCCCATTTAGAGAGCAGAGCTGGGCCAGAGGTGACATCTCCCCCACCCCTCCCACCCCCGGGGTCTGCTCCAGGAGTTGATGGTCGGCAGTGGGGGAGAGCCCATGGTTAGGGACATGTGACTGGCCCCAGAGGAGCCTGTTCCCCTGAGCCAGAAGCCGGGGAGTAGGGAGAGGGCCCTCCCTGAGATTGCACAGGGCAGGCGATCTCTGTAAATAGTGTCTTGCAGCTGGCTGCGCCGGGGCAAGGGACCAGGAAGGGGCACCCCAGAAATTTTGCACATGGTACCCCCAGCTGAGCCACTCTCATGTTCACTTAGCGAGATCCCACTCAGTCTTGGCCTGGCAGCCCCTGGATCACCCTGGAGGGGCCGCAGGGCCAAAGTGAGCTGGCACTCCAGGCTGCAATGCCCCCTCGGTTTGGGGGACTCAACTCAAAGGGGAGGCCCAGGGCAAACTGCCCCTTTCCCACCCCCAGGCTCTTCTCCCCCTCACCCCTGCACTGCATCTGCTTCGCACTGGTGCCAGGCGGCCCCTCTAGGGGTGGACACCGGTGCAGGGCCCCTCCCTGGTGATGCTTCTAGAGCTGGGCAGGAAACCATTGTCCCATCATGTAAGATAAGGGCACCCTAGGGTGGCCTCCTTGCACTGGTGCCTGCCCCTAGCATAGGGGCCTACATCAGTGTGGGGCATCTCTGCACGGGCTCTACGCTCTCGTGAGATGCCGTGAATTTCCCTAACGTTGCACCCAATACAAAGACAGCAGCCACCCCCGAGACATCCTGGATCTCTCCAGAGCTATGGTTGGATCGTGTCCCAGATGCTTTAAAATTCATTGACTCTGGGCCACCCCTCCCAAGTCCTCCCTGGGCGGGGCAGATGCTGTCTCGGAGATGCAGTGTCCCCAAGCGTTCCCTGGCTGGAGCCGCCTCCCACGCACAGAGCACTGAGGTCTCTGCTCCCGACTCCCCTTTCCCTGACACCGACATGGCCCTGGGGGGTCTGGACGCAGACACAGCTGATTCACACACAGAAGCAGGGCGGGGACTCCAGGGCGCCACGTTAACACAATCAATAAATGACGCCGATTTCCGGTGGCGTGCTGCTGCTGGACACAGAGCCTGGGAGCTTGCAGAGCCAAATGCCCTGGGATCCATGCGGGCAATCCTGGTTTGAACGTGCCAGGCTCTCATCTCTGGCTCCCCGGCCCAAGAGCCAGGGTACTGGGGGGGAATTATACACGGGTAGAAATGGCGTCTCTCTTTGCAGCGCCAGCTGAGACTAAGGCAGCACTTGTCAGCCTGTCCTGGAAAGCCGGAGACACCCAGCCTCTCCCTCCAGCGATGAATAACCCGGGGTGCAAGGGGGCCAGGCCAGGAAATCCCACTAGAACGAGCCCCTTGGTGAACTGGGACTCCCCCTGGTAGGCACTGGCCTCTGGTGGTGGCAGGAGGAATGGCAATCTGATGGCTAAGAAAGCCATACGGGGAGATGCTGCCTTTCTGGGGTGGCAGTGGGAATAGCATCGGCGTTACTTTTCAGTCTTCATAATTAATACTTTATTACGGTCGTGCCTAAGAGCCAGCAAGGATCAGGGCCCCACTGCGCAAGGTGCTGTACAAACAGAGAACAGACGGTCCCTGAGCATGAGTGACGTCTCCAGGCATAACTCCTTCATTCACATAAATCAGGGGGCCCTCAAACTTTTTTTTCTGGACCCCCTTTGACAATATTTCAGGCTCTAATGACCCCCCCAAGTGACACTCCCCCCCCATGCCATGCCACCCTTACTTCTGCGCTGTGGCTAGTGGCCGCACTGACTTCAAAGCACCCAGTCAGTAGCCGCTGCTCTCTGGCCACCCAGCTCTAAAGGGCTGTGCATGGCTGACAGCCACAGCCATGGCATGCATGGAGGCTGTCAGCCCCTCCTCCCCCCATAAGAGCCTCATGACCTCTTGAGGGGTCCTGACCCCCAGTTTGAGAACCCCTGATATAAATTCAGCCTGGATAAACGCCGAACTGGACTTGTGTTAGTTTTTATGAGAGCTGGCTAAAATGTTTCAAACAACACTTCCTGATTTTGGTAAAAGAACGGCCTTTGCATGGGAAGCTATGGGCTTTTGTGTGGTTTGGTTTTGGGTTTTTTTTGTTTGCTGCAAAAAATGTTCAGTGCCTCTTTAAGGGTTTTTTGCTCTTCTTAACTGTTACCAAAAACATCCATTTTTTTAATGCCTGGAGCTATTTTGATAAGGGCTTTGATTAAAATTTCAAAGCAGAGCAGGAAAGAAACATTTATGAAGAAAAAAAATTTCCCCAAAGCAAGGTCCAGTGTAATCTCTTTGGAATGGAAACGTATTTGCTACTATGCAGCCCTTGGTGAAACTACGATTTCATTTTTCAAGCCCTGCTCTATAGATGGTATTAACAAAATGCCATCCCCTTGGGTACCATCACATCTCTCCTTACCGAACCAGCAAGGTGCTCTTCCCACACCCATCCCGTAACGTCAGCATGCCCACCGCAATCTCAAATGCTCTGGAGTAAACCCACAGCAGTCCCACTGGATGGGTTGCTCGCAGGTCCTCATGGTTCTGTGGCCCGCTGGGACTGACCCACTATACATGTACCCCGTACAGAGATCCATAACCACAAAGCCACCCCACGGGGGTACTCCTCACGGGGTCCTCGGCTTTAGGGAGACACCCGTGTCTCTTGAGAAGCTGGGTCCGATCCATCCTCGGGGGTTCTGCTCCCATCACTGAATTGGTTCCTTGTCCAGCCCAAGTCCCAGCTGCAAAAAGCATTGGAGAGGACCCCAGAGTCCCTGACATTGCTCTGAACCTCCTGGATTGAGGCAGAGGAGGATCTCTGCAGCCATCCAGCCATGGAGTTCAGCTCCTGCTCTGCCATCATGAGACACAAGGGAGCTGGGAGGTGACATCCACTTTTGGCCAAGGGCAGCCTATGGCCTCAGTCCTATTTGAAATAATAGGATACAGCAGCCATGTCAAAATAGGGCAGTTCTTCATGAATTTCTTTTATGGCGAACGTTATTCACCAGCCTCCTCAGCGGAGGAAATGTCTGGTAATCAAGACCATGACACCTAAACCATTTATCCCCTTTGCACCAGATTGACTCCAAGAGCTGGGCCCCAGGCGCGCCATTTCAGAAAGGACCCATCTGAACTCATAAACCAGTTCGCGGATTTATTTGCTCAGAACACGGAGCCTGGACTCAAGGAGCCATTCTAGAGAAATCACAGTTTATTCTTCCCCCGTAGCGAACGTCCGCTCCCTCTGTCAGTGCACGTCTCCCCATAACAGGGGCAAGAGATCTTGGGGAGTTTGGAGGACAGAAGTGAGGTGTAAAACACACCGGTTATGGATGGACTCAGTTTAACTGGCCAGTCCACTTTGGCCACTTTGTGCTACTCCAGTCCATGAGTGCTCAGACATAACGAATGGTTGAAGATTGACACTTCATGACGTCAAGAGCTTAGGGTGGCTGTCTCTTTGACTTTTTCAGTGAGAGCACAGATCAGCCACGTAGGGCGAACTACATGACGGGGATGTTATATTTATTCCAGAACCATGCACGATAAACTCAAACCATTCAGAGCTGTGGTTGAACGTAAGAGAAATCCCAATGTTATAAGGCCTAGAAATGCACGCCTAACTCTCCTGGGGCGATGCTGCTGGGGGAGAGGGAATGAAATAACACAGGTGTTTTATCCAGCATGGGCCCAAAGACACTGAAATGCTTGAATCGGCAGGTTTTGCATTGCATAGGTTCAGGGGCGAGTCAAGGTCCTTGCCCAAAGAGGCATTTTCAGTGATGCAACTGGCCCTTAACTCGTAACGCCAAAGTATTTACATACAGCCTGTGCACAGGATTTCAGTCTGTCTGGGCCAGCAGGTTCTGTAACAGGGTAGAGAGTTAAGGTTGTTGGGTGCCCAGCCTGTACACTCCCAGACCTTAATGAATCCGGACTTTTTAAATTTCACCTTAACTGGGAAGTTTGTGGAAGTGGCCCTTGCCTAATTGCAACCTCCTAACAATGGGTGTAGTTTTTGTCTGGGAATAGATATCCCCCGGTGTCTGGCAGTGCCTGTATTTAATTGTCCCTGAATTTTGTGACTGTTGCCTTGAGCTGTTCCAGAATGTGGAGCGGGGCTAAGCTCAAACCTCTGAGAAGCCAGCAATGATGAGTTGAGGCCCACGCCATACCTTGGCAAGCCCGAACCCTGCACTGCTCTGGGTCAGTTTCAGCCAGTCCTTTAAGGACCCAGAGGTACCACACCAGTTAGTGAGGTGACACACACCCCTCCTGTCCCCTGCTCTGCCCCAACAACAGCTGTTTAGGCTTTACACGCCGTGCATGGCAATGCAAAGCCCATAGGGAAACTGAGGCACAAGTAGGCATTTTAAATATATTACCAAAGTTCTCCCTTTGTCTGGATTTGCTTTGCCAGGGCCTCAAAGCCTCTTCCAGCACCATTCCTCCTCCTGCATGATGCCTTGCTCTTTATAGAGAACACCTGCCGCTGAAGCCCATCCCTGGCTGGCACCCATGCTGCAGCCTCTCCGCCATGGCCTGGCGCTACCTGCCTGCCTGCCTACAATGGGCTTTGTGCCCCCCAACGTGCCCCCCCACCAGGTTGGAGCATGCAATGGACCTAAGCCCCCTGGCCCCAGGCTGACGGGGTGTGGGGGGGACTGAAGGGGTGCAGGGGGGACTGAGGGGGGCTGAGAGGGAATGGGGGCCCAGCCGAGCAAGGGAACTAAAGAGAGAGAAAAGGTGTCAAAAACTGGGTGACACCTTAATGCCCCTGATGGCTCCGCCCCTTCACCTCTGACTCCGCCCCCTCAGGCCTTCTCCCCGCCTGCTCTAGCTGCTCCTCCCATTTGCTACTGGTGGGTGGGCGGAGTCAGCGTGGTGTGTCCCCAGAGCATCTCAGGCCGCCCCACCTGCCTGGCGCCCCACTGTCCCCGATTGGCTCCGGGGAAGGGTGGGGGGAAGAAGGGCGCTGGTTCTCAATGAGTCTGAAGGGTGGAAATCAGCCAATCAGCATCTGGCCTGACGCAACCACCCCCTTCAACAGCACAAAGTTGTGTCCCTCTGTCCAGCTGGGTGTCTGTTCCCACCCGGGGAAGCCAGGAAATAGGGATGCAGGGGAGCTGGGGGGGGGGAGTTGAGTGGGGAGCCACCCTGGGGGACCTGACGTGGGGGGGAGCTCAGTGAAGGAACAGAAAGGGGAAGCGCAGTGGGGGAGCTCAACTGGGGGGGCTGAGGGGTGGGCTGGAGGGGGGCAGTGGGGGCAAGGGGACAGGGCGGGCTGCAGGGGGGGCCGAGGGGGGGCGGGGGAGCGTGGGGCGGGGCGCTGTGCGATGTCTCTCCTCCCAGGCCCAGATGATGCTGGCGAGAGGCGGTTGCCGTGGGAACGGGAGGCAGGGAGGGACCAGCAGGGAGGGAGGGAGGGAGGGCAGCGGCCGGCGGGGCCGGGCCGGGCCGGGTGCGGGCATGGCCGAGCGGGCACCGGGCTGCGCTGGCCCCTACGACACGGCCTCGCTGCTCCAGTTCTGCAACGGTGAGTGAGCGCCAGCGGGGGCTGCTG
>ML675709.1:1449890-1474798 GCA_007922155.1 Mesoclemmys tuberculata
GGTCCCGGCGCTGGGGGAGCAGGAGTCCAGCGCTGGGGGGACCCGGGGGAGTCTCGGGGTCGCTGCGCCCCGCGGGGCCGGGACCGGAGCAGGGACCGGGGCGGGGACCGAGACGCTCCCGTCCCAGCCTCCCGGGGATGGGCCGGGCTCAGCGCGCAGCTCCGCCCCGCCAGCCCGCGGGTCCGGGGCGCAGCGCAGCGCAGGCGGCACCATGCGCAAAGCGGCGGCGGGGGCCAGCCCCAGGTAACCCCCCCCACGGCCCCCGGCCCGGGCTCAGACCGGGGCTACTGTAGCAGCCACGGGAACCCCCCCCCCAGATTCGGCCCCCCCAGCTCTGGGTGCAGCGGGATCGGGCCCCTTTCCTGGGGGTGCCCGGGGGGGGTGCCCGGGGGAAGTGGGGCAGGCGGACGGGGGGTTCCTGGCTGGGAGAAGAGGGCAGGCAGGTGCAATAGGGAGCTGTGGGGCAGGCAGGGATAGGGGGGTGAGGGGAGAGGCCATGGGGTAGGCTGGTGCAAGGGGGCGGTGTGGGGCTGGCTGGTGCAGTGGGGATGGATGTGGGGCACTGGAAGAGGGGCAGGCTGGTGCAGCAGGGTGGAGGAAGGGCAATCGGGTTGGCTTTTGCAGCAGGGGAGGGGGCAGTGGGGCTGGCTGCTGTGGGGATGGTTATGGGGCAGGTTGGTGTAGGGGAAGGGTGAGGGCGGGGTGGACTGCTGCAGCAGGGTGGGGGAAGGGCAATGGGATTGGCTTTCGGGGGGGGGGGCCTGGGGGCGGGCTGGAATAGGGGGAGTGTGGGGGAGGGGCTGGCTCCTGCAGAGAGAATGGGGCACTGGGGCAGGCCGGTGCAGTGGGGGAGAAGTTGTGGGGCTGGCTGGGAAAGGGGCAGGCTGGCGCAGTGGTGGATTTGTTGTGGGGCTGGCTGGCGCAGTGGTGGATTTGTTGTGGGGCTGGCTGGGGGAGGGGCAGGCTGGCGCAGTGGGGGAGAAGTTGTGGGGCTGGCTGGGAAAGGGGCAGGCCAGTGCAGTGGTGGATTTGTTGTGGGGCTGGCTGGCGCAGTGGGGGAGAAGCTGTGGGGCTGGCTGGGGGAGGGGCAGGCCGGCGCAGTGGGGCCTGCGGTCAGCATCAACTGTTGTGCCCCGTGCAGTGGTGGAGATAAAAGCGACGACAGATGGGCCGGGAGCCGCCCTGTGCTGGGAGCCTTAACTCCTTCCGGGCTGGGAGTTTCCATCCTGGCCACAGCGAGGATGGGCGTGGGACTGTGTGGGGTAGAGGTGGGGTCTCTGGGACAGACTAGGTGAGCCCCACAGTAAGAGGGCCCCTCCCACACACTTGCCATTGGCCACCAGAGACCTGAGGGAGGTGGCCCAGGATGTGAGCAGGTTTTTGGACCGCCCTCAGCCCCAGCTCTGCTGGCCCCAAGTGCAGGGGCCCTCGCCCAGGCTGGGGGGGGAGCAATGGGGCCCCTCCCATGCTGGCATGGGGAGGAGGTGGTATGATGGGGTGCCCATCTAGGTCCCTGATGTAATAGCTCTGTTTCTCACCTGCAGCAAACCCAAGGAGGCCATCTTCAGTGCTGGTGAGTGGGTGCCCCACGGCACGCTGGGGCAGCCAGGAGGGGGGCAGGTTAGGGAGGCCCCGATAAATAGGTGTGGGGAGGAGAGCCCTTGATGCTGTGGGATGGTGGGAAACAAACTGCGGGTGTGCAGGGGCTGACTGTGGGGTGTGGGGGGTAGATCTGATTCTTGGGGTGCAGGGGGGGCATGGGCAATGCCCCCCAGCCCTCCCCCCCATGAGCCCTGTCTATACGCAGAGGATGGCTACGTGAAGATGTTCCTGCGGGGCCGTCCTGTCCCCATGCACGTCCCCGACGCCCTCGTGACCACCTACAGCCTGGACGCCAAGCTGGAGCTGCCGCCTAAGAAACTAAAGCTGGACTGGGTGTATCCACCGCTCGCGTCTCCTGGCCCGCGGCTAGGCCTGGCAACCCGTGTCTCTGGCCGTGACCCCCACCTTGGGTGGATTGGGCCCCGTGGCTGCCTCCGCGGGGGGGCAGGAGCAGCCACGAGTTTGAAATGAAACATTTTTAAGCCAAACGTTTTTTGGCCCTTAGGGCCTTGTTTACACAGAGACGTCTGACCAGTTACACCAGTATCACCGAGAGCCACGCGCTTCTTGAGGCCTGCCGGCTAGCCCTATTTAGCAAACAGAGCTTAAGAACGGGTCACGGCTGGCACTGGGCTGAGAGCCAGGACTCCTGGGTTCTATCCCCAGCTCTGAGAGGAGAGTGGGATCTAGTGGTTAGAGCAGAAGGTTGGGAATCAGGACTCCTGGGTGACTGGGGAGGGGACAGATCACCTCACTTGGTTCCTCAGTTTCCCCCTCTTAAGGAGTTGGGGGGGCTGCAGGGTTTCTGGCTGCAGACCAATAGCTGCTGGGTGGGCAGAGGGGAAGGGAGCCGCCTTGCCCTCTTTTCCTTGACCTGTTACCCCCAGCTACGGGTACCGGGGCCGCGACTGCCGGGCCAACCTCTTCCTGCTGCCCACGGGGGAGATAGTCTATTTCATGGCGGCCGTGGCCGTGCTGTACAGCGTGGAGGAGCAGCGCCAACGCCACTACCTGGGCCACAACGACGACATCAAGTGGTGGGGAGGGGGGCACAGTGGGTCCCCAGCGCCCCCGGTGGGTGTGGGTGCTGGGGGGAAGGTGTCACAGGGCAGCGGCAGCAGTGCATGGGTCCGTCCGGGATCAGAGCCAGCGCCCTAAGAAGGGAAAGGCCCCACTGTGCCCCATCCCCTCCCAACCAGTCCCCTGCCCTGCAGCCAGATCGGAGCTGGTGTCCTCTCAAGGGGAAAGGCCCCATGCCGCATCTTTCCGCCCCCCCAACCCAAGCAACCCCATATGGCCTTAGGGATGGCAAATGAAGGGGAAAGGGGAGGGCAGAACTTCAATCCCTGCCCCCCGGCGCCTCTTGCCCCAGAGTGGGTTGGATGGTGGGAGGGCAAGAACTGCCCAAGCCCCCCATCCAGCACGCCTGTGGAGAGCTGAGGCCCAGCACTTCGTGTCACTTGTGGAGTCTGAACTTGCTCCTCTCTCCCCTAGCCTGGCCGTGCACCCCGACATGGTAACCATAGCAACGGGGCAGGTAGCTGGGACATCCAAGGACGGCAAGGTGAGGAGCGGGGGGCACCTGTGGGTCTGCAGTAAGGGGCAGGGCCTATGGGGGGTCGTGCTAGGAGAATGCCAGTCCTGGAGGTGGGGTTATGGAGGTGGCAGCAGCAAAGAGGGAGACCCCAGGCCGTCTGGCCTGTGCGGGACGGGGCTGGATGGTGGACGGGTCTGCTGGGGGGTGTCTCCCCATTCCCAGGGCCCAGCAGCTGATGGGGAACTTTGCCTCTGCCCCCTGGTGAGCAGTGCGATGAGCTGGGCCAGGCTGACATACCCCATCTGGCTTCTCCTGCAGCCGCTGCTGCCCCACGTGCGGGTCTGGGACTCGGTCAGCCTGAACACGCTGCATGTACTGGGTCTGGGGGCCTTCGACCGAGCCGTGAGCTGCGTGGGATTCTCCAAGTCCGTAAGTGACCTGGCCCCTCGCCGGGCACCGGGCTCTGAACCCCTACCTCAGCCCTGCCCCCTGGCCTATTACCCATCCCTGCCCCCACCTCATCTCAGCCCCATCCCCTTACCTGCCCCATCCCCTGCCCCCCTCACCTCTGCTCTGCCCCCCTCAGCTCCCCCCTGAGGTTCCTTGACCTTCCCCTTGTCCCCTTCCCCACGGCTGGGGTGCTGTCTTCTGTCCCTTAGTCCTGGGAAACAGGTACTTGGCCATTCCCTGGAGGAATCTCCTGGCTGCGGGGTCCTGGGGGAACACACAGGGTGATCCCCCACCCCACTGAGCCAGCCCTTCCGCCCCCTTCGAAAGGGGCTGTAGGGAGCCAATGACCCAACTGCACTGGCCCCCCCTGGCCGCCAAAGTGCTGGGAGTGGCAGGGACCAGAGAATGGGGGGGAGGGCTGGTGAGTGGGGGAGGCAGGGTGCAGTGTGCAGTGGGAACAGAAGACATGGGGGGTCCATGTGCACAATGTGTGGGGAGGTCAGCAAGCAGAGGGCGTGCTGACCCCCCCCCTCTCTGCAGAACGGGGGAGGGCTGCTGTGCACCGTGGATGACTCTAACGAGCACGTGCTGTCGGTGTGGGACTGGCAGAAGGAACAGAAAATCGCTGACGTCAAGGTAACCCCCTGCGCTCCGATATTCCCGCCCCCCCCAACGTTTCCCCCCGGCTCCCACCCCCCTCACGCTCTCCCTCTCCCCCCGCAGTGCTCAAACGAGTCGGTCCTGGCTGCCACCTTCCACCCCACGGAGCCGACGCTGCTCATCACCTGCGGGAAGTCGCACATCTATTTCTGGAGCCTGGATAGGGGCAGCCTGAGCAAACGGCAGGGTATCTTCGAGGTGAGGGGGCCCCAGGGGAGCAGAGCTGGGGGGCGGGAATTGGGTGGGCCACTGGGGCTCTGCCCTAGGGAGTTAGGAGGCACTGAGGACTTTGCCCTCGTAAGGAGTTTGGTGGCTCAGTCCTGTGCCCTCAAAGTTGAAGGTGGCCGGCCCTGGAAGGAGAGCGAGATCCCTGATTTCGCCTGGATGATCTGGATTGATCCAGGTGGCGGGGAGAACCATGGCACCCCTAGCTACCCCGCTTATCCAGTGCTGCCGTGGTCAGAAGACCTGCTCTGACAGCAGCAGAGGCGAGTCCTCTGCTTAGATCTCAAATCATACGTCTAACAGCTAGGGCGACAGGACATTGAGGGGAACTCGAAAAGTTCTGTTCCATTGTGGATCAGCGAATTCTCATTAGTGCTGGAAAACCCTCTGCTAGGAGGAGTTACGACTTTCAACGGAAAAGATTTGTTATATGGGCAGCTAATAAAAATGTGGATCCAGTTTCAGCCCGTGTTCAGCTGAGACGTCCTCTTTTATCTTTATCCTCTGGTAAAGTACATCTCGCCGCTTTTAAATCAGCCCGTGCGCCTATTAAGGGCAAATGCATTTTCTCACACACGCTGGTGAAGAGCATTGTAAAAGGCTTACTCAATCTCTATTCTCCAATCCCAATGTGGAAGTTGAATTTAATATAAGCTCATGTCTTCCGCCCTTTGAGCAGTTACAGGATTGTTCCCTGTCTCATCTTTCTATAAAGGTGGCCTTTATTCTAGCAATCACATCTGCTAGAATTAGTGAGCCGTACGCAATGTTGGCACAGCTCCCGGTGCCGCTTTCCATAAAGACAAACCAGTTCTTAGACCACATCCTGCATCCCTTCTGAAGGCAGCTTTGGATTTCCAGGTTAATCCGAGTGTAAACTTACCTGTGTTTTCTCCTAAAGCTGGTACAAGTACAGGGGATTCTAGATCACATGCTCTCTTGTTATCTAGATAGAGCTAAAGACTTCAGGTCGGCTCTGAATTTATTCGGTTCACATCCGGGCCAGGCAGTTCCAGCACAGAAGGGGCAGACTTTGTATTGCAGAGTGTTACAGGGCAGCTTCGCATTCCTCTCCTGTGCCTTTTGAGCTCGAAGTGCTAGAGGGATGGCGGCACCGGCCGTTTTTTAGCATGGCCAGGCTGCTCCGTGGAGCACAGTTCACGCTAGACAAAATGTGCGTCAGATCTGGAAGCCAGGCCAGCGGCTGGGTTTGGCAGAGCGGCCCTTCAGTTGCTGGTCAGCTACGACTGCCCACTCTCTGGGCGTCCCGCTTGCCGAGCCGTCCCAGGAGCGGGAACCTGCAGAGGCCGGTTACAGGGAGGTCACCTGTGTTTTCCTCCTCCCCGCAGAAACACGAGAAGCCCAAGTACGTGCTGTGCGTGGCCTTCACCGAGAACGGGGACGTGGTCACTGGCGATTCTGGGGGCAACCTCTACATCTGGGGCAAAGGTCAGTATCGGGGGACTGGGGGCACTGGGCGGTGGGAGCTGCCCAGGGAGAGGGCACCAGTGTTGGGGAGGGAACTGGCCGAGGGGCAGAATTCCAGATGTGGGGAGCAACCAGAAAGAGCATCTGGATTTGGCAGCTGAAGTCATAGCAGCGCAAGGAGTGGCTCCATAAGCCCCGCTCCGTCCCTCGGGGACCCTAAATTACATCTGCTTCTGGGGGGGGGGGGGGGATATGTGGTTCCCAGCGGTGGGGGATCCCAGTGGGGGCTCTCCCTGCTGACTGTGTCCTTGCCCAGCAGGGGGGAACCGCATCAGCCAGGCGGTGCTGGGGGCCCACGAGGGTGGCGTCTTTGGGCTCTGCGTCCTACGCAACGGCACCATCGTCTCGGGCGGCGGCAAGGACCGCCGGGTCGTGCTCTGGGGTCGCGACTACCAGAAGCTGCAAGAGAATGAGGTGAGGGGGGTCGGTGGGGGGGGGAGCAGGTGCCATGTCTCCTTCTGCGCCCCCCCCTTCCCAGAGCCCCCTACGGGGGTGCAGGGTTCCTGTGGCCGCACAGGCAGCAGGGGTCAGGAGGGAGGATGGACAAAAGTCAGGACTCCTGGGCTCCGTCCCCGGCTCTGGGAGGGGAGTGGTGGGTCAGAGCGGGGGGAGATGGGGGGTGGGCAGGGCCGGGAGCCAGGAAGCCTGGGTTTTATCCCCCAGCTATGCCCATGGCTTGGTGCTGTCCCCTCCCCAGGTCCCAGAGAGCTTCGGGCCGGTGCGCACCATCGCAGAAGGCAAAGATGACACCCTCTTCGTGGGAACTACCCGCAACTCGGTGCTGCAGGGCTCGCTAGCCACCGGCTTCTCCCTCCTGGTGCAGGTACTCCCCCCCCCAATACAGGCACCCTCCCCACCCCTGGGGCAGGCGCCCATCGTCACAAATCCACGCGGTCGGTGTCCTGGCCCCAGCTTTGGAACAGACTCTGGGAGGCCCCCATCAGTGCACCAGACCCCCGGGGTCTCGTTCTTCCTCCAGAGTCTAGTGGTCAGAGCAGGGAGGGGCTGGGGCCAGGACTCCTGGATTACGCCCGCCTTGCTGGGGCCCGGGAGGGCTCCTGGGTGGGAAGGGTCGGGAACGCTGGGCGGTGAGCAGACCCGTCTCTCCCCAGGGTCACACGGAGGAGCTCTGGGGTCTGGCCACCCACCCCAACCTGGACCAGTTCCTGACCTGCGGCCAGGACAGACAGGTCCATCTGTGGAACGTGGCCACCCGTCGGCCACTGTGGAGCAAAGCCATCGAGGTGAGCCGACTGGGGGGGGCTCGCCTGGGTCTCACGCCGCTCTCTCCTGGCAGGTGCCATTAGCTTGCATCAGCTGCCAGCAGCCGCCTCCAGGAGCCAGGCTGGGAGGGTCTCGTGGTTGGGGAGCGATTTGCTGCAGCCGGGAAGGGGGGATGTGGGAACATTTGTTGCAGTGGTCCCAGGCCTGGAGCGACCCCCTCTTTCTCTCTCTCTCTCTCTTTCTGGCCCCCAGGACGCAGCCCGCTCGGCTGGCTTCCATCCCAACGGCTCGGTGCTGGCGGTGGGGACGGTGACGGGAAGGTATTGGGGGTGGGGAGTGGAGAGGGCTGGCCCTGTAGGGCACTGCAGCCCCTGGGGAACCCAGGGCAGATTCCATGCCGCTGCCCCAGCTGGCGGTCCCGCCACGGTGCTCTTCGCACCCCCAGAGCCTGGCAGAGCCCAGGGGGGTGGGTGGAGCAAGGCATGGTGTGCAAGCCAGCACCGTAGTAGCTCCCCGCCGGGGCTGGAGCGACCCCCCTCGCACAGCCCATCCCCAAGCAGCTGTGTCGAGGCACCCCCAGGGAGAGGTTTGCCAGCCAGCTCCGGCTGTGCCCGCTGCGGGGAGCTCCCACCCGGGGACCTGCACCCTGCGGCGCCCGCCCTGCCGGGATCCCAGCAAGACCAGACCCGAAGATGGAGGATTATTGGAGGACCGTGTGCCAGGCCCGGCCTCTCTGGGTGTCCGTTACCTGTCGGACGGATGCCATCTGGGCGCAGGGTCCTTGGCCCACGGTCACATTCTCCTCCCCGCAAGGTGGCTGGTGCTGGACACGGAAACACGGGACCTGGTCACAATCCACACGGACGGCAGCGAGCCCATCTCTGTCGTCAGCTTCTCGCCAGGTAGGAGACGCCAGGGCTCTGGGGGGCCATCTAGGGTTGGGCTAGCAGGGGGCTGTGGGTCAGGATTGAGGGGCCCTGCCAGAGCTGGGGGAGGGGAGCCCATCCTGTCATACCTGGCTTGACCCCACACCTGTAACCCTTCCGGTCCCCGATTCCAGTAGCTCCTCGGCTCCCGTGGAGGGACGTCCCTGCTGGAGCCGCTTGTGAGTGGCCGCCATCTGTCCCTAGGCCAGGCCCTGCTCTGTGGCCCTGTGGGGCTCTGCCCAGCTCCCCCTCTCCCTCTCTGTGCCCCCAGATGGCAGCTACCTCGCCGTGGGCTCCCATGATAACTTCGTCTACGTGTACGCTGTTTCCGAGGGTGGCAGGAAATATGGCCGCGTCGGCAAGTGCTCGGTAGGTCGGTGCCAGGCGGGGGGCACCCCACGGGGCTGGGCAGGGAACAGGGGGCCTGCTTTGCCTGCTGGGGGCTCTGTGGGAGGGGTGGCAGTGGGGCTGGTGGAGCCATTCGCCCTGCGGTGCAGAGGGCGGCCAGCGGGGGGCACTGCCGAGAGCCTGCCCCACGAGGCTCACCGCAGGGCTGCCCAGGGTGAGGGGAGCCAGTCGGGGGGCCTCTCGGGGCCCCTCTAGAACCAGACACTTGTTCTCTCTGTAGCACGGGCACCCCCAGAGTTCTGGGTCAGCCACTTTCCCATTAACCCTCTCCCCTCCTCCCCACTAACCTCCTCACCCCCAGGGTCATTCCAGTTTCATCACCCACCTGGAC
Source organism: Mesoclemmys tuberculata (assembly GCA_007922155.1). Classification (NCBI taxonomy): domain Eukaryota; kingdom Metazoa; phylum Chordata; order Testudines; family Chelidae; genus Mesoclemmys; species Mesoclemmys tuberculata. Next base: position 1,458,742 of record ML675709.1, read on the forward strand.
TGGGCAGCCGACAGCAGCTGTTTCGTCACCAACTCCGGGGACTATGAGATCCTGTACTGTGAGTGTGGGTCGGAGAGCCGGGGCCCACTGGGCGCCGTGCTGGGAGCTGGGCGTCATGGTGGGAAGCCAGGGCCCCATGCCGGGGGATAGTTTGGCCCCAAGGTGGCAGAGAATCATACCAGGGCAGGCGTGATCTTTCCCCCTGGTGGGGCTGGGGGGCCAGGACTCGGGGGTTCTGCTCCTGGCGCCGACTGGTGGCAGGATCGTGCCCTGGTCCTACCCCCCGAGGGGGGGATTATGGGACTGTCACCTCCGAGGCAGCGCTGGGAGACCCCCGGGCCAGGGGGGTATCCTGGGCTGCTGGGGCCGGGGGCTCTGTGGCTGCTCCGTGGGGCGTCTCTTTGCCCTCTCTCCCCTGCTCATCCCCACCCCTATTGTCTCCAGGGGACCCCGCCACCTGCCGGCAGATCCCCAGCGCCGAGGCCGTGCGCAACCTGGAGTGGGCCACGGCCAGCTGCGTGTTAGGCTTCTGGGTCTTTGGTGAGTGCCGGGAAGCTGTGGGGCCAGCCCCCTTCAGGGCAGCCCACCCCTGTCACCAGGGTCCACGGCCTCGGGGGGGAGGCGCAGCTGGTCCCACTGCGTTGGGGGCCTGTTTGGGGAGCAGGGCTGGGGGCAGCTGTAGGGGCTGGAGAGCAGGGTTGGGGTGCTGGGGGGCCCCGTGGGCAGGGCAGGCCTGGCCTGACCTGCCCTCACTGCCCTGGCAGGGATCTGGCCGGAGGGCGCGGACGGGACGGACATCAACGCCGTGTGCCGCTCCCACGACGGCAAGTTCCTGGCCTCCGCCGATGACTTCGGCAAAGTGCACTTGTTCTCCTACCCCTGCTGCCAGCCGCGGGTGAGCCCCAGCGCCAGCCCTTCCCCCAGTGCCCCTTGCCCCCAGGCGCCCCCCCCACGCCGCGGGTGAGTGCCGTCCGCGTGCCCTGAGCCCCCTGGCGGGTGCGGTGATGGCCCCCCGTGTCTCTCATTGCCCCCCAGCTGCGATGGGCACCTTCTCCAGGCAGTGTCTCCTCTGGGTCGTTCCCTGCTTCTCCCCCCTGGTTTATGACCCCTGCCCCCCCCCAATCCAGCCCCTCTCATGGCCCGTGTGCCCCGCCCCCAGGCTCCACACCAAGCCCATCCCAAGGGCTGAGCCTTTCTGCAGGCAGCGTCCCCCCACGCCCCAGTGCCACCCCGCAGGGCTCTGGGAACGGCCCGGACCCCCTGCACCCAGGCAAGCAGGAGCCCCTGGTGCTGTCAGCGGTGGTCTGAGCTCCTCGCGGGGATCTGGGCTGGGACAGAGCCCCGGGGAGCGCTCGGCCGTGACCCCGGCTGATGCCGGCCACCGGGGCTCAGTGGCATCTCGCCCCCCCCCCCCCGCCTTGACCCCTGCCCGTCTCCTTTGCAGGCCCCGGGCCATGCGGCGGCTGGGCACAGCAGCCACGTTACCAACGTTGCCTTTCTGCCCGATGACAGCTTGCTGCTCTCCGCCGGTGGGATCGACACCAGCGTGATGCAGTGGCGCCTCGTCTAGGGGCCAGCAGGGCCGGGGGGGTGGGGGGTGGAGAGGCACCCAGCGGCTATTCCCCCGGGGGGAAGGGGGGGCTCGCATGGAGCGGGGTTGGGGTGGGGGGGTCCCGTTAGCCCTCTGAGGGCAGCAGGGGCGTGTGGGCCAGGGAGCTGTATTTTCCAGAGATCTATATATGAATTGAGTGTATATGCAGAGCTATCGCTAGAGCTATATTGAAAGGCTGTAGGTTGCACAGGCTGGGGTGGGACGGGGCCCGGGGGGCAGAGCCAGGCCCGGGAGGGTAGGTGGGGACTGGGGCACTTGTGGAGGGTGCCCGGTGCTGCCCTGTCTTAGGGGGCTCAGGTTCCCCTCCACGGATCAGGCTGCGTGGGGAATATTGGGGGGAATCGAGGGTCACACTTCTGGGGCGGGGATGGGAGAGGGACCCAGAATCCACCCCCCAGCTAGGAGTGTCTCTGCCCTTCCTCCCCCCACCCAGCTTCTGGGCATGGGACCAGCGCAGACAGCGGCACTGGCAGATCCTGACCCGGGATGGCGCTGACGGGGAGGGGGGGCTGCAGCAGCGACAGGCAGAGCCGAGGCCAGAACTGTGCCCCCCTCCACTCCCCCGCAGCTGGAGCCATGGGCCAGTGAGAGCCCTTCCCCCACGCAGCCTGGGAAGGGGCCCTCCGAGGGGAGGGGAGTTGGTCTGTGCTGGGATTGCCTTCTAGCAACTGGGCTGAGTCCCAGCAAACTCATGGCACGTGGGGAGGAGCCTGGGGAAGGCTGGGAGGGAGGGTCCCAACCCAGGGGCGTGGGGAGTGGGTCTTGCCCCCCCCCCAGCCAACCGTATTTGCACTGGATGTGGGGATGGTTCTGGTGTCCCTGGTGCTGAGGGGCATGGGCAGCACCAGCCCTGGGGGGGGCAGAGGGCAGGGGCCAAAGTAGGAACCTGTATTTCCAAAGAGCGGGGACAGGGCTGTGGGCACCCCCCCGCTGTCCAGTGCCCGGCCTAGCCAATAAAGGCACGTGACTGAACCACCCGGGGACCGGCTCTGTGCGTGTTTTGGGGGGGCTGGCCACGCCCAGGGGCTGGCCAGGCATGGGGGGAGGCTGCCCTTGGGGGCAGAGTGCGGACTGAGCCGGATGCCTGGGTTCACAGCCTGGTGGGGGCGCGGGGGGCAGCAGGGGGCGCCGTGCTGCTGTGGGAGTCCCACACTGCTGAGCCCCCAGCCCCCAAGCCGGCCTGAGAGAACTGGGGGGGCACCACTTTGCCCCCCCCCTTTGCATTTCCCCTGTTCCCCTCAGCCCTTCCCCCCACACTTTCCAGTAGGGGCAGGATTCTTGCCCACCTTTCGAGCATCCCGTCCCCTGCGTCGCGCGGGAGACCCAGCCCTTAGCAGGATAAACTGCAGCAGGCCGTGGAGTTCAGAGCCGCTTTCGGCAATTGTCCCTGCCCCGCGCCCCCCTCTGCTCTCAGGCAATCAACCCCCCGGCCTGGGACGTGAACTCGCAGCCCGGAGGTGGCCTTTGGGCGCAAGGGCTACAGGCCCCAGCCGGCCGGCCGGCCACGCTCGTCCCCAGCCGCTCACTGCAGCGTGCCCCAGGCTGATCCCAGATCGCTGCGGCCAGATTGAACCGCTGTGAAATCCTCACCTGTCACGGGCAGGTGGGTTCCGCGCGGGGGGTCAGAGCCCATCAGGCCGAGCAGCCGCAGTTCAGGGTAGATCAACGCCACGCTCTAGCCCCAGGTGGACCCAAAAAACCATTCTAAGGATGGGGAAATTTTCCCGCTAGGTCCTTCCAGGCAACGTATCTCAGGAGCCCCTCGGTTAAGAGACCCCAAATTGGCACCCCTGCCCCTCCACCTGCTCCCAGGGAGGTGCAGCAATTTCCAAGGTCATCCAAGCCCCCTGGCGGATTTTATAGCACTTTGAAAAGTCAGTTTTTAAACAAAACACTCTGCTCAACCCGAGTGCCAGTATCATCCGTCTGTGTAAGCCCTGCACCCTCCCAGGGCTCCTTGGGGCAGTCGCTGCCAGACTGGTGCTGTGGGTCCAGTTTGGGACTTTCTGGTCTCACTGGTGCTGATGTGCTGGAGGAGGGAATTGCCAGGGGTAGAGGTGAGTGGATTCCTCCTAGCGCCCTGCATGGGACGGACAAGCTCACCTAAAACACAGCTGGCTTCGTTTCTGCAATGACGCTCAGCCCCCCTTTCCACTGCAGGCAGCCTGCCAGAACCTGCCCCATGGGGCAGAGACGGCCCTGGCCTCAGAGCCAAGCTGCCTGGGTTCAAGTCCCACATCAGCCGGGAGAGCTGAAGGTTCGCAGTGGCTGAGGAGCTTGTCTCTCGATAACTGTGGCCTTGGGTTCAAAAGGCAGCTGTACCCCAACTCTCTGCAAGCCTGGGGGCAGGCTCTTCCACTCCCCGTGCCCGTGTCTGCACAGTGGGGCTCGCACCCCCTCCGCTGAGGGCGTTGGGTTCTTGGCCTGAAGATCAAGGGTGCTCGAAGCTCTGATTAACAAGCGAGCCCTGGTTCTGCTGGTGGAACTGGTCAAACTTTCCCATGCAAACAAGGACATGGGCCAAAAACAGTAACATAAAAAACTTTCATTTCAATTGTGATTGTTCCCCGCAAACAAAAATCTCCCCTCCTCTGAAAAGCCAAAGTCAGAGTCTCCCCCTTCAATTTTATCCAGGAATGAAAAAGCAAAAAGAAGCGAGAGAACGTGGCCCTTTCCCCACTCGTTTGAAACACACATTAGAAAAAATGCCCCCGCCCCCGGAAATTCAGTTTGTCATTTAGAAATTTGTTTCCAAAACTGCAAAAATGGATCTGAAATTCTTGTGGTCCGTGCGTGTGACACATTGCGCCTCATTTGCTGGGAAAACAAAACCCAAACCCCTTTCAGTGACCAAATCGCAGCCAACCCCCCTCTACCTTGAAAAAGCAGCTTTTTCAGCACAGTGCCCTGCATGAAAACTACCCAGAAAAACCCACGGATCCCAGATGCATCCATGCAGAGCTCTGGCAATTCCCTGTCTGTTCCCACCCGCCCTTATTCCCGGAATAGCTTCCCAGAGCGACATGCCCTGAGGGGCTGTTGGACGTGAACGAGACAATTCATGGCACCTGAGGCCGCCAGCTCTCCCAGCCCTGGATCACCTGCTTCCGACGCCCACACGGGCACAGCTGGCAGAGAGAAGGCCAGGCTGCCGCATTCAGATCGCGGTGCTAAGAGTCGAGGGGAAGCCCTCTGATGTTGACCTCTGCGCAGGAGACCGCGGCAGGGTTTCGGCACCACTGCAATCCAGCTCCAACCCTGTGGGTGCCGAAGCCTTACCAGGGACTCCACCATGGACATCATGGTCATTGCGAAGAATTAAACAGCCTTTCTCTAGGGTTGGCCGCACAGGGGGACAGTCCCTGGAGTGAGGCCTGTTCCCGCACCCCTCTGCCCCGCAGAGTGTTTGTGGGCTGAGCTAGGCTGACACAAGGGGCCTTGGCAGAGGGTCTCGGACATTTCATGAGCCTCTCTCATCTCACAATCCCCCCGCACGGCATCGACGCGTTTGGGAAACTCAGCTCTGAGGTACAGTCGCGGGTTCCATTGGCACGGTGCTGAGACGCGGCCGTCGCTGGGGCAGGACCCCCGCCTCGCTCAAATGCAGCCACCTCTGGGGTGGGACACGGGCGGCTGTTTACACAGGGACCCTCGCCCAGCACCAAGCTGCAACAGAACCATCCAGAACAGGAAGCGAAATGGGGCAGCTGAAGGTTCCCGGCAGGGCACCCTCCCAGGGCCACTCGTGATTCATGGCCCATTGTTCCCAGCCAGGAAGCGACCAGAACGGTTCCTGCTCGGAGGAGCTGGGCGCTGCCTGGGGAAGGATGTTGAACAAGCTGTTGGCTGCCTCCTGGGTCCCCTCCCCGCCCCAGGCTCCACCCCACAGCGTGTCCCCTGCCCCAGGCTCCACCTCCATAGGGACCCCCTCTCCCCCAGGTTCCCTTTGACGCGAGGGGAGCCTGGCTCAGCTCGGGCAGGTGTTTGGCCACTAGGTGCTTTGGAAACTGCTGAGGCATTAAAGCTTCCTAGGGTGGGGCCTTTCCCGGGTCACATGGAAAGGGGCTGCCCAGGGCAGGAGGGCACGGGGCCCATGCAGGGAGTGCATGGGGGGTGCTGGTACCAGGGAGGGGCAGAGCGGGGCAAGGTTGCTGGTGCAGGGGCTGGAGGGGCCCGTGCCTAGCACAGAGCGTACCAGGTGCTCTGCCAACTCCAAGGAGGAGAGGAGGGGGCCAAGGTAGGGTCTTGCATGGGCAGTCCCCCCGAGGTGCAGCACGGCAGGGCCCAGGTGGGGGGGGCCAACATTGTTGGGGTGGGTTCTTGACACACCTACTTCCCTGCCTCTGCCTCACTCCCCTGTGGGCACTGCGCCGGTTGCAAAGCTGCCCCTGTGTGCCATGCTCCCTCTCTATGGGTGTGTTGTCCGCCACCTGCCGGCACCGGCCCGGGCAGGGCTCAGCGCTGATCAAGGGAGAGCAGCTGAGCTCTGCACCGGAATTGGCCCACAGACCCCAGGGCTATGGCCAGGCTGGGTTCTGATGGACCCAGGCATGTTTGATTCCCAGCTGGATCCATCCCCTACGAGGGAGCAACGGTGTCCTCAGCCTTTCCCCTGGGCGTCATGGATGCTTAACTGTATCGTCCTTGCGACCACCAGCTGGTGTGTGTGCGCCATCCCGTATTTGCAGCAGCCTCACTCATATACTATGGGCACAGCGCTAGAGGATCTTATAGTGACCACATCTGGACGGGAGCTCTCTTAGAAGGAAGTTCTGCAGCCAGCCTGTGTCTGGTACAGGAGTCTGACCTACTAGCAGAAGCCGCTCTGCAGCCTACCATGTAGCCTACGTGATGTGAGGCCAGAAGTAAAAGTAGTGCCCGAGGAGAAGAAAACCAGCAGGGAAAAAGCAACACAGGTTGCCGGCTGGCACCATCATGTCACTCTTCAACACCCCAGAGAACTTTGGCTTTGACAAACCTTTGCAGCGGACAGACCGGAAGCAGCATTGTCCAAGCTTCTGAATTGCTACAAACCCACCTGGAAACTGGAGCTATTCGGGTATTGTCTTTAATCTATGCCGTGGGGAAGCAGGTCAGAGCACAACTTGAAATCCTTTGGTTTTACTGAAGACGGTCACAACAGATGATGATGAAAGGCACGGGCTAAGCTGGAGGCATACTTTATACCTCTGAGAAATGTGGGGGTAGGATGTTTCCACCAGTAAATTCAAGAACGAGGGGGAAATGTTGAATGGTTTGTAAAAGCTCCATGCGCATTGCCTGAAACCTGTGATTTTGGGGGATGCAAAACATGAAAATATCAGAGATAGGTTGGCTGGTGGGTTTAACAGACAAAAATAAAAACTGGATTGACCTCTACACAGAACTATACAGAGAGCAAAGCGGTGGGAACTACTCAACCGGAAGGAGCAATGTGAAAACCTGAAACTTGCCTGGAAACAGCATGAAGGCTAAAAGTAACTGTCATAAGATCTCTGAGGTGAAGAGGGACAAATTCCAGGCCCACTGAAAGACTTTCAGCCTACGTGCACAAGGTGTGGAAAAAGCCGTCGCCCAGCAGATGTATGTATCGCCAAAGGCGCGGGTTATAAAAAGTTACCGATGTAGACATTTGTCAGCCGTTTGCTGCGCCACGGCAGTCATATTACAGACAATCACGAGCCATTGTTTCTGGGCCCTGCCACATGTGAAAACTCAGAGCCTGCTTGGAGAGTGAAACTGAATATTCATGGCAAGACTATCGACTTTAAAACTGACTCACGAGCTGACGTCAGTCACCTCAGAAGGAGCTCGCATTCACCTCCCACCCCTCCCAGAACTGAAATCACCTGATGCAGTTCTCAGTAGCCCTGGAGGGATTGGCATGGGCCACGTTCACCACAAAAACAACTTCCAAGGACAAAATCTTTGCATTCAGAGTGTACGTAATGTGACCAAAGAACCACGGAGCAACGGTATAAGGGCCTAGTGTGAAAGCTGGAAGAACTCAACGGAACATATGGACTTTTGAAAGGAGATCAAGAACAAATCCCCTTAAGAGATCACGCTGAGCCATCTAGCGTACACACGCCACCTAGGATTCCTAACCCATTACTTCGTAAAGTGGGAACTGAGTTAAAGAGAATGGTGCAGATTGGCATAATCGAGAAAATCTCTGAACCAACAGCATGGCGTGTCCCATGGTACCAGTTTTAAATAAAAATGGGGAAAAAAACAAGTCTGTTTCTGGTGAAATTGTTGTGAGAGAAAGATATAGCTTCCCAACACTGGCTGACTTCCTCCGCAAAGTGACAGGAGCTATAGTATTCTCCCAGCTGGATGCCTCGAGTGGATGTGGGCAAATTCCTTTAGTTCTAAGTTGACAACACTTATTACAGCCCTTAGGGAGAGTTTGCTTTTGAAGATTACCTTTAAGGATGACATTTTCCAAAGAAAGGTGGTGGAAATGTTAATGAACACAAATGGAGTTGTCGTTTTCATAGACAATATTCTGATAGCTGGATCTCTGACAGAAAAACACAACAAAATCCTCAACCCATTCCTCAACCTCACCAGTTAGTCTAGACTGACATTAAACAAGAAAAAGTGCATTTTCAGCCTACCTCAAATTGAGTTTTTGGGACAGACAAGACATAAAGGTGGAATCAGCCCTAGCCGTGAGAAAGAAAAAGCAATTCAAGATTTGAATGCACCAATGAGTGGAACCAGAAGTGAGATGTGTACTGGGGATGGTAAATAACCTTAATCGGTGACCACCTACAAGATCTTTCCGCAGTGACAAAACCACCGAATAAACTATTGAAGGCCAAGGCATCCTGGCTCTGGAGGCTGAATCAAGAAATTCCCTTCAGAAAGGAAAAAGAAATGATCTCCAGTCTTCCAGTTCTCTAGTGCTACAATGTGAACAAACCCACGGTGGTCAATGCAGAGGCGAGCAGCTGTGGCCTAGGCAATGTATCGTTGCAACGACCTGGCCCTGTGTGGAAGCCAGTTGTGTTTTGCTCTCGCACGCTTACAGAAGCAGAAAGCGGTATGCACAGATTGGAATGGAGTGCCTGGGAGGCATGTGGGCATGTGAGAACTTTCACAGATAGCTGTGTGGACTGGACTCATTTCCACTGCTAACAGACCATAAATCACTTGTAACCCTCATGAACAGAAAAGACCTGGATCCAACACGGCTGAGATGCCAACGTCTGTTGCTAAGTTTAATGTGATTTAACCCAATTGTTTAATATGTTCATGAGAAAAATCTGGTGGTAGAAGAGACTGTCATGGAGCTCAACATCTCATTCAACTACCCGTGAGCTGGAAGACGACATAAAGGCGTATGTGGATGCTGTGGATAAATACAGACCAGTGTCAGAAAAGAGACTACTCCAGCTACAAAAAGCAACCCTGACAGACATACAACTTCAGGAAGTTTTAAGTTCCGTTGAGGTGGTTGGCCCAAGTATTTAAAGGACACAGAGGAAGTGACAAGAGATTACTTTGTGGTGCAGGGACAATTCGGTGAGTCAAATGGACTCCTGATTAAAGGCAATTGTAGCCTAATTCGAAACGGAACGAGTGGAGAAATGCTAAACCTCATCCAGGAAGAACATCAAGGATCAGCTAAATGCTGTGAGCAAGCCAAGCGCTCAGTGTGGTGTCCAGGCACCAGCAAGGACGTAATAAATAAAATATTTTGCAGAACTAACAAACCAAGGCAACGCAAAGAACCTTTAATAAGAACACCTCCACCAGACAGGCCTTGGAAAAGATTCATGCCGCTTCAGAGGACATCATTACCTGGTCATCATGGGCTATTTTTCCAGGTATAAGGAAATAATGTACTTGAAAGACATAACGTGTCGCAGTGTAATCGAGAAAATGAAGTGCGCCTTTGCTCACTCTGGTACTACAGAGAAGCTAGTGACAGACAATGGCCCACAATTCACAGCAGCAGAATTTAAGTCAGTCTGAATGAAATATGATTTTGACCCTATTCCTAGCAGCCCACATCACCCATAAGTGAATGGAGAGGCTGAGAAAGCTGTCCAGACAGCCAAGGAAATCCTACAGCAGGAAGATCCACCCATTCCTTGTTCTTCAACCCCAATAGCAGCTACTGGCTATAGTCCAGCACAATTCCTGATGGGAAGGCAGCTGCTCCCGTTCTGGAAAAGAATCTCCAAAGTAACCAGACATGAAGAGAGTAGCCAAATCAGATAAAAAGGCAAAAAGAGGTTATGAACCCTTATGAAATAGATGTCACTCGGTAGCCAACTGCCAGGACTAGAACCTGGTGTCTGTGTTCATGTCAAATTGGATGGAGGGGGGAAAAAGTGGCCAACTCCTGCTTTTGCAAAGACAAAGAATTCAGCCCCCAGATTGTATATGATGAAGGCCAAGAGCGGAGAGTTCAACAGAAACCATCACCGTCAGCAGTTTGTTCCTCAGCAAGAGTAATCAGCAGAGCAAATTCTATCGAGGGTGGCTGCCGAACAAGGAGACAAAGACTTAAGAATTCCAAACCGACCAGCGTCAGTCGTTGCAACTAATGGCCAGCCAGGCGGCCGAGTCGTTACACATTCGGGTCCTGTAATTAGAAAACCAGCCCAATTCGGAAACGCATGACAAACTGATCCACAGTGAACGTCACAGTGTGAGAGCGTAACTAGTGTGAACGGTAGCAAGGTAAAACCTAAAGGGGGAAACGTCATGGGTAGGGGGCGTCTACCAAATTCTCAGCCGTGACAGTCGCGTCACAGACCGTGAAATCTGGTCTCTGGTTGCCCGGCTCTAAAGGAAACACCACCAACAGCAGCAGCGGAGAAGTAAGGATGACAATATGGAAACTGTCCTACCGTAGGCTTGTGACCCCCTTTTGGGTTGGGGCCCAAGGGGTTAAGAAACACTGCAGGGAAATCACACCTTTTACATGGGCGGCTCATGGCATAAATAGCCAGTTCTGCGGCTGTAACAGCCACGGAATTTACACCCGTGAAAAAAGGTGTGATTTCTCCATGATTTAAGTAGGCCCCAAGTGCTGGGACGTTAAACACTATTGTGCCGTGAAGCCACTAGATGGTGCCATGTGTCAAAGGCTATATTGACGGGAACCCTGGCCGGATGTTCAGGGATCTGATGGGAGACGCCTGGGCCGTCCCTCGAGGCAGGAGCCTGACAGGCTAGTGCCAGGCCATCAACTTGCCGTGCACAAGTACGTAGAGCCATAGGGCTGGCAGGGCCCTCGAGAGGTCATCGAGTCCAGTCCCCTGCACCCAAGGCAGGACTAAGTTATATCTAGCCCAGCCCTGACAGGCGTCTGTCCAACCTGCTCTTAAAAATCTCCAGTGATGGAGGATCCACAACCTCCCCAGGCCATTTATTCCAGGGATGAACCGTTAGGAGGTTTTTCCCAATGTCTAACGTGAACCGCCCTTGCTGCAATTGAAGCCCATGGCTTCGTGTCCTGGCCTCAGCCGTTAAGAAGAACAATTTTTCTCCCTCCTCGTAACAACCTCTTCTGTACTTGAAAGCTGTTCTCACGTCCCCTCTCTGTCTTCTCTTCTCCAGGCTGAGCAAACCCAGGGCTTTCACTCTTGCCTCACAGCTCATGTTTTCTAGACCTGTCGTCATTTTGGTTGCTCTTCTCTGGACTTTCTCCAATTTGTCCACATCTTTCCTGAAACGTGGCGCCCAGAACTGGACACAAGACTCCAGTTGAGGCCTAATCAGCACGACGTAGAGCAGAATTGTGCCTCGTGTCTTACTTACAACACTCCTGCTGATACGTCCCAGAACCATGTTCGCTTTTTTGGCAACAGCCTTACACTGTTGACTCATATTTCGCTTGTGGTCCACTATGACTCGCAGATCCCTTTCCACAGAACTCCATCCCAGGCAGTCATTTCCCATATTGTACATGTGCAGCTGATTGTTCCTTCCTACAAGCATGGGAAGATTCCCGGCCAGATCCACCCCCCCCCCGTCAGGGAGCAACGGGGCCACTGGCCCTTCCCCTGGGGTTGATTCCCAGCTGGACCCCCTGAGAATATTGTCCTGGCTGTTCCTCCAGCACTTCCCCCCCTCCCGGCAGTGTGGTTCTCACCCAACCTTCTGCCACCCTTATCAGTGCTCTGCTCTGGGCGCCCTCTGTCCCCACCCAGTCTGGCCCCCAACCCTGGCACTCTTTGCCCCCCCTGCTCCGCCTCCACACACTTTGAACCCTGCACCACCTGTCGTGCTCTCTGATCCCCCTTCTTCCCCACCAGTCCCAGTACCCGCAGCCTGGCCCCAGTCCCAATTGCCAGACCCGTGGGCGCTGACTGGGTGGCAGGGCCTTGGCATGGCTCCGTGGGGTAGAGGGGGCAGCTCTGCCTTTATCCTCCTGGCTGTGGGGTGGCCAGGAGAGAGCTCCCCTCTAGGCCCCTGACACAACCACCCGCCTGCTGAGCCCCCTGGCTCTGCATCCCCATGGCTCCCAGTCCCGGGGTCCACAACACAAGCTGCCGTCCCCTTGCTCCCCCTGGTCCCATGTGCCTCAGCCTGGCCATGGGAACACATGGACCCCAGGGACATGGAGATGCCCGAGGGGCTGGGAATAGAAAGGGAAGGGATGGGAAAATAGAGTCGGGCTAGGACATGGGGCCTGAGACTGAGATATGGTGTTGATTGTGGGGCTGGGACAGGGCTGGGGGGCAGCCAATGACACTGGCTTTCTGTGTGTCTTAGGGGGCGGGGGGCACCCCGCCCACACACACACACACTACCTCTCCACACTCCCCCCCCCACCTTCCACACCTTCCACACTCACATACCCGGTGGGATAACACCTCCACACAGACACGCTCACACCCACTTTCCCACACATACCTGGCAGGCTAGCACACACATGCACACACACACACACCGGCAGGAAAACACACACGCACTCGGAGGGCTATTTTTAGGCTGGAAATCTCCTGCGAGGGGTATTTTACAGCTTTTCCCAGGGGCAAGAAACGAGTGCTGGGGTCACTGGTTGGGTGCGTGAACGAGAGCCTGCTGGGGGCTGTGGGCAGGATTCGTTCGTCCCAGCCCCAGGCCTGCGGTCAGCACGTCAGGGCAGGAAAGGCAGGGGCTGCTGACGGATGTGATTCCAGCCCCAAGAGCTGCTGGGAAATGGAGCTGGCCCGAAGCAAGAGCTTCCACCGGCCACGCACAGTCCCACCAGCAGCGTAAGGAGGCCGATGGGTGGGTCGGCCGCCCTGGCCTCATCTGCACAAGGACGCCAGCTCTTGGTCCAGCCACGCTACAGGAGCAAACGTCCAGCGCCGGCCCCCAGCACCAATGCAGCTTTGGTGCAAAGGGAGCAGGGCTGTAGATCCTGGTGCGCGTTGTATTCACACTGACGCCCTGTGTCTGTACTAGGCCACACAGCGCTGCAGCGACCGCGGAGCCCACAGCCCACACGCACGTCCTCACAGCAGAGGCCAGCTCGGCCTCCGGGAAGGCCCCCACCCGGCTCCCTGCAGCGCGGGCCCCTAGCACCGCACTGGGATCAGCCATTACTGTGCGGTCAGTCACTGTCCCTCGCCCAGTGCTGCAGCACTCGGTGGTTTCCAAGAAGGTGCATCCTTTGCCCTCTTGTCATTTCCGGGCCAGGAACAAACACTCATTGTTGCAAGAGCTTTGTTTATAGATGCTTTAGGAGCTGGAGGAAATGAATCCTCCATGACCTGGAGGCCAGTTACCCACCCTCCCAGCCTAAGCCCCTCTCACCCACCGCCAAGCGCTGCTGAGCACGGACCAGCTCGTGGCAAGGGGCCATCGTGTCTGCTGGTGGATGTGTTTCTGTCTTGCTGATCAGCAGGAAATGATGGATGTGTGGCTAACCATGACTCCTGGCAGTGGGTAGGCGTCTAGTGGTTAGAGTGGGGGGGCGGTTCTGGGAGCCAGGACTCCTGGGTTCTATCCCCGGCTATCACTGGTTCCCTGTGCAGCCTTGGGTGGGACCCTGCACAGTGCAGAGGCTGATCCTAGCACACTGGCGGGGGGAGGAGAAGGGAGTTGGTTTCCTTCGTGTCCCCACAGCTCTGGGGCTCCTTGGCTGAGAAGAGGGAAAGGACCCTCTTCGTGACAGCAGTTCTTCTGAGAATCCCTCCGTCAGGGTGAGCTGTGCTGCACTTGGAAACCACTTCCTCCTGAACCCGCCTCCCTCCCGCCCCCGCTGCATGGGAGTAGGATGGGAGTTACTATGGCTGCCCAGGGTCTACCTGTCCCAAAACAACTCAACCCCCTAAATGACACAGACCCACCCCTTCAATCAGGGGCCCGGGGCCATGGCAGGTCAATCCACCACTTGAGCCATGGGGGGAGGGCCCCACCTCCTCCAGGGCTGGGGCCAGAGAGTCCATTCCCTCCCCCATAGGGCTCTTCCCCCTTTTCCCCCCCCCAGCTTTGGTGTCTCCCTAGTGCTGCCCAAAGAGCCCAGGTTAACCCTGCTGCTATAAGAGCTCTGGGTCAGGCAGGAGGGCGGGAACATCCTACTCCGCACAGCCTGGCACCGAGAGGGTTAATTCCGGGACGCCCCGCGGCGAGAGCGTTACTCCCAGGACTGGGGGGTTGGCCTCGTGGCTACTAACCCTTCTCCTCAGAGCCGAGTGCCGAGGGGGTTCAAACCCTGCTCCTGGAGCCGAGGGGGTTAAACCCAGCCGTTGGAGGCTAGCAACACAGGGGTTAACCCCGCACTGCTCCAGCCAGCTGGCGCTGCCAGGGTTAACCCTCCCCTGAGCATGGCAGATTGTAAAGCCATCCCTGTATGAACCAGGGCCTCGCTCACAGGAAGACACCCCGCCTCGATTTGCCAGGTGTTAGTGACTCCGTAGCCCCGGGGGACCTGTTCCCGTGGTGAATCCCCCTCAGGGATACATGCGCACCCCTTCTTGCCCCTCTGGATGCGTCTGCCTTCAATTCCCAGCCCTTGGCTCCTGTCTCGGCTAGACTTGAAGAGCCCGTTATTAAATCCTTGTTCCCCGTGTGCGTACAAGCTGCCCTTCAATTTCTCTTTCTGAAGCTAAACGGCGGCAACTCCCGGAGTCTCTCGCTCTCAGGCCGGTTTTCTAACCCTTTCCTCATTCTCCTGGCTCTTCTCTGAGCCCGCTGCACTTTATCAACATCCTTCTTGAATTGTGGGCACCGGAACTGGACCCCGAATCCCAGCAGTGGTCGCGCCAGTGCCCAATACAGAGTAAAATCACCTCTCTGCTCTTGCTCAAGATTGCCCTGTTTATGCAGCCCAGGATCACGTTAGATCTTTTGGCCACAACATCATCCTGGGGGCTCACATCCAGCTGATTCTCCACCCCGCCCCCCAAATCTGTTTCAGAGTCACTGATCTGACCCAATGACCTACATTCTTTGTCCCTGGGTATATCCATCTATATTTAGCTGTATTAAAACACATGTTGTTTGCTTATACCCAGCGACCTGTCCTCTTGGTTACCACCCCGCCCCCCATCTTTGCGTCATCTGCCAACGTTCTCAGAGATAATTTTGTTTTCTTTGGGGCCTCTGATAAAAACATTAAATAGCATAGGGCGAAGGACAGGTACCTACTGGGCCCCACTAGAAATACACCTGCTTAGAGATGATTTCCTCATTGACAGTTACATTTTGAGACCTATCAATTAGCCTGTTTTTAATCAATGTCATGGTTCCCATTTTAATTTGATATGGTTCTAGGATTTTAATCAAAATGTCAAGGGGCGCAAAGTCAAACGCCTTACTGACGCCTAAGAATGTTACATCACACGTTGTCATCTTGATCATTTGTTTTGTTTTTTAAAGAATACATCAAATTAGCTTGAAAGGATCTATTTTCCATGTTGAGTGGTATTAATTATATTATCCTCCTTTAATTCTTTATTAATAGGGTCCTATATCAGCTTTTCCATTATCTTCCCTGGGATGAGTGTCAGGACGACAGGCCTATAATTGCCCGGGTCATCCCGTTTACGCTGGTTGATAACCGGAACAACGTTTCCTTTCGTCCAGTCTTCTGGAACACCCCAGTCCTCCAAGATGTAGTGAAGACCCACATTAATGGTCCAGCGAGCTCCTCGGCCAGCTCTTTTAAAACTCTTGGGTGCCGATTTAAAATTTCCTGATTTGAGTAGCTGCTGTTTAACATCCTCGTCAATTACTCAGGGGCACAGGGAGCTGGTGTCCCATGAGCTAAACCACTTCAAACTGGGGAGGCTGGGGCAGGAAAATAGCCCTGTCCCAGACCTGGGGAGCTGCTGGGGGAGTGGTTAATCCTGCTCGCTGGGGAGGCTGGCTGGCAAGGCCTTAACAGCACTGGCTGGGGCGGGTGGGGGCCTGGCACTGACTGGGTGCCCCATGGCTGCCAGCCAGGCTTGCGCCGAAGGGGGGAAGGTCCAGGGTTGGACCCCACTC
>ML675709.1:1479798-1509217 GCA_007922155.1 Mesoclemmys tuberculata
GCTGCCGCGTGGGTTTGGGGTGCCAGGGTGCGGGGTCGGGGCACTGGCACATGGGATGGGGGGCACAGAGTGGGGGGGAAAGGCGGTGCCAGGACATTGGTTCTGGGGTTCCCAGGCGAGATCAGAGCTCCCGACCATGTGGGGTTGGCGGGTGCCTGGGTCATCCGAGGTGGGGGGCAGGGAGTTGTCCTAGAACCTGCTCTCTCCTGCCCCCTACATCAGGCCATCCCCCACCCCCTTGGGGCAGGTGCCCCCCTGGGCTGCCTTGTACAGAACAGGGGCCCCCCCTTTGAGAAGGGAGCTCATCCCATCCCCAGGGCATCTGGCCCCCAATCGCGCCCCCCCCAGTCCTCTGCCAGGTTAACCCCACCCAGAACCCATCAGGCTAAAGGCTTGGGGTCAGGTCTGGGGCATCGCCCCGCCCTGGCCAGGTGACCCCGATGCCTGGGCCACTTCCCCCAGCAGGGCCCTGCTAGAACCTGTCCCCCCAGCCACCCTGGCGCTGGGATTTGAGAGCCGAGGGCTGAGATCAGCCTTGCCAAGGGCTGGGCAGCCCTAGAGCTGTGGGGTGTGGAGGGCTGCCTCTCGGGGGGCAGCCGGCAGGTCTTGCTGCAGGAGGTCACGGAGCGGAAGGCCGGGTGGGGAGGAGCGATGGCACCGGGGGAGAGCGTTGACCCCTGCAGGGCGAGCACGCTGGGCCGGGCGGTGCCCAGGATCGCACCCCCCTAGACATCGTTAGCAGGCGCCGGGCTCCGGGGCTGCAGGAAAACGGGGCTGGTTGTTCTGCCAAGCCCCGGATGAAGAACATTCGGGGCACTGGATCCTGGCACGCAGGCCCTGACAAACGGCCAGATCTGCCAAGGGACTGGCACCGGAGACCTGGCGCCGATGCCCTGGTGTGCGGGGCCAGGAGTTCTCAGGGTCTCTCCTCCCTGCGGAGTTCTCTGGCGCTCTTGGGCACACGTTGCCCCTCTGGAGCTAGCCCGGCACGGGGACGAGCGGCCGTGCCATGCTACATCGCGGGCGCTCATGGACACGGCACGTCAGCCGCTGGCGAGCTGGGCTCCCTCTGGCCTGGGCCTTGGCGGGCAGTCGGTTGGAGGTACGAGCCGCCCAGCCTGGAGCAAGAGGTGTGGACAGGGCTGGAGCTGGGGAATTATAAGTCGACTCAACTCTGCAGCAGAGACAAGGGGCCGGGTGGGGACGCACGGGGCAGGAGCCAACGAGGCCCCCAGGCCTCAATGGCTGCATGGCCTGTGGGCAGCGATGGTAGGTGAGGGTGTCACCCGCAGCGCGCCCGCACAGAGACCCAGGCTGGGGCTCTCAGCAAACGGCCCAAGCCGGGTCGCTTTGGACACTGGAAATAAAAGGTGAACTTTGGAACCCACCCCAGAGCTGGGCGCAGGCTGGGCAGGGGGGGTCGGACGCTGCTTTCACCCAGGGCCGAATCTTCCCACGGCTGCAGTATTCTGGGGGAGCTGGGGGAACGGTGGGCGCTGGGGAAATCGGGCCCCAAGTGTCGATGCAAAGCGAGGGAAAAGAGGTTGTTACTGGGTCGCTCTGGGCTCAGCTGGATTTCGCATAAGGTGTCCCTGGCCAGGTTTGGGGCAGGAGGTCCCACTGAGGGTGGTGGGGGAAGGAGGGTCGGCCAGCGCAGTGGGCGGGGCGGGTGCATGCTAGGCCTGTGCGACGGGCTGGGAAGGAAACTCCGGACGGGCAGCCACAGGTTGCCTGGGCTGCAGCCATTAGCCTCCGTTCTGGGCTTTCTCTGTGCCGCTGGAGCATCCGGGCCCAGCCCAAGTCCCCAGCCGGCCGGGCGCTGCCCGGACAGGGCAAAGATGGGCCCTGCCCGGCTGAGGACGGGAGTCACCCAAACCCTGCTCCACGGAGCGGTGGGAGTGGCTGGGCTGGAGGGTAAAATGGGCCGTATCCAGCCCTTGCGGAGGGGCTAACGGCTCGGAGGCTGGCCGTGGCTCCAGGCCCGAGAGCACTGGCCCCGTTCAGAGGAGCCCTGCCCTATTTCCCAGGCCCCAGGCGGCGAGCAGCAGTCCTGGCTCCCCTGAACAGGGAAGAAGTAACGGGGGTCATGGAGGGAAACAGGCACCCGGCTGCTGAGAGGAGGCGGCTGGCCCTAGCAGACAACCAGGGACACAGCTGGGAACAGGACCCACGAGTCCTGGCTTCCCGCCCGACGCCGTGTGAGGCAACCTTAGCTGGGAGGGGACCCTGGGCAAAGGCTGGCTCGGTCAGTCTCTGGTCAGTCTCAGCCCCCCATCCGTACTGGGGGGCACAGTCGGGGCCGTGCCATGGGGGCCATGCCCCCCCTCCACCAGCAGAGCTGCGCACAGTGACATCACTCTTGCAGATCCTAGGAGGCGCGCCAATTTGGCGAATTGTTCCCAATAGCTCTGAACCGCTTGACCTGAGCCAGCCGCCCCCTAGGGGGTTGTTAACCCCTCCGGTGCCAGCCGCGTCTGAGCCCCAGCCCTGGCATTGGCAGTGCCTGAGCGAAGGCTGGAATTCCCCCCAAGGGGCGTGTCCTGCCCCCCGGCCATGGCCTCGCTGCCAGCTCCACGGCTCCCCCTTCCAGTGGGGCTCTGTCTGGGGCCAGCCCCACCCGGGCCCTGGCAAGCGGGTCAGGGGCACTCGAGGCACAGCGCCAGGTTGGCAGCATTGAACTCTGGGAAGCCATCCCACAATTCCCGGCTTGGCTCCCAACAGCAGCGGGGCGTGGGAGATTTCGCACGGGCCCCAGGGCGTTGTGGGATACCAGTGGGAAGAGCCACTGGAGCCATTCCTAGGGCACCCCCACTGCCAATCCTGCCCCGTGACACACCGACTCTTCCCCTCACATCCAGGCCCCCCGGCTGCCAGAGCTGGGGCACGATGAGGGCAGAGGCTGCAGCCACGGGCTGCCCGTCGGGCCCAGACTCTTGCCCAGTCCCAGATGTGGTTATTACCTGGGCCCTGGCTTAGATACAGGACTGGCAGAGGCCAGGACTGGCATAGCCGGGAGCTCCCCTGCCCAGACTCCAAGGACAGGTTGGCGTGGCTCTATCCCGGGGCCGGGTGCGTGGCCGCCGGGGCCCAGCTGGGCAGCAGCGCGAGCCTCCGGCACATCCGGCCGCGCAGACGGGCGAGCGCGAGTCTCCGGGTTATAAATATCCCCGCGCCGGGGTAATCGAATTGGGCTCCGAGCACAGGCTGCCGCAAGCGCACCTGCCAGGGGAGTGGGGGGACGGCTGTTCCCTGCGGGCTGGCGAGGTCGGGCCAGGCCAGGGGTAACACTTTAACCCCTTCACGCCTGGGGTCGCCTGCATGCTCAGAGGTGGGGGGACGGGACCTCTAATCCCCCCCCCCCAGGGGACAGGAGGGCGGCTCATGTGTTGGGGATGCCAGCTGGGGACCCAGTTCATGCCCATGGGGGGTGACAGGGCACCAGCTGCTGGGCACCACCACAACTCTCTCTGGTCTCCCTTCCTGGGGCCGGGCAACCCCCCCCCCAGGGGAAACGCCCCGGCCCTGGTGTGGGGGCAGAGACCTAGGAGCTGAAGGGAGGTGGGGTGGCAGGGCGGATCTGGCTGGGGTTGGCTGTGGGGAGGGGGCATAGGAGGGGTGATTGGCTGGGGGGTGGCATGAGGGGGCAGGGGAGGAGGTTGGTGTGTGATGAAGGTGATGGGTGGGACGAGGGGCTGGCACTGGGGAGGGAGGCAGTGGGCGCCTCCTGGGCAGGGAGCGTCTCTCCTTGGAGGCTGTCTGCGTGGGCAGCAGGTGGGCAGCGGGGCCTGGGCTGGGCTAATGTCATTGCGGCTGGTAATGGGCAGACAGAGGAGCCCTGAAGGGAAAGGGGGGCCTAGAGCTGGACACACTGTCTCCCTTTGTGCCCCCCCCAGTCAGGGCTTGGAGACCTACTGGAGGATGGCGCTTGGGGGGGACGACAGACTGGGAGGGAGCCCTTCCCCCACTGAATCCTGGCCAGGTGGGGGGTTGGGGACAGGAGCCCCCCGCAATGGGGTGGTGGCCCCCCAGGATCTCAGTTGCTCTCTCTCTCTCTGCCAGGTGCTGCGTGGCCTGCGGGCAGTGCCCCACATGCTGTCATCACTGATCTGTCTCCCTCAGGACCCGGTGGCCCCACTGACGGGCCAAGCGTCAGCACCCTCCAGGTGAGCCCATGGGGCAGGGGTGCCCCCCCTTTTCCCTGCACACACAGCGAGGGTTTCAGGATGCTGCGCTCGGGCAGCGTAACCTTAGCTCCGCTCCACGGCTCTGCAATGAATTATCAGCAGGGCTGTGGGATGGGATTGAGGGGCATTGGCTGGGTTGGGGGGAACCCAGAGCTGGGCCAGGACAGGGCCGTGGGTCGGGCCTCAGTTGCATCGGCCCAGCCACAGCTCCTGGGTGCTCCCTTTAACTGTCACGCCCCAGTGACCTGCTCAATTTAGCTGAAGGAAATGGCCCCCCAGGGGGGTGGGTCCTTGGGCCTGGCCCCCCAGGTCTGGCACCAGGCCTCCCACCATCCCAGTGCCACACCCCTGTACCCGGGCTGTGAGTGGGGCAGCCCCATCCCCCTGGATCCAATGGAACGTGGGGGAGACGGGGCCCAGCCCACAGTGGCCGCGTGAGGTGAACGGGTCCGCGGTGACCCAGATCTGGCCCCAGATCTCAGGAGGGCCCAGCCCCAATTCCCCAGCCCTGGTGCCCAGTGGCCGGCTGGTTCCACTGTAACAAGGCTCTCCCCACGGCAACGCACCACAGCTCCGGCCTTGTCCAGCCCACACGGCGCCGCTCGGCCGCGCATGGCTCGGGGAGGGGAGTGGGGACTAGTGATTAGAGCAGGGGGCTGGGAGCCAGGACTCCCGGGTTCCATTCTCATGGCTCCTAACGACTCCCCATAGCGTTGGTTAAGTCCTTTTCCCTTACTGGGCTCCAGCCCCACTCGGCTGTGGGGCTGGGCAAGGTCCACCCCGCCGAATCTCTGTAGGGCCGAATTCCTGGGGACGTCCCCCTTTGCTCCCCTCAGGCTCCCGTGGATGGGGTGGGCCGGGGCTGGCACTTTCGCGGGCACAATGGGGCAGCGTTTCATGGGAGCCATGTTCCCCAACTGGTGAGGGACTTGGGGGGGTAGAATGAGGACCCCAAATGCTGTCCTGTCCTGGAAGCCAGTGAGCCTCCATTCTTGGGGAGCTTCCTGATGAGCCCAGCCCAGGGCTGCCAGCCCAGGCTTCCTCAGGGTGAATTTAGAGGGTGCAGCCCCGGAGAGGGGGGGGCCGGTCCGGCTGGGGAGCAAACGGGAAACTGGCCAGTTTCCTGCCAACCCTGGAAAGTCTCAAAATGCCCAAGAAACACTGGGGGGAGGTGGGGAGGGCTAGAAATTTGGCAGCAGCAGCCGAATTCCCACCCCCCAGCTCTGGGGGTTGGATGAGGGGGGTGGCCAGACCCGAACCCGTAGCCCTGCATCTCCCACTCTACTGGAGAGGCCTGAGACCCCCAGCCCTCTTCCTCCCCATCCAAGGGGCTGGGGTCAAGGGCAGCAGGTACAAGCTGGCTCCTAGCTCAGGCCATCCCCCCGCCCCGAGGGTGCCCCCCGCTCTTGGAGCTTCCTAGCCTGCGGGACGCCCCTTCGTTCCCACAGGCCCAGCCCCCTGCCCTGCCGGCGGCGTCGGGACCCAAGCCTCCTAGCCCCAAGCTGGGGCCCCTCCTTGGAAATGAGCCAGGGCTCCCCATCTCATCCAGTCACTTCAGAGCCTAACCGTGGCCAATCCAGCCCCCTGGAGCTCTCTGGCAGGGGCAGGCCAGGTGCATTGTGGGCTATTCCTTCAACCCCTCGCATGCGGGGGGCAGGCCAGGTGCATTGTGGGCTATTCCCTCATCCCCTCGCATGCAAGAGGCAGGCCAGGTGCATTGTGGGCTATTCCCTCGTCCCCTCGCATGCGAGAGGCAGGCCAGGTGCATTGTGGGCTATTTCCTCTTTTCCTTGTGTGAGGGCAGTCCATATGGGCTACCCCTCACCCACCCACTGGGCTCTTCTCGCCCTGGTAGTGCCTGGTCTCATGCAAAGCACCTGATTTCCCTAAGGACCAGGGGCCCACCCCCCTGCCTTGGCTAGTTCCTGGCAATGGGGTGTGGGGATCGTTGTTACTGCTCCGAGACCAGGGATGGAGCCAGAGGTGGGGGTGGGGGCATCTGCTTGGCTGGTGGCTGAGGATTGAAGCATTTTCCTTTGTTTCAGTAAAAATTCAGTGTTTCTACTGGGATCCAATGGACAGCTTCACTGGGGCCCAATCACCAGGTCCCTTTAGAGATGCCTCACCCCGCCCAGAGCTGGGAATAGAACCCAGGAGTCCTGACTCCCAGACCCCCCCGCTCTGACCACGCCCTTTAACCCCCCTGCTTGCTTTACATGACAGCGAGTCTGGGGTTAGTGCACACCCAGATGCTATCCTGGGGTCTGAGTAGGCAGTGGGGCTAGTGGTTAGAGCAGGGAGGTGGGGCAGTGAGCCAGGACTCCTGGGTTCTCTCCTAGGGTCTGGGAGGGGAATGGTAGAGCCGGGGGCGGGGCAAGGAGCCAAAATGCTTTAGTTCTATTCCATCTCCATCACCCACTCATTTTATGCATGTCCCATCCTGCCAATCAGTGCCTCAGTTTCCCCCTCTGGGATGTGGGGGAAGGACGCTGTCTCCCTGACTGGGCAGGAGGCTGAATTTGGGTGCTCTGAGATCCCCGCTGGAAGGGGCCAGCCTGGGATTTTAACTAGGGCCCAAGATCCCAAACCCCCAGCCCACACTCCCGCCCGCCCGCAGGGTCCCAAGCCTTGGGCCTGGGGAGCGAAGACCCCCACAGCCCAGGCCTACAATCATTAACCAGGATCAAAGGCACAGGGCGTGTGGGGCCACGCTATGTCATTGGGCATTAATTGCCATGCAAACGAGGACCAATCCCAGTATTAATGTCCCCAGTCCCGAGCCACGGGAGCCAAGCCAGCCACTAACTATTATTCAGCCAGACCTGGGCAGGGATAAAACGTGGCACCAAGGAGCCTTAGCCAGCACGTCAGCTGCTGCAGAGGGGGCTGGCCTGCGATGGCCGGGCCCTTGGAGAGGAGCCAGGGCTGCCCCACAGAGCTGGCACCTGTCCCCAGGCGGCTGTGCCCAGGGTTTGATCCATCCCTGCGGGGGTTGGGATTCTGGCAGGATCGGGCCCTATTGGGGGGGCCTCTGGTGGGATCAGGCCCTGCTGGAGGCGGGGGGCTGTGGCGAGATTGGGCCCCACACTGTTCTCTGTGGCCCGGAGCAGCGGGGGCTGTTCTGGGCCCGGGCACTCTCTTCTTACTTGGCCGCCAGGCGTGGTTGCCTTTGCCCTTTGGCGCCCGGCAGGGGAGTTCCTGGGGGGGGGAAGGGGAGGGATTAAGGGCCTGGAAAGGTCACGCTCCCCCGCCTACAGCTGCCAGCCAGCCAGCACCATGGGACCCCTTGTGCTTGGCCTCCAGCCAGCCCCCGGCCATCACCCCCCGGCCTCCAGCCAGCCCCCACCCCTGGCCTCCTGGCCCACAGCCCTCACTCGCCCCCCTGCTATCCCACCCCCTGGCCAGTCCCCAGCCTAAACCCCCTCCCCGGCTCCCACTCATTGCCCCTCCTGACCCTTCACCTCCAGCCACGCCCCACCCGTTACATGGCCTGGGTTCCGGCTTTTGCCCCTTCCACTTCGGGCCCCAGCCATTGCCCCCCGGCTCTGCCCTCAGGTAGGATTCACTTTCCCTCCATTAACCTCTTCTCCTGCCTTGATTCTGAGCAGATCTGGGACAGGGAGGAGCAAGCTGGAGCTTTGTGGCCTCCCACCAGGGCTCTTTGCAGCCGTAACTCTGGCCTCGGCACCATCCCCAGCCAACCTTAACTGTGCCCCTGACACCATCCCCAGCCGACCTTAACTGTGCCCCCAGTACCACCCCTAGACAACCTTAATTCTGCCCTTTCCTCCTCCCCATCCCCCTCTTGGCTCTGCCCCTTCACACCACCGCTCCCACCCTTGACTCTGCCCTGGCACCATCCCCCCAGTCTGATGCGCTGGAGTAACATGGCCCCTGCTCTCCCACTGGTGTAGTTGCCTTGCGCAGTCTCCCCCACCAAGGACGCAATCTGGTGCCAGCAGAGGGGGGTGCCGGGGCTGGAGTGGGGTGTCAGGGTGCCCAGGTGGCAACAGGGTGTGGGGAAAGGAGCCTTCAGGAGGGCAGCCCTAGGCTGCACCCGGCTAATCCTCAGTAAAGACACTCGTGCCCATGGCCCATGATTCCTGTTTTCCTCCAGCAGCCACGCGAGCCACGCCTGATTGGCTTCAGCGACTCCCCCCCCACACAGCGAGAGGGGAATCTGGGGGGCCAGGGAGAGCCAGGCCAGCGGGGAGGATGCTGGCTGGGCGGAGGGGGGGGCTGACAGCGATGGGGGGATCTGGTGGGGGCAGGGGCGTCTTACTGGGGGTTTAGGGAGGTCTGGTAGGGGCACAGAGGGGCTGGCGAGAGGCAGGCTAGAGGGGGTGGGGGGATCTGCTTGGTGGGGCTGGGAGTTTAGGGGTGCCCGGTAGAATCAGAGGGGGACTGGCCAGGGGGACAGGGGAGGTTGGCTGGTGGGTGGGGTCCTGCTTGGCTCTCCAGCCCCAGCCATGCTCCAGGACCCAGGCCAGCGATAACATCGTTAGCTGCCAGGACACCAAGGAGAGGAGAGACGGCCACGGCCAGCGCAGGCAAACATTTGCACTATAGTCAGCCCCAGCCCTGCATCTATCTCCGGCCCCTCCGTGGGCCTGCTGTCACCTGCCCCAGTGCTCCCAGCTCCGCCCTTGCCTTGCAGTGCCTCCAGCTCCTTCCGTGCCTCAGTTTCCCCTCCAGGGTCTATGCCTGGCTCCTGGGACTCCACCAGCCCCCTGACAACGACTGGCCTCTGGCCTGCGCCCCGAGTGCAGCTGGGCACCAGAGACACGAGACAGGCCCAGACCTGCTAGTGCCATTTGGCCGCACGTCCCATGGGCTGGCATCCTGGTGCCGTGCTATACCAAGCCAGGGTTGCCAGCGCCATCCAGCCTGGCCTGCGAGTGTGAGCTCCCAGTGCAGCGATAGGGCCTGGGCGCAGGACGGCCTCCCGCCCTGCGAGCCAGGCCGTGCTGACCCATGGGACTGTCCTGCCGTGCCTGCTCCCAGGCCAGGGGCTGTGTGTGAACGGGCCCCGTGCCAGCGGGGCCGAGTGGAGCCTGAGCCGCGGCGTCCCCGCATTCCTGCCTTGAGCTGTTTGTGTAAATAAACCCCGCCGCAGATCGGCTTCCTAATGGAGAGCAGCCCTGACACCGGGGCACTGCAGGGCGCGGCTTTGTTATTGTAGGGACTCTCAGGAGCCCCTGCTGCTCTGTTATTGTAGGGTCTTTCTGGAGCACTGGTCTCACAGGCTTGGGCCCCAGCTTTGGAATGGTCTCTGGGAGGCCCCATTCAGTGGACCAGACCCCCCGGGGGTCTTGCTCGTCCTCCAAGGCAGACCATGTCGCTTCACCCCTTCCTTAGGCGGGACCCCTGGGCCGTCAGCCCCCCCCCACTTCCCACTGTGAACTCGCTCAGCAAGACCCACTGAGGCAGACGCTGAGGGAGACTCATCCCATCCAGGGGCGCAGCACAGCCCTTCGTCACTACCTGCAGGGGCGCTCCCAGCGCGGGCACCGTCGGGGTCATGAGGCGACTGCATCTGGCGTAGAAAGTCCTTGGTCAGTGGAGAGATAAAAGCTACAGCCTGGCCCGTCCGGGTCAGCCGAGTCCCATCCCTCCGACTGCCCTACCCCAGATCAGGTGTTCGCCCCTGGCTGCTTCCTGCAGCCCACGCTTCACTTTCACACGCCCCCTCCAGTCCTGCGTCCCCCAGCTGCGCAAACACGGCCCGCGTCCCGCCCGGAGGGGCCAGGCGTGATCGTGGGTTGCTAGGCGTCAAAGCCCCAATGACTGGGTTTGCCAATGTCTTCCTGGATTCTCTGGAGAGGGAAATTAAGGCCTGTGTCTCAGCCTGCTCGGGGAACAAACAGACCTCCCTTCCCACACTAGGTAACGATGCAGCATATGGGGAAACTGAGGCACTCAGTGGCGTCATAAAAATATTGCAAAAATTCCCACTTCGTCACAGCTGGGCTCTGCATCAGTCTGTTCTTGTAGGGTCTCTCAGGATCACTGGGCTCTGCCATGGTCTATTATTGTAGGGTCTCCCTGGAGCACCGAGCTCCCCACTGGTCTGTTATTGTAGGGTCTCTCAGGATCACTGGGCTCTGTCCTGGTCTATTATTGTAGGGTCTCCCCGGAGCACTGAGCTCCTCACTGGCCTGTTATTGTAGGGTCACTCAGGAGCGCTGGGCTCGAGGATGATCTATTCTGGGGTCTCTCGGGAGGGTTGGCTTGTTGTGGTAGGGTTGTTCAGGAGCACCAGGCATGGCGCTGGTTTGTTATTGTAGAGGACCCCTTCTTGCCGGGAGGGGCTGAGTTCCCCACGCCGGGTGCGGCTGCGGGGTAGCCCTGCCGGCGCAGGGGGGCGCCCCATGGAGGCTGCCCGTGGGAAGGCTGGGGCAGGGGAGGGGCTGGCGTGCGTGTTGGGGGGTGAGACGCGGCGGCTGGGAGGGGCAGTGCCTGGCGCAGGGCACACGCCAGTTCCCGGGCAGAGTCCAGGGCTGGAGGGCGCGGCTCTGCTCCGCCCTCTGCCGTCAGCTGCTGCCCAGCCCCGGGGGGTCCCGGCTTCCAGGATGAGGCATCTCCCAGAGCGGGAAAGGGTGAGCTCCCCCTGCCAGTGGGCCCGGCTGTAGGGACCCCTCTAGGGCAGAGGGGCAGCCCACCATGGCCGATCAGGCCTCTGCCCCATAGTGCCCCACAGTTCTTGCCATCTGGGGCAGGGATGAGACCAGCACCTGTCACCCAAGCCCCCCCGGCCAGCACAGGAGGCAAGGCAGGGCTTCCCCCCCCCACAGGGATCCCGCCCCCCTGCAGGGCTCAGCTGGGATCCCACAGTGGGGCAAGGAGGGGCCAGGCCCATGGGCACAGTGGGGCTGGTAGGGGCAGGCACCCTGAGGGCTGGTCAGGGTCTGGATCCTGGTGAGGAGGGGCTGGTGGGGGGGCTCTGAGGGTCACTGGGGGGCTGGAGGAAGGCCCTGTGAGGGAACGATGCAGGCAGCTGGAGAGGGGCGGGGGTCAGATGGGGGGCTGGGGGACCCTGTGACAGGCTGGGGTGCCGTGAGGGGAAGGTGGGGAGATGTGGGGTGGGGCCCAGGGGGCTGCAGACAGACTCTCCTCTGGCAGCTGGCAGGCGCTGTTGGGTGAGGGGCCAGCTGGGGCTGGAAAGGGGGAACGCCCCCTAACTCTCTTCCTCTTTCCTAGGAGTGGCGCAGGGAGGCTGCGTGCCAGGCTTCTCCCGTGGGGCAGGCGGCTCCTCTGACCCCCTGTGCCATTCCTGCCGGCCAGACCCCCCTGCCCCGAGCACCCAGGACCGCTTGTCTGTGGAGGGCCAATGGGGCTGGGGTGAGGGGGCCCCGCGCCAGGGCCCAGCCTGGGACTATGGCGTCCCTGCCCTTGTGCCGCCCCAGGGAGCCCTCTCGGGTGATCCGCTTGGTCCTGTGGAAACGCCGCTTCCGACTGCAGCCCCTCCTCTGAGCAGAGACCCACACCCCTCCCGGCCCCAGCTCCCCGGCGTTGCCCCCATCAGCCTCGCCACGCCCGGGGACCGGCTGGCGCCGAGGATGTGCAACACCACCCTGGTGAGCTGCAACGTGGATTCCAAGATCGACCACCTCTTCCCCCCCACGCTGTACATCACCGTCATCACCATGGGGCTGCCCACCAACTGCATGGCGCTGTGGGCCGCCTACCTGCAGGTCAGACAAAACAACGAGCTGGGCATCTACCTGCTCAACCTGTCCATCGCCGACCTCCTCTACATCGCCACCCTGCCCCTGTGGATCGACTACTTCCTGCACTACGACAACTGGATCCACGGCCAGGAGTCCTGCAAGCTCTTCGGCTTCATCTTCTACACCAACATCTACATCAGCATCGCCTTCCTCTGTTGCATCTCCGTGGACCGCTACCTGGCCGTGGCCCACCCGCTGCGCTTCGCCCGGTTCCGCCGGGTCAAGACGGCCGTGGCCGTGAGCGCCGTGGTCTGGGCCATCGAGATCGGAGCCAACTCGGCCCCCCTCTTCCACAACGAACTCTTCCACGACCGCTACAACCACACCTTCTGCTTCGAGAAGTACCCCATGGAGGAGTGGGTGGCCTGGATGAACCTCTACCGCGTCTTCATCGGCTTCCTCTTCCCCTGGATGCTCATGCTGTTCTCCTATCAAGGCATCCTGCGGGCCGTGCGCGGCAACGTCTCCACCGAGCAGCAGGAGAAAGCCAAGATCAAGCGGCTGGCCCTCAGCCTCATCGTCATCCTCCTCTTCTGCTTCGCCCCCTACCACGTCATCTTGCTCTCCCGCAGCGCCGTGTACCTCAGCAAACCCTGCGACTGCAGCTTCGAGGAGAAGGTCTTCGTGGCCTATCACAGCTCGCTGGCCTTCACCAGCCTCAACTGCGTGGCCGACCCCATCCTGTACTGCTTCGTCAACGAGGGGGCCCGCAGCGACGTGGCCAAGGCCCTCTCCACCCTGCTGCGCTTCCTCACCAGCTCCAAGCCCCAGGAGATGGCCACGGCCTCGCTCACCCTGGACACCCCGCTCTCCTCCAAGAAGAGCAGCTTCTGCCGGCTCCCGGTGCCCCGCCGGCCCCCCTCTCCGCTCCCGCCCCCCCTTGGCCCGCCCGACGAGGAGCTGCAGATGAAAATCTTGACTTTCAACCAATGAGCGCTCCCTGGTGGCACCCACCTCCCCGCCCCTGGATGCAAATGAGATGTAAATACAGTATTGTTCTTAATAATAATAATAATATAATGGCCCGGTGCAGCATGGCCATTGCAGGAACGGGCCCAGGGAGGCCCGGGGGGTGCAGGAGGGGACTGCCTGGCCTGAAGGGATTGTGCCAGGACTTCCACACATCTGGGTTTCACAGGCATGTGAGAAAGGGGGATGGCAGAAATACAGCTAGATATTGGCCACGGCTGGATGGGTATGTATGGGAATGGCTAGACAGGCGTGGGAAGGGAGGGATGGCTGGGTGGATGGGAGTGTATGGGGATGGACGGACGAACGTCTGAGGATGATGATAGGGGTACATGGCCATGGAGGGCCATGGATGGATAGACAGAAGGGTGGGAGATGCGGATGGACGGACAGATCAGCT
This sequence comes from Mesoclemmys tuberculata, assembly GCA_007922155.1. Classification (NCBI taxonomy): domain Eukaryota; kingdom Metazoa; phylum Chordata; order Testudines; family Chelidae; genus Mesoclemmys; species Mesoclemmys tuberculata. Next base: position 1,493,082 of record ML675709.1, read on the forward strand.
GATCCAGGGACCGTGAAGATGGACGGATGGACACAGCTAATGGTTGGCTAGACGGAGGGTTTTTTATGGGGCTGGATGGATCCATCCCGGGGCTATGAAGATGGCATGGGCTGGAAGGGCATGTACTGGGTTAGCGGGGATCCCTGTCTGGAGTGGGCGTGCAAGCCAGGTGATCCGCGCAGGCCACACAGCGCCTGTGGCAGGACAAAGGCCACAGGCTGTGGAGTGGGGAGCAGAGGGCGCCCGTCCGTGCTGATGAGGCTGTTCTGCACTGTGCTGGGTGACCTTGGGTGAGTCCCTGCCCTTCCGAGAGTCTCCCCCACATCCATCCAAAGCTAGACTGTCTCCCCCTCAGGGTATGGGCAGCGCCCAGCCTGTAATGGCTACTACAGTGTCCGTGGTCTGAGGGCAACTTGAGAAAAAGCTGAGGAGAGGGCTCTAGCGGCCCTCCCACTCCCCTCCTCAGTTCTCTAGCCATGTGGGAGAATGCAGCCCACGGGTTTCCCCAGGGGCCCCGGTATAAACAGCTCCAGCGCCCCACCCCAGAGGAGGCTGCATCTCTGCGCTGAGTAACAAGCCAATCTTACATCTAATTTAAATAAATCCTCCTGGCCGCTCAGTTTAAGGTGCGCGCTGGAGTCTCCCCATGCCCCACTGCTGACTCTCCCTCCAGGAATTTCTGGGGAGTGGTGGGCTGCCGGACAGTGACCGCACAAGCAGAGGCGGCCTGACTCCGGCGCTGCTCACCACGTCACCGGGCAGGGGGTGCCGCAGTGGGAACATTCCTGGGAATAAACAGGAAGCGAGGGCGAGAATGCTCAGGCGCGGGAATCTCCCACGCTCCCTAGCAGCTGCCCCTGCTGGGCGAGGCGCCCCCTGTTGCTTGGTGAGAGGAGGAGCTGCCCCCCCCCACGCCCCCAGCCTAACCATGGCCCCTTTCCAGCAGAGGCTTCCCCCAACACTGTCCTTGGCTGGGGGCAGCATGACTGGGGCCATCTCGGCACCACTTCAGACAGCATCTTGGCACGGTCCAGGGCTTGGAGGCCGGGACGCGGAGTCAAAGGGGGAGATTTTCCCTTCGCCTGTTTGTTTAGTTTTCTCTCTTGCCTAAATCCACTTGAGCCCCTTCCCGCTGTAGCTGTCAGGACACCACCCAGTCCGCTTCCTCAAAGGCAGGGCAGTGCTCCCTCCCACACCCAGAGAACACAGGGGTCCCGCTGCCCAGCCCCCCTGGCTCTAACCACTAGACCCCACTCCCCTCCCAGAGCCACGGATAGAACCCAGGACTCCTGGGTTCTATTCCCACTGACCCTGCCAGTTTCCCTTCAGTGCACTGGGGCTGGGGGGGTTGTTCAGCATTTGGAGATCCTCTGGGGGAAGAGCCTGCAGCTGGGCGGTTGATCTAGCCAGCTGAGGGCAGGGAGCCCCGCCGCCCTTCACTCCCCAGCCCGCTTCCACACGGTCCCGCAGCTCTCCCCAGCGGGCAGGCCCCTCCTCCGTTCGCACGGCCCTGGTGACACTGGGGTGGGGGGGCAGAGCCGCCGGCACGGGTCTCTGAGCAGCCCTCGGCTAGAAGTCACCAGGCCGGCTGGGCCTGTGTCCTCGCCTGGCCTGTGTCCTCGCCTGACCTCAGTGAGCTTGAAAGAGGGTGAACAGCAGACAAGCCTCACCAGCCCCCTCTTGGGATCCTGGGGCGTTGCTGTGCAGAACTGAGCACCGCTCAGCCCCATGGCTGGCCGAGCCCCTGCACCCCCCGCCAGTGCTGGGGATTCGAGATCTGGGGGGAAGGACCCCGGCTCAGTCCTGCTCAGCCCCACCAGACTCCGGGGTGCAGCAGGCGGCGGGGGGGGCAGCTGAGAAGGACCTTCCCGTGGGGGCAATGGACGGGAACAGGATGCCCAGGGAGTGGGGTGAGAGACTCAGCTGTGAGTCGGGGGGAAAATGAGCAGACGGGGGCAGAACCCACCAGGGACCCCCTTTTCCTTCTGTCGCCCTGGACCCCCAGATCAGGGAAACATCCTCCCAGGCACCGAGGGGGCTCGTTTCCCTGCAGCCTGCCCCAGGCCGGCAGCTCAAGACGCCAGCCTTAGCGCACAACCCTCCCCCCTTGTACTGCCCAGCCCAGGAGTCACAGGGAACCCCCCACAGGGAGCTGGGGGGGGACACAGCCCCCATGGCTCCTGCGGGGAGACAGCCGTGGGGCCAGGACCCCACCCACCCTGCACACTGGGGAAGGGCCCCAAACGGCCCCCTCCCCTCCAGAGCCGCCACCCAGCACCCGCATGCAGCCACCTCTGGGGGCGCAGCGGCAGCTGAGGGCAGGGAGCGCAGGGGAAGGCGGACGAGCCGGAGCAGAATCCACACGGGGGCGGGGCATACAGGCGAGGAGGCGGTCCCTTCTCTAATTTGCATATTCATGAGATTGATTTGCGTGCCCGGTCGGCCTAAGATCGGGCTCTCGTCGTCCGGGGTACATAATTAATTAGTGCATATTCATGTGATTCATTTGCATACGCGTTTGGCCTTCGGCCGGGTTATCGGTGTCCGGGCCGCATAATTAGTAGTGCATATTCATGTACCTTATTTGCATACCAGCCGCCTGGGCGCGCCCGTGCACCTAATTTGCATATCACGCACCCCCCCCCGCCAGCGGCGCACGCACGACGCGAGCCCGGCCATCTGCGTGAGCCTCGTTTGCATATCGTGCGCCCCGCCCCCCCCGCGGCCGCGCAAGAGGCGCCGGGGCGGGGCCTGCGCGCTGACGTCACGGCGGCGCGGGGCCCGCCGGGAGGGAGGGAGGATGGTGGCCGGCGCGTTCCCCATCGCGAAGCTCCTGTACCTGGGCGTGCGGCAGCTCAGCCGGCCCCTGGCCGCGCGCCTCAAGGCGGGGGCTCGCGCCAGCCCCTTCTTCCGGGCCTACGTCTGCGGGCCGCCCGCGCAGCGTGAGTCGCGGGCCGCCGGGGGCGGGGCCGCGCGGGCCAATGGGGGCGGGGCGGGGGCGGCAGCGGGCCAATAGGCGGGGCCCAGCGCTGACATTGGGCGGGGCCCCCGGGAGCAACGGGAAGTGACCCCCCCCGACCCGGCCCCGGGGGGCGGGGCTGGTCCGAGCCGGCGGGAGTGGGGGAGGGGCAGAAATGGGGGGGGCTGGCGGGGGGCTGTGGGGCAGGAGTGGGGCGGGACTGTGGGGCTGGAGTGAGGGGCACTAACAGAAGTGGGGGAGGGGCAGGAGTGGGGGGTGGGGCGGGGCTGGTGGGGGGCTGTGGGTCAGGAGTGGAGGGGCTATGGGGCAGGAGTGGGGGGTGGGGCGGGGCTGTGGGGCTGGAGTGAGGGGCACTAACAGAAGTGGGGGAGGGGCAGGAGTGGAGGGGCTATGGGGCAGGAGTGGGGGGTGGGGCGGGGCTGGTGGGGGGCTGTGGGGCAGGAGTGGAGGGTCAGGAGCGGAGGGGCTGTGGGGCAGGAGTGGGATGTGGGGCGGAGCTGTGGGGCCGGAGTGAGGACCCCCCCGGCCGAGCTAAGGGCAGAGGCTGGCAGGGGTCGGCTCCTCTCAGCCCCTCCCTTCCCGCAGCAGCCTGTGTCCCCCGTTGATGCGCGGGGGGTTGGGCGGAGGAGCTGGGGGACCTCCCGGCACTGCCGGCTGCTCCCCCTCACGCCCTCTCCCCCCCCCGCAGTGTACCACTGGGTGGAGATGCGAACCAAGATGCGGATCATGGGCTTCCGTGGCGCCACCATCAAGCCCCTGAACGAGGAGGCGGCCGTGGAGCTGGGGGCAGAGCTGCTGGGCGAGGCCATCGTCTTCAGCGTGGGGGGCCTGTGCATCTTCTTGGAGTACGCCCGCCAGGCCTCCAACGCCAGGAAGAAGGAGGAGGAACAGAACAGCACCCTGCTGGGCTTGCAGCAGCAGGTGGCCGAGCTGGGCCTGGCCCTAGAGACTCTGGACGCGCAGCTGCGTGAGGTGAACCGCCAGGTGCTGGACATCTCCACCAGCGTCAAAAAATAGGGGCCTCCTGGGGCGAGTTGCCACAGAGAAGCCTGGCACGGGCGGGGCGCGCCCCCCATGGTGGGGCTGGCTGTGGCTGGGAGGAGCCTGCGCCGAGCGAGCGAGGCGGGCCACGCCGTGGGCTCGGGGGGCCTGGGTCACGACCCCCCTCGGCTCCCACGGAGTCTGCGTTTTCTAGTGTGTAAATATCCATCCATTAAAACCCATCTGCTGCTGAGGAGCAGGGCCATGATTGGGGCAGGGGTGGGGCTGGGGTAAAGGGGTGGAGCCATGGGTCTGCCAGCAGCACAGTTTTGCACCCCCCACCTGCCTGTGAGTCCTCCCCTAGAAAGCGGAGCTGATCCTGGCTCTTCCTTCCCTGGGAGCTGGGATTAGCTGCTTCTCCGGAGCCTGTCCTGGTGCCCTGGGCAGTGAGGGGCCCAGCCAGACCCACCTCCCTTCTGGGACGTTACCAGTCCTCAGGCTCGCTTTCCCTTAGTCCCACCCCTCCACTTGCTCCTTGGGGCTTTCACCACTAACAAAGGGTCCTCACACTCCCCTTGGGGATCCAGCCTTTAGGCCAGGCCCCCCTTTCTATTCACGGTGCCCCCTCTGCTCCTTGCTGCCCCATAGCTGAGCAAGGCTCATCTAGCTCTTTTGGGCTTCCCCCATCTTTCCGGGAGACTCCCCAGAGCTCTCAGGGCAGGGTGGGCCCCCACTCCCCTGGTAGGAGAGCAGCTGCCAGCCTCATTCCAGGCTCTGGCCTACCCCTGCCTTCCAGCACCCGCTGCTCAGTCGCTGCTCAGCTGCCCCTCTTCCAGAGGAGAAGAGAGGGGGAGCCAAGGGGGCCCTTCTGCACAGCCTGGGGGCCAGTGCAGCTTTGAGCCAGGCTGCGAGGGTGAGCATCTCCCCTGTCACAGGATTGGGGCCGGCAGTGCCAGCCTTTTCCCCTCTCATCAGGTGCACACCTGGCCTTCTTACACTGGCCTGTTGGTGCTGCTCCCGGGGCGCTGGTCCTGTATCAGGTAGGGCAGCGTCCCCCATCTCACTTCCTGCAGGGGTAAAGTGTCCTGAGAGGGGCTGGTGCTTGGCAGAGGGGGCAGTGTCCCGTGTGGGGCAGGTGCATCCTGGCCAGTGATTCAAGCCCAGCTACTTTCCAAGGGGACCTGCACACGAGGGCTGCAGGGGTGAAGCTGATTAATGTGGGGGGGGACTGGAGGCAGCAGTGGGGAGACCCCCCCCCGGGGCTGGGCTAGTGCATCATTCCCTCAGTGAGGCCATGGCACATGCTGTGAGCCTGGGACGGAGCCAGCCTGGGCTGGCAGCTGTTTGTTTAACGTGGCTCTGCCCTGATGCTGGACAATAAGAGGGGCTAGAGCAGTGGGGGGGCATGTGAGAGGGCATGCTGGGGATACTGTTGCGGGGGGGAAGCTGGTGGACCGGCACTGAGTGGTGGAGAGGCTCAGGCTGGCCCTGGGTGGTGCCAAAGGCTTTGGCAGTGCAGGGCTCTAGCCCCAGCACTATGGGGTGTTCTGGCGACCCACACGTGGCACGGCTGGCTGGGGCAGCGACTGCAGCTTCTCCCACTGCTGCAAGGGGGGGTTACTGGAGGCCCTGGGAGCAGCAACCTCCCCTCCTCACCTTGCAGGGATCGCTGGTCTCATTTACATGGGGGAAACGAAGACCCCACGTGGGGCCAGGACTCAGCTGGGAGCAGGAGGCCACCCTGTCCCTGGGGTGTCATTCCAAGGGCTAAGCAGTGATGCCTCCTTCCCAACCGAACCGTGTCCAGCCTCTGCTCCCAGCCCCTGGAGCGCCAGCCCTTCCGCTGCTGGATGGCCGAGCCCCCCCGAGATTGGTTCCTCGGGAGCTACTGAGAATCCCACATCAGCCCTCGCCTGGCTTTCTTCCGCTGGACCGAGCGAGCTCCTGGAATCTCACGGGGAGGTGTGTCCACACACGTAGTGTTGGCCTGGCACAGCCGCACCCCTGGAGCGCTTTACTGATTTCCCCAGCAGTGTTGTGCTACTGCTGGAAGGGTGGAGTGGAGACCTGGCTCTTCGCTGACCCCTTTGCAATTTGTCAGCATCAAAAGAACCCAGGAGTCCTGGCTTCCACTCTGCCATGCTAACCCCTAGGCCCCACTCCCTGGACTAGGACTACAACCCAGACATCTTGGGCCCCAGTCTTCCCCCACTCTAACCACCTGACCCCCTTCCCTCCCCGAGGGAGGACTAGAACCCAGGCATCCTGTCAGTCTGGATCTTAGCAAGCCCCCAGTGGCGCTTGGCGTGCCCTGGGGCTGATCCTGTCCTTCCCCACCTGGTGGCTCTGCCAGTCAGCAGCAGGTTCGCATGCACTGGGCATGCAGCTCCCCGGGAGGCAGGAGCAAAAAGGGCCCTTGCCCAATAGGCGCAGCTTGAGGTAGAGGCTGTGGAGGGTTTGGGGGTGAGGAGTGGTTCTTGTTCAGACATCCCACGGTACCAATCCTGCTTCCAGTGGATTGCTGGGCCTGGTTTCCCTGACCCCTGGTGCTTTCTGACCAAGCAAGTATTTGTGGGTTTGGGCCCAGTTTCCCTGACTCACAGCTGCAGGGGGCGTGGGGCAGGACAGAGGGAACATTGGGGAAGGATGGTTTGCAGTAACTATTTGCCAGCGCCCCCCCCCCCCCACACACACCCCCCGTGGATGGGGCTTGGAGAAAGGTGCCTATCAACAGCTTCCCTGGGGGGAAGCCTAGGAACCAGCCCCCCTACACTCACCCCTGCTCCCCTGGCCAGGCAGGGAGAGGTTGGCAGCATCTTGCGAGGGCAGCCACCAGGATGGCATGAGAGCTGCAATTTGCCCAGCAGCGGCTACAGCTGGCTTAGAGCCCCCACCGCAGCTGGGGGCACTGGTAAATTCCCCCCCCCCCCAAGCCAGGGCAGCTGAGCTGGGGGGTCACCCTCCAGAGCATCTCACCCGCCTCTGGGAACGGCAGGCAATGGAGACCACCACAGGCCAGGAGTTTGTGCCAGGGGTGAGGCCACCTCCCCGCTGAATGTCAGGCCGCCTGCCCCACTGGGAAAGGTCCCTCTGGCGTCAGAGAAAAGATCGCGTCACCTCCCACCTTCCAGGCGAGCAGCTGACCTCTGCCCCTCTTGCCCCAGAAGCTATTCCTCCAGCCCACAACTTGTTGAGGTGGGCGGGAGCTTTTCTGCCATCTGGCCAATTTTTCCACATCTTTTAACCCGCAGGCCTCCCCTGGCAGTGCAGGAGCCAGCATTGGTCGCCCTGGGGCTGGATACAGGGGGGAAAATCCCCTCCCTGCCCCTACCCACCACTTCCCTGTTTATCCAGCCCCGGATCCCCTTAGCCCTGCATGTCCCCAGCAGACTCATGTTGTTGCTTGTCCCTGTTGCTTCCCTAGGTCCGTTCCAGAGCCCGGCTTGCCAGCATCCCTCCCACTGAGGGAGGTACGGCCTGCAGTCCTCCTTCCTAGCTGCGTCATTGCGCCAGGGGCTGGATTTGCTGCACTGTTTGAATGGGGCCAACTCCCCCCCCCACCCGCCATGTCCCAGCTTGCCCTGTCCTTGGCAGCATTTACCACACCATCATAAACCCTGAACCCCCATCTCCCCCTGAGCTGGACACAGAACCCAGGCGTCCTGGCTCCAGCCCCCACACCCCTCCCCGCGCCAGGGATGGAACCCAGGCATCCCACCGCTCCAGCAAGACAGGCAGAAGTGTAACTTACAAAAAGGCCAGGTTTATTCTCGAGCATGGTGTGAGGGGCGAAGGCCCGGTGCCAGGCAGGTGCCCGGGGAGGGGAGGTGTCTCACACTGGTATTGGGCACAACTGCCCCAGAAATCAGTAAAAAAAACCAAAGTGAAAATTACAGCCTCATAGAAAAAAGCTGAGAGCCTGTCCCTCCCCCCTGAGGGGGGTCAAGGATTAACGCCCCCCCCCCCCCAGGACGCCTCCTCTAGCGCTGCCCCGGCAGGGCCCCCCCCAGGTACAAGATAAAAAAAAAAAACCATCCCCTTCCCCTCCTCGTGTAAAAAAATTATAAAACAAGCTGAACCCCACAACGAACCCAGCAGAGAAGCAGTGAATGTGGGAGGGTGAATCCCTGGTGGGGGGGGACATCTGGGGTCACTGAGGCCCTGGCCCTCAAATGCAGGGACAGGCGAGGGTAGTTGGGGGGGGAATCACTGGTGCTGGCCCCCCTTGGGGGGGAGGAGGGGCAGGAATGACCCCACCTCCTGCAGGAGACACCCCCCCTCCTGCTCTCTAGGTGGGTCAGGGCCCTTTGGTCGGCAGCAGCCTCCAGGGGGTGCTATTGCTCTGCTCCCGCCCCAGGGGTAAGGCACAGCCTGGGGGCTCCCAGGGCAGCCCCAGGGGATGTGGGGGGGATTTCCAGGAATTTAGGCCTCCCCCTGGAATTGCACAGTGGGGCTGGCGCCCCGATAACCACCGGCCGGAGAAGGGGGGGCATGGGGGAGGGGCTTCAAGTGTGTAGGGGGTGGGTGGGGGGTGCATGTAGAAGAAAATAAACTCAAGGGTGGCCCTTAGCCTTGGCGGGCTGGGACCCCCCCCGGCCGGAAGGGGGGGGGTCCTAGGGCGAGCCCCGCTTCCGCAGTTCCAGCACGAACGCTGCAGGGAGAGAAGGAGGGGTCGGGTGAGTGAGCAGCCGGGCCCCCACCCAACACACCAAGCTGCCCCACAGCCAGTGGGGAGCAGCCAGTCCCCCAGCCCATAGGTGGAAGCAGCTCTCGCTCAAAGGCTGGGGGAGGCTGCAGAGACATGCACAGAAAACGGTCCCCTCCGCCCCATCCAACCCCCTCATGATGCAGGACCCCCCCCCCCAGGAGCTGAGTGCCAATGACACCCCCGCCCCCCAGCTCGCTCACCTTCAATGATCTCTTCCTTCAACTTCTGCAGCTCCCGCCTCACCTCCTCCAGCAGCTCCTGGGGAAGGGTACAGTGTTAGGGGGCACAGCCCCCCCACGCGCCCTTCTCCCCCCCCCCCACACACACACACAGTCCCCAGCAACGGCCCACTCCAGAACCACTGCCCTCCATGCTCAGGATCATGGGGGTCCTCCGCACTCCCGACCAGAGCCCCGGGTCACCCTCGGACCAGGCTCCCCCTGCCCTGGTACCTGTTTGATCCGCTCTAGGTCAGATTCCTCTGCACCAGCCGGGGGCTCCGTGCTGCTGGGGGCAGCTGATTTCATCCTGGGGGGGGGGGGGGGGAAGAGAAAGAGGGTGAGAAGCTCTATGAGGCCCCTCTTTAGCAGGGATCCCACCCCCGCCCAAGCGCGCCCGTCTCTCATGTACAAGGACCTTGCCACTGATGAGGCTACACGGCTTGGGGTGATGGAGCCATCATTAGGTTCCAGGGTTAACGGACAGCCTATTTGTGAGAGGGACATGGGGGCTGCCGGGTTACAGTAAGGAAGGTGAGGAGTCAGGACTCCTGGGTTCCTGTGCTACTGGTGTTCTTTGGCAAGCTCCTCCCAACGCCGGTGCCTCAGTTTTCCCACGTGCAAGGGGGGGGGGGGCCCACGGCGGGACCGAGTGCATCACGCCCTGGCTAAGGGCACAGCAGGGCGAGGAGATGTTTGGGATGCTCAAGGGAGGCCCCCACTGCCCAGCACCCAGCTCTGCGGGACCCGGCCCAGACCCAGCGAGGAGAGCCACCAAGCTCTGCGTGGTGCCCTTGGGCTCTGCATTGCCTCCACGCCGCGTGCCGCACACCCCAGCAAGCCCCGCGCCCGACCCCAAGCGCCGCACCAAGCGCCCAGCTTCACAGACTGCGCCGGAGCCTCAAGACGGGCCTCTCCTAGTACCCGGGAGCCAAGCTTTGGACTGGGCCCCGGCACCGCTGGCCATGGGGTCCCCGTGACCCCAACATCCCTCCAGGGGCCCCTCTGCATCCACAGCCTGGCCCGAGGGCTCCCTGCCTTCAGCTCTAGGGCTGGCCCTCCTTCACCAGCCCCAGTGCCCGCCACGTCCTTAGCTGTCCCCCGGCAGGGTACCCACCTATTCCTCTCAGGGACCCCGCCCACCCCTCGGTACCTGCCCCATCCCCTCGGTGCCAGGGCCCCATGTCCCGTGCCCAGGCAGCGGGCAATACCTAGACCTGGTACTACTCCGGGCGGGGCTGGGGGAATCGCTGCTCTTCTGGGTCTCACTAGTCCTGGGGGGGAGGCAAGAGAGGCAGAGAAATGTTGGGTGGGATAGACCGTCGACCCAGCCCCACCTGGCTCTAGCCACACTTATCCCCCCCCACCACCACCCGCCCCACGGCTCGGCCCCACCGCACCCACCTGGGCAGCGTGGAGCTGTTCTTCTCCCAGGGCCTCCGCACCGAGTCTGCAGAGAGATGGGGGTAAGGGGGGGCTCTCCGACTCTGACACCCAGCCCCCATCCCAGCAGAGTGGAAGGGGAAAACCAGCCGCCCCCCACTCCCAGCCAGTCCATTGGGGCAGGCAGGCAGGCGACGGTTCGGTCAAGCCCTGCGGGGGCAGTGCCAGGCGGCCCGATGCCCCGCTGAGGGGCTCCCCGGGCCAGCCCCTGCCTCCGCCCCATTCAGCTCCCAACATGCTCTGTTACCCAGGCTGCTTTGCCAGCCGGACCCACAGCAATGCTGGGGGCCAGGGATCTCTGGGGCAGGGGCCGGCGGTGCCCCCCACTCACCGTTCTGCTGGCTCAGGGTCCTGGTACCTGAGGACTCGTCAGCGTCTTGCTGCTGGGGGCAGAACGCCAGGGGTTAGCGGGTCAGGCAGTCAAGGGCAAGCCCCCCATCTCCCACCAGGAGCCCCAAGCCAGGGGACCCCCCCCCCGAGACATGGGGCCAGCTCCCTCCTGAACTGCCAGGCGGATCCAGAATTTGGCAGAACCTCCCCCCACCCACCCCCAGTTCAGCCAGGGCCCAGCCCATTGTCCCTCCCCCCACTGGCCCAGCCTGTTGCCCCCCCATATCCTGGCAGCCCCTGCCCTGGCATGGCCACAGGCGCAGGCTGGTAGCCGCAGCCCAGGGGAGGGGCACTCACGCTGGAAGCGTCGTCATCTTTCTTTGGCCCAGGCTTCTCGCCCTGCAGCGTGGCTTTCCGCCTGTGGAGGGGGGCAACGAGGACAGTGGGGTTAGTGCCCTCCGAGGCCTGCCCCCCCCCCCGAAAGCTGCTGTACCCCCCTCAGATCTCCCCCACCCCACCGAGGGATGAGCCCCGCTCTGTCCAGGAGGAGCAGAGTCAGCCCCACACCTACACCCATTCCCTCCCTACCCCCCCATGCACCAGCCCCCAGAACAAAGCCCCACCTGCCCCCAGTCCTCACCATCCCCCACCCACCTAGAGCAGAACCCCCCAGCCCCCCCAATCTCCACATCCCTCCAGCCCCCCACCCTCCTCCCCAGAGCAGGCCCCCCCCCCCGCTCACCGTCGAGCCAGCATGGCGCTCATCTCCTCCATCAGGCCCCCGCCGCCCCCACCACGGCTTCCCTCGTTCTTTGGGGCCGACCCGGGGCTGGAGCTGCCTCCTGCCGGCCCAGCGCCCTCCTCCTGCTGCTGCTGGGGGGCAGGGAGCAGAGTTGTTACGAGGCCCAGCGCCCCCCCAACCCCAGTTCTAGCCCTTACTCAGGGCCTTGGGCCCCCACCCTGCAGGGACCCTCAGCCACCAAGGCAGGGGCACAGCACCCCTGGCCCCCCCCCCCAACAGGCCAACCCCAATTCCCAGGGCTGGCTGGGGCCACCTGATCCCTACTCCACCCCCTCCGATCCTTCCCCTCTCCCCGAGTCTGCCCCCCCCACCTCCCATGCCCTCCCAGATCCTCCCTCTCCCTCCCCCCACACACCTTGCCAATTTTCCTGAGTTTTGCACTTGCAATGGCAGCTGCCAGGCCGGTGCCCCCCCCGCCCCCGGCTCCAGGGCCCTGTGCAGCAGGCAGCGGGGGGGCAGGCGGCGGCCCCCCAGCCGCAGGGGTCGGCCCCCCAGCCGCAGGGGGCAGGCCAGGTGGCGGAGGCGGCCCTGGAGGGGGAGGTGGTCCCGGGGGCGGTGGGGGGCCACCTCCTGAAGGGGTCACTGGAGCTCCTGTCATACAAGACCAAGGGGGGGCAGTTAGATGAGGAGGGACAGCGTGCCCCTCCCCTAGAGCCGGTGGTTGCAGCCAGCCCTGAAAGAGTTAAACCCTCCTTCCCCTGGGAAAGCTGCGCCCCCCATAGCCGCCACCACTGGGACCCTCTTAGCCAGGCAAGACCACCTTGGGGACAGCCCCCCCCAGACACGACTAATCCTTTAAATCCCAGAGGCACTTCAACCCCCACGCCGCTCTTCCCCCAGGGCAGCCCAGCTGGGGGGGACACGGGCATGGGGCAGGCCGGCGGGGCCACAGTAGCTGCGTAGAGACCCCGGGACCCCCCCCGGGCAGATTCCTGTTGTGCAAGAGACATGGGGGGGGGGGAAAATCACAGGTGACAGACCGACCCAACTCCCAGTGCGAGACTGTTTCTCCCTCCCTCCCCCCCCCCACGCCTGCCCCAGTTCGAGCCCCCCACCCCCTCGGCGTTACCCACCCGCACTGGCGACCCGGCGCTCCGGCTCCGGCTCTGGCTGTTGCCTGGACAAAGACAAAGAGGGGTGAACACCAGGCGAACACCCAGGGACACCCCACCCCCCCGGTGTCTCACCCGCCCGTCACTCACGTGCGCCGCGAGGCCGGGGGGGACCCCGGGTCGAGGATCCCCGACACCACGAACCCACACATCCTGTGCCGGGCGCGGGCAGCCGCTCACCCCCGCTGCCCCGCAAGCCGATTAGGGACTAAGCCAGCAGCGCCCGCGCCCAGCCACTCCGCAGCTTAGCCGAGGGGGGGGGTCACGTCTGTAATCCCCGGGGCACGGCAGTGGGCCAGGCAGCCCTCGCCGAGGGGACCAGGATGGGAGGGGCGTGTTACCCTCCCTCCCACACACGTACCTTTTCTGTTGCTCCATCTCATCCTGGGAGGGGCCATTCTGGGCGGGCAAGGGCTGAGCCGAGCCTGCGCCGGCACACCCCCGGGGGGGGGAGGTCAGGAGCATGTTCCACCCCCAAACCCTCCCCACAAAAGTTTAGAGCATCAGATGTGCCCCCCAAGCATCTGGGGGGGGGGGTTTCCAGCACAGCCCCCCCCAACACCTGCCCTGTGGTGGGGCCAAGTGCCTGTGTCTCCAGCATGAGCCACCCCCCAATCCGCACCCAGCCCCCCTGGACAATGGGAGGGCAGGGCCCTGCCCCCCGGGGCTCACCCGACTCCAGCGTCTCCAGGGCGCGCAGCATGGCGCTGGCGAACTGGCTGGCATCCTCCTTGCTGCTGAAGTTGAGCCCCCAAACCTGACGGGCGTCGCGCCACTGGTGGAAGTTGGGGGTGGCCTGGTTGTACTTCAGCCCCTTCGCTACCGCACAGTTCATGACCACCTGGGAGGGGACGGGGGGCCAGCCGGGTCAGCGTGGGGCAGACGGGGACAGCCAAAAGCCAGGGCCCGGCAGGCAGCCCCCACCCACCCCAGACACGAGCCTGGTGCCACGGGACCAGCCCCGTTTCCCACGAGACGTGGGAAAGGGCAGCACGGCCTGGGCATGGGGGTGCCACCCCTGCTCCGGAGGGGCTAGGGCCAAGACCCATGGGTTCTTCCAACCATGGGGGGGGGGACGACACACACGACGACACACCTGGGGTCTAGCCCCAGCTCTGATACTGGCAGTGGTGCGCCCTGCTCACGGCTTCAAGGGCGAGAGGATTCGGCTTGCTCAACCATTGGGGGGGCAGGGCTGAGGACCCCCCCCACTCCCAAATTCAGCGTGGGAGTCAAGGGGAGCTGTGGGGCTGGCTCAGCTCTGCCCAGACCAGACCACCAGCCCTGGCACCAGGGCCCTGGCGTCTAGCTCTGCTGAGCCCAGCACGGGGGCTGGGACGGGGGGGCTGGCTGTGCCCTCTGGCATCCGAGAGAAGCCTATGGTCCCCACAGCAGGGTGTTCCCCCCCCCCCCCATACCTGGCCCACCCAGCCTGAGTGGGGCATCTCTGGGGTGGGCTCCTAGGCTGAGCCACAAACCCAGAGCACGCTTCCTGGAACGGGGGCCCTGGGCAGACTGGCCCGTCCCCACATTTCCTGGGGAGGAGGCAGGCCCCAAACTCCAGGGATGCGGGGGGACTGGCCCACACCAGCCAGAAAAGGGAGCTGTCCCCCGCCCCAAGCCCTGTGACTCACGGCTCCCCCCACCTCCACCACCCCTCCCAAATCCCGTGGCTCAGGGTTGCCCCCATCACGCCCAGCTGAGGCCCCCCACCTGCTGGTCCGGCTGCATCTTGCGGCCCACCACACGGAAGGCGTTGGTGCCGGGGCTGTGGTAGATCTGCACCCAGCTGAAGGCCTGGGGGCCGCTCCCCGCCGCCACCCACTTCTTGTTGGCATCATCATACAGCATGACCGTGGCGCGGGCGGCGTAGACGGCCGTCTCACTGCAGGGGGGAGGGAGAGAAGGGGGTGAATGTGGGGGGGGGAAGAGCTCCCGCAGGCCCCTCCCCATGGAAGATCACCCCCCCGCCCCAAAGTGAACAAGCTCGGCCCCCCAAACCTACTCTGCAGCTCCCCCTTTAGCACAAGGGGAACCCCCAGAGCACTTAGGACCAGACACTCAGGGGTGTCTCCACACTGAAGGCAGGGATCAGCCCAGTGTATGGGGGAAACTGAGGCACAGGGAGGCACATGCAATGGCAGAGTCCCGAGTCCCAACCCCCTCACCCCTACACCCCCCTGAACGCCAGTGTGGGACTGGGCTCTACCCCCCCCCCAAAAAACTGCCTCCCGCTCAGAACTGGTGGGACAAGCCAGAAAATCCCAGGAACCTTCACAGCCCTGAACCCCAAAGTGTGTGTGGGGGCAGCCTGCTGGGGGCTCAGGGGGCTCCCCAATAGGGAGGCCGGGAAATAGCCCCCGGCTGGAGTGGCGCTGCCCCCCGAGGCGGGTTTGACTCCCAGCCCTGGTCCTGGCTCGGGGGCGAGGTTCCCGTCAGGCCCCCAGGGGATTGTTGGTTTTGCGGGGCTGACCCTCCGCAAACAAGGCAGCTATCAGCCACAGCCCGGAGCGGGTGAAGGACGAGGTGCCCCAGTGCCTGGGTAGAGGAGGATGGGGGGCAAACACAGCGCACAGGGGCAGCATGGGATCCCAAGGGGGAGAACAGGGCTCTGCTCCCCCGGGTGATGCCCCCCCCCCCACACACTGCCTGGGGGCAGAGGGAGAGGAGGAACCAGGCCCAGGTCGCCCCTGAAGGGGGTGACTGAGAGCAGGGGGGCAGAGACAACCCCTCCCCAGGGGTCATGACCTCAGAACGCCCCCCCCCCCCATGGGGAGGAAATATCCCACCCATCCCCAGCCAGGGGCCCCGGAAAGGAGCCGGTGTCCACAAATCAGCGCCCAGCCAGGGACCCAGGAGCTGCGAACCCTCCCACAGCAGTGCCCTGCCCGTGCCCAACCAGAGACCCTCTGGGCACCGCTGTGGGGGAATTCGCAGCGCCCGGGAACTCATGGCATCCCTTCTACATTCCCAGGGTTCCTGTCCCCACCCGCCCAGCCCTGCTGGGGAGGGGGGCACCAGGCACAGGCGGGGGTGGGGGGGGTCTCTGGCCAGGACTGGGACTCGCCCACTGCTGGGGACCCCCCCCCCATCAGCATTGCTGGCATCACTCCAGCAGCCACCAGGCGGCGAGAGCCTCAGGCAAGCCACAGTTGTGTGGGGCACCGTCTGGCACCGGGGCCGAGGGTTTCCTCTGCCGGAAGATTATGCTAGGCACAAGCCACCGCAAAGGAACCGAGTCACCCCAGGCCGGCTGCCTTGCACGCAGCACCGGGGGCACCAAGACCAAGGGGAGCCGCCCCAGGGAGGAGCAGGGCCTGCCCCCCCCCACTCCCACGCTCTGCCAGGGCTGGGAAAGCAGGGGCTGCGGGTCAGGAACCCTGAACACACCCGCTGCCCCCCAGGAGCCATGTTCTCGGAGGCTGACGAAGCACCTGGCTGAGAACCTGGCACGTCGCCAACAGAAATGGAGTGGCCCGGCCGTCCCAGATCTCCCCCCCCACACACACCCCCAGCCACGGGCGCCAGGGGCAGGCAGGGCACCGGGGGTGGGTGAACCAGA
>ML675709.1:1519478-1550453 GCA_007922155.1 Mesoclemmys tuberculata
TGTGTGTACGGGGTGTGTACAGTGTATGGGTATACAGCATGTGTGTACGGGGTGTGTATGTGTGTACAGTGTGGGTTTATGTGTGTACAGCATGTGTACAAAGACTTATGGGTATGGGCTAGAATTAAGGGCTTCCAATCCACAAGCCGAGGCGGTCCTAGACCCAGGGGGTGTCTTTGCATCTCTGACCAGCCCAGTGGCCCGGCAGAGCCAGCGGAAGCCCGTTTACCTGGCAGGTAGCCAACGCTCTGGAGCGAAGAAGCCGCGAAGGAGCCAGCCGGACGGCGACACCCATCCAGGGAGAGCAGCTGGGGCCGGGTTTTCCTTTCCAAAGAGTCCGCTGCAGAGGTTCCTGGGGCTCTAAAGCCGGGGGGCTGATGCTCAAGAGCTCAGCTGCGTTATGTACCCGGGTTACGAAAGCGCAGCGAGCGGGGTCTGTTCCGAACGCCGGGGACGCGCTGGCGAGGTGCGTCCCTGTGAAGCTGCCGTGTTGACGCTGGACGGGGAGTTACGGCCACTCACTGACATCCTGCTTGCGCGGCTGTGACCAAGCACGGGCAGAGCCGGGCGGGAGGGACGGGTGCGGCTGCCTCCCTGTCCCCAGTGAGATGAAGCCAGGTGGGTTTAAGGGAAGCCCTGTTTCCCGATAACACAGCAGGGGGATGGGTAGCCACTGGCCGGGAAGAGGAACCCTCCCTGGCTCTCCAGACAGAGACAATCAGCTCTGGGGGGGGGCACAAAGCTGCTGGAGTTGTCCATTGCGTCAGAGAACTTTGGGGTCCCTCAACCAAGGGGGGCTGGAGTCTCGGGGAGCCAAGCCAGGGGGAGAAGCCGACCAAGGCGTGGGGTGCACCTTGCTGAAGTTCAGCTCTGCTCTCAGCAGCGTGTTTTTACTTGCCTTTGCTCGTGGCAGGTTCGATCTTCGTGCCTCACGCCTGGGATCCCCGGCAGCCTGGGACTTTCTGTTTGGCTTTTCCTGCAAACCAGGGCCTTGCCGAGCCTGAGCTCAGAGGGTTTGTCAAGCCCCTATGACGTGGATGACACTTGCAGGGCGTCGCTTCTGGGAACAGCCCTGGCGAGGGCAGGGCACGGCCGGGAGCTGGTTTGGGGGAACTCGGGACGGGGGGCGTTGGGATCACGCTTGGGGCGGTGGAAGCAAGCGGGCGGCGTGTCATCCGGCTCCTGCTGTGCAATGCTGGGGGGACACAAGCGGGCCCTGGCGGCCTCCATCCCTTTGCGTGGTGGCGTTTCCCGGCCCCGCTCACTCCTCCGGTGGCCGGGGCAGAGCCAGGCACGAAGCCCTGGGCCCAGCAGAGCCGTCAGGTGTGGAGAATGGCTGGGGCCCTGTCGGAGCTGTCTGGGGGGGCCGCGGGAGCTGTCAGGGGAGGGGCGACCCAGTGTCCTTGTCCCATGGGCTCCTCTGGCACAAGAGATCTGCTCAGCACGGGGCGCCGCGCTCACCGGGTCCCTGCATTGGAGCACACAGGGACGGGAATGCCACAGCCCAGCCCCGGGCTGCGGGGGGAACAGGGGGGCTGTTACAAGGGTTGTTGGGAGTGCGAGGAGGGAGGGGGCCATGGGGCGGAGGGATCGGGGTGGTGCAGAAGGTGCCAGGGGACTGGAGGATGGGGGAGCAGGGGCTGGGGACCGCAGGTGGAGGAAGTGGGGGGGCAGTGGGGCAGAGGGAACGGGGTGGGGGAGGATGGGGGGCAAAAGGAGTCCTTACCGATTGCTGGGCCTCGTACCTCTGCCGCAGGCGTTGATAGGCCTCCACGATCACGGCCCTCCTGCAAGCGGACAGCAGGGGGTCAGCCCCGAGGCCACGTCCGGCCCCCTCTCGCCACCGCCACCCCTACCCCCGCGGGGTCCCCTGAGGGGCGGGGGGCTTGGTGGTTCTCACGCCCCCCTCCACTCCAGGGAGCTGTGGCCGGGTGAGCCCCCGGCCTGGGGTGAGGACACTGTGTGCTGGGCCGGGCGGGGCACTCGCTGTGGGGGCAGCTGTACTCACTTGCTGGCCAGACCCCCACCGGGGGGCAGGCTGGGGTTCACCTCGGACGCCAGGCACCGGAAGACGGCCACGATGTTGGAATCCCCCTGCTCCTGAAGCTCCCTGTACAGCTCTGTGGGGAGAGGGGCTGGCGCGTGACTGGCTCTGGGCAGTCACTGACACCTCACTCTGCCCCCCTCCTGCCCCTGCCCTCCCCCTCCGGCCCCTCTCTTCCCCTTCTCATCCTTGCCTTCCCCCTGCTGCCCCCTCCCCCTACGTCCTTTGCTGCTGCCTCTGTCCCCGCATCAGGCATGGACCCCTCCAGCTCTCTAGCCAAGGGTCTCGCGCCACCCGGGGCTTGACCTCACCCACCTGCCACCTGGCTCTCCAGGTGGGCATCCAGCTCCCGTTCCTGCTGTAGGGCGGCCTCGGAGGTGCCGGGGGCCCCCTGGAAGCACACCACCATGCAAGTCATGTTATCACGGCTTCCCTGGGAGGGAGAGAACCAACCGGGTCAGGGGGGAGTGAGCGTGGGGACGGGGCAGTTGTAGGGGGCCCTGATGAGTCATTAGAAACACCCTGAACATCTGTCCAGAGCAGCCAGCCCCCGGGAGAAGAAAGGTCCCATATCCCATTCACCAACCTCCCCGGACCAGCCAGTCCTCCACCCCGCAGCCAGACTGGAGCTGGCACCCCTGTGATGAAGTGGGCGTGTTCTCAATGAATACGGTGGGTGCCTCAGTTTCCCCGACGTGTTATTGAGGTAGGGAGGTGTGGGGTTGGGGTGTGTGTGATGTTTGTAGTGACCACTAGAGGGCTACGTGGCTGCCTTTAGCTACCTGCGCAAAGGCAGGGGCAGGCGTGCAGGGGGTTGGCGGAAGAGTCAATCCCCTGTGGGGGTTCCCGGGGGGCAGCGCCCAAGTGTGGGGCTCTGGCACTAACCCCGGACGGGGGTTGCTGTAACTTCCTGATTCCTCTGCTAACAAAGTCCCGTGCTACGCTGTGCTCTGGAGAACCAATAAACCCCGCTGATTCCCACGCGGGCTGTGAATCGCTTCCCACGGGGAGGCAGGGGGCATGGTCCCTTCGGGGCGTGTAAGAACTCCCCAGGCATCTCACCCAGGGGGTCTCACTGCGGGCGCTCATGCGGGACCAGGGGGGCTGAACGCTCCGAGGCCAGATTCGGGAGGTGGCTGCACTGGTGTGAAGGGCCCTGGGGGAGACCCCACCCCCCCCCTAAAGTCCTGTCTGGCTTCACCCTGAGTGGGTCCAGAGCGCCGTTCCTGTGGGACTCCATCACAACCCCTAGAAGGGAAGGGCCCCGTATCCCATTCCCTGTCCCCCTGCCCGCAACCTGTGGCTAGGTGGGAGCCAGTGCCGGCGAGAGCCGAGCGGCCCTGCCCTCCATCCCTGCCTCACCTTGTAGAGCCCGGTGTCCAGGACCTGCTCACACACGGCCCGCGGGTCCCCGGTGAGCAGCAGGCGGGAGCGGACGAAGGCGCACAGCCCCTCGGTGTCGAAGGCGTCCCAGACGCCGTCGCAGGCCAGCACCAGGAACTCGTCCTCGCCAGGGCAGCGCGCCAGCTCGTACACCTCGGGCTCAGGAGACACCAGCTGCTCCGTCTGGCCCCGCCAGGCCACGGCCTTGTAATCAAAGTCGCCCAGGGCGCGGGAGACGGCCAGGGAGCCGTTGACGCGCTGCAGGGTGACGGTGCCACCGGCATTCTCGATGCGCTCGCGCTCCCGCGGCCGGCTGGGCTTGTGGTCCTCCGTGTAGAAGGTGACGCGGCCGGCCCGGCAGAGCAGCGCCCGCGAGTCGCCCAGGTTGATGAAGTAGAGGTGGCGCGGCGACACCAGCACGGCCACGGCCGTGGAGCCGGCGTGCTCCCACCCCTCGGCCCGCGCCAGGGCCTGCATGCGGCTGTCGATGCGCAGGAAGCCTTCCCGCACCGCCTCCTTCACCGCCTCCGGCGACTCCGCGGGCCCTGCGAACGCCTCGCCCGCCACCACCTCCCCCAGCAGGTGGCGGGCGCAGAACTGTGCCACCGTGCGGCCCGCGTGCCCGTCGTACACCGCAAAGAAGGCCCAGGCGGCCAGGGCGCCCGGCAGCTGCGGCTGAGCCGTGTGAGCGTCCTCCATGTGGGCCCGCCAGCCCTGCATGGCGGCCAGGCCGTAGCGTAGCTCGCCCCCCGCGCCCCCCTCCAGCAGCTTCTCCGTCCGCGGCGCCTCCAGGAAGGCGCTGGGCCCCTCGCCACGCTCAGCCTTGAAGAGACGTGACACCATCCGCTCCGCCTCCGACACCAGCAGCCGCACAAAGGTGGCCATCCCCAGTGCCCCCCCCCCGCCCGGGGTACTCACCCAGTTCCCACGCCTGGTGCTTCTGACCAAGAGCCCTGGGGAGTCGCCGGGTGCCCGGGGCCTTTCACCTCTCTTCATCCGCCTCCAGCTCTCCAGCAGGTCTCAGTTTCTCACCCCAGGGGCGGCCCCTGCACCCGTTGTCTCCCCGGGGCGGTTGCCCCTGGCGGTCCCAGAGACATGTGCATTGCAGCAGCGGTGGCCAGGGCTCTGCTTTCCCTGGCATCATAATCCCCCAGCCTGCGGCTAAATATGGAACCTTAAAGCTCCTAATCCTTGGCCAGCCATGGCCCAGCAGGCACCCCAGGCCACAGGAGGGGCGGGGGCCGAGGGGAGCTACCCACACCCAGGCCAGCCCTGTCTCCAGCCACCGTGGTACCAGCCTGGGGCCCTATTCTGCAGACTGCAGACCGATGGCGGGGGACGGGGCCTGCATGGGCAGGGGTCCCCACTAAGGGGGGGACGGTGGGAATAGAGGGGGTGGAAGGGAAGCCGAGGGGGATGTGGGTTGGTGTGGAGGGGATGGCCTGGGGTGGGAGGAGGAGAGGGGCCAGGGAGATGGAGGGGGCAAGGGTGAGAGAGGAGGGGATGGAAGCATCAGGGGGACAGGGATGAGACCCATGGTGCAATTGCTCAAGTGTCCATTTGGGGCCCGTTGGCCGAGCTGTCTGGGCACTGAGCCCTTCGGGGCAGGGGGAGCAGTAGGGCCCAGCTGGGGTGGGAGGTCGATCCTGGGGTCATCTCTCTCTCCATCCATTCCCTGGTCTACCCCCCCACTGCCCTCCCTCCCCTTCATCCACCCTCCCCCTTCCCCCACTCTTCATCCATCCCCAGATCAAACCCTCTCCCCGGCTCTCCATCCACCCCCAGGATCTGGCCCCCTAGCCCTCCCGTCCCCTCCTCCCAGATCTACCCCACCCTATCTCCATCCACCCCCAGGATCTGGTCCCCTAGCCCTCCCATCCCCCCTCCCAGATCTACCCCACCCCATCTCCACCCACCCCCAGGATCTGGTCCCCTAGCCCCCCATCCTCCCCGATCTACCCCACCCCATCTCCTCCCACCCCCAGAATCTGGTCCCCTAGCCCCCCATCCCCCCCGATCTACCCCACCCCATCTCCATCCACCCCCAGGATCCACCCCCCGCGTTCTCTCCCTTCCCCGCGCCTTTGTCTGCGTGCCCCCTTTGTCTGCGTGCCTTCCCCCCGCTCTCCGCCCCTCGCCTTTGTGCGCCGCCCGCCCTCCTCCGCAGCCCCCCCAGCCCGCAGTCGCTCGCGGGCCGACGCGGAGGGGGCAGCGAGCGGCCGAGCCCCGCAACCCCACCCGGCCGGCCGGCGGCTGCACCATGGGGCCGGGGAGATGAGAGCCGGGGGGCGCCGGGGGGCAGCGCCGCCGCAGCGCACCGCGAGCCCCATGAAGGGAACTGCGGGGCGATGGGGCAGGTCCTGGGGTTCGCCCACTGCAGTACGTAGCCCGGGCCGGGCGTGGGGATCGGGCCCGCGGGAGGGGGGATCGGGGCCGGGCCGGGCGCGGGGGGAGCCGGGTCTGGCGGGGCAGGGTGGGGGGAATCGGGCGTGGGGAGGGGGATGACCAGGCGGGGGAATCGGGCCCGGGGCAGGCCGGTCTAGGCGAGGCGCGGGGGGACCGGGTCAGTCCCTGCGGGGTGGGGGTGATCGGGCCCGGGGCGGAGGATCGGGGCCGGTGCCCGCTCCGGCTGGGGCCCTGCCCCCCGCCCAGCCCGGCCTGGCGCTCTAGGGCTCCTGGCGTGATTCTCCCGGGGTCCCTCCAGGCTGAGGGAGGGAGGCAGAAGGTCCCCGGAGCCTGGGGGGGGACTTGGGGGGAGCAGGGCCGCTGGGGAGCTTTGCACCCTGCACCTCCAAGGCAGGGGCGCGGCCGGAGCCAGACTCCTTCAGCCTCTGCGCTGGGCCCAGGGGGCTCTGGCGTGGGCTCGGCGGAGACCGGCAGATTCGTGTCCCCAGCCGCTGGCCGGGGGGGACCCCAGAGGGCCCCTTCCCCCAGAGGGGTGCCCAGGGATGGGTGCCAATCTTGTGCCGCAGCCATGAGGAGCTGGTTCCGCTCCAGCAGCCCCCTTTGGTCCCCCCGGTCCAGTTGGGTGCGGGGCACTTCAGTCTAGGGAACCCATGGGAAGGGGGGTTATTGCTGATATCTAGTGTCGGGGCCAGCGGGTGACACCCCCTCCTCGTGCCGGCTTGTGGCCCTCAGGGCTGGGGTGCGGGCAGGGCTCACCCGGGGGTAGGGGGAGTCCCAAAGGTGTACAGGGTACAAGAGGTGGTGGTGGGAACTATTATGATTTATTAGGTGTATTATGGTAGCATCTCTGACCCTCCCCGCCCAGCCTGGCCCACATCGCGCCAGGGGCTGTCCATTTTAATGCTATTAGGTATATTATAGTAGTGTCCAAGTCGATGGGCCAGGCCCCCACTGCGCCAGGTGCTGTATATTTGTATTGCTATTAGATCAGAACATACAGATCAGACTGGGTCAGGCCAATGGTCCATCCAACCCAGTATCCTGTCTTCTGACAGCGGCCAATGCCAGGTGCTTCAGAGGGAATGAATGGAACGGGTGCGCATCAAGTGATGTATTATGTTAGCACCTGGGAACCCCCAGCCATGGGGCAGGTCCCCACTAGGCCAGGCCTGGCGCTCACAGAGCTGAGGACCCACCCCTGTTGGGAATTTACCCTCGAGAAGATTTTATGACGGAAAATTCACTTTCTGCCACACCGAAAATTTCTCTGAAAAATTTCAGTTTTCGGTCAGAAGATTGTTCCCAGCCCCAGGGCTCCTCTGCCCCAGGTTGGAGGGTGCCCGGCTCTCAGGTTGCAGGATGTCCAGCTGTAGTGCAGCTCCCTAGACAGGGAGCAGACCTCATTCCTGCTCCAGGAACGTGCGGATGCTTCCAAAGTGAAATGTGGCCGAGTTTCAGACCCATGAAAAATCGAGGTTTTGGGGGTTTGTCCCAATTAAGGATAAAAAATATTTTAAAAGTTCCCAAAACTCCAAATTTCCGGTGGAACAGAAATTCCATTTCCCAGCCACCAGTCGCGGGGATTCGGTCTGGCCTGCGGCGGGTGCTGAGCCCACTGCCACACTCAAGGGTGCTGTGGCATACGCCACAGGTGGGTCCTCACAGGTGTGGGCTCTAAGGGGGCGCTGCGCTAAAGGTCACCGTTGGGGCTGACCCCCAGGGCGCCGGTGTTCCTGACAGCGAGGGGCTTGCCTGCACCCTGGGAGGAGCCCTGGAGAACTGGAACAAGGAGATGGGGCCTTAACTTCATGGATTCCAAGGCCGGCAATCCCCACATCATTAGCAGGGCAGCCCCTGCTGAGATCTGGCCTCACCGAGCCCCTCACCGAGCCCCCCATCCTGTTCCTCGCAGCAGCCTGGCTTTGCCTTGAGCCCCCCAGCCTGACCAGACCAGCCCTTGCTGGGCTCGTAGATGTCAGGGTGGGGGGAACAAGACAGTTTGACAACAGGAGGAGCCTCCTTCACCCGCCAGGGCCCTGGCACCCGCCCAGCTTGTGCATTAACCCCCACCACCACCACCCAGCTGGGCTCTGAGCAGCCAGGGGGATGGGGTGATGTCAGTTCCCAGAACAGACTGTGGTGGGAGGTGGCAGCAACGGTGGGAAAAGCCCTGCCCCACCCGCGGGGCGGGAGTGCCCTCGCACATCAGTGCCTCCCACTGGGCAGCCTGAAATAGGCTCCCTAAGCCTGGCAAGGGGCTGCCCCAAGGGTCAGCGTCTCAGCTGGGGGGGTCGTAGGGTCAGGCCACCTCAAGGACCTCAGCTCTGAGTCTCCCCAGCAAATTACCCCTGCGTGCAAAGGGCCTGCTGAAGCCGGGCAAACCTGGGTGCACTGGGAGGCAGTGAGGGGATAGTTCGGAGGGTGACTGGGGAAGGGAGTGGAGGGCTACAGAGGGGCGGGGGTACAGCTCGGGTGCTGGAGAGATCCCCTGTGGTCTTGCAAATGGGTACTTACATCCAGCGGCAAAATGGGGAGTCCTCCCTAGGTCCTGGCCTTGGGTTAGTGAGGACAATGGCCAGCAGGGCTGGGAAAAGGCGAGAGCTTGTTGCAATGGATGTTCTAGGCAGCACCTGCCCACAGCCTGGGCATCGTGTGGGGCCGTGGTTTAGATCTCACTGCCTGGAATTGCTCCTCAGGGTTTGCTCGGGGGGCAGATGATGCAAAATGGGAGAGCTCCCAGGAATGCGCCGCGCCCTGCAGGAAGCGGGGTGGGGGCTCAGCAGAGGGTGCTCCCCCTGGCCGTCGGTGCTGTCCCCCATGCCCCAGTGCAGCGCTGGGGGCGCTGTGTTGCAGGAGATACTGGCCTGTCTGGGCGGGGGGCTCAGCGGGGAGCATGAACGCGTCGGTTGGCTGCTGCTCTTGGGGTGCTGAACCTGGTGCCTCCCTCCGTCTCTTGCAGAAGAATCTCCTTCTACTGCCTCCACCACGCCCGACTCCACGGACGGTGAGTCCCTGCCCCGACACCCTCCCCCACAGCTCCCTGCACAGGGGTGGGTCCCCCCACAGCCCCATCCCAGACGGAGCTTGGGTCCCCCCCCACAGCCTGGTGGGTTGAATCCCCTCACAGCCCAATCCCTGGCAGGGGTTGTGGGGGGGAGGATTGGATCCTCCCGTGGCCCGGTCCCCATCAGGAGGTTGGGGGTGGGGGCAGATCCCCGCTGGGGGTCGGGAGGCTCATTTTCTTTCCTGGCCCAGTCCTCTCTGCCCCCAGTAACCCTCCGCGCCTCCCCCGGCAGGCGGCAATGACGAATCGGATTTCCCGGAGCTGCAGACGGCGCGGGAGTTCTCCGAGGATGAGGAAGACGAGACGTCCATGGACTGGGGGACCCCGAGGGAGCTGACCTTCTCCTACATCACCTTCGCGGGCGGCCCCGACGCCAGCCCTCCCGGCGAGCCTGGCCCCCGAACCCGGCGGGATTCCCTGGCCCGCCGGGCGAAGGGCCCCCTGCCCCGCCCCGAGACCTGCGAGACCTTTGTGCCCATGCTGGGTGACAGCCTGGAGAGCATCCCCCGGCTGTGCCAGTCGCCTGAGGGTGAGCAGGGGCTGCCGGCCAGGCACTGCCAGGGGCTGGAACCCTTCATGGCCTGGGATGCCCCGCTGAGCTACGTGGATGAACCAAACTCCCAGGGATGGGAGGAGCCACAAGTCGCACCAGGCGGGGGCGGGCATGGGGCCCCCCCTTTCGGGGCAGCAGAGCAGCTGGGAGCCCTCGCCGCCCACTCAGGTACGAACCATGGGAGAGGGGCTCATGCCCCTTCTTCCTACAGGGCTCAGGTCACGTGACTCGGTTGCCAATTCTGGGGGGCGGGGGGTGCCAGGCATGGGGCTGGAAAGTGGGGGCTGGCCGAGTTCCTGTGGTCCCTGGCTCTCAATGCCACTAGCAATGACCCCTCCACCCTCCTGTCCCTGGCAGAGGCTGCTCCAGAGACGGGGCCAGGGGACCCCCCGCCACCCGAGGCCTTAACACTCCATCCTGCAGGGGGCGCCGCCGGCCTGGCTGAAGCCCAGGGCAGCCGGGAACCACCGCAGACCTCAGCCGCCCGGCGCCCGTGGGAAGAGGAGGCGGAGCCACAGGGGGAGGAGGCCCAGGCAGAGCCAATCACAGAACAGCAGCTGGATGGGCCGGACCAATCAGGGAACACTCTGGGAGTGTACATCATAGGTGAGCCGCCAGTGAAGACAGAGGAGCTGGGGGGAGGGAGGAGAGGGACTGAGGGGGCTTTGCATCTCTGGGGTCCTGGCAGGGCACTGCTGGGGAGAAGCTCACAGCTCTGGGGTCCTGGCAGGGCACTGCTGGGGGGGAAGCTCGCAGCACTGGGGTCCCAGGCAGGGCACTGCTGGGGGGGAAGCTCGCAGCACTGGGGTCCCAGGCAGGGCACTGCTGGGGGGAAGCTCACAGCACTGGGGTCCTGGCAGGGCACTGCTGGGGGAAAGCTTGCGGTGCCCGAGGTCCCTGGCTAGGTTGCCTCAGCTCCCTCCCCCAAGAGCTCTTCCCAGCTTCTGGGCTGGCGGCTGGCTCAGGGCACCCAGAGGACACCACAGCTGGGCCTGGGACGCTCCACCCTCCCGCAGGGCCAGGCTGGGGCACGGGGGCTGCTTATACAGGGATCCCTCGCCCAGTGCTGTAACGCAGCCACCTCTGGGGTGGGGGGGCTGCTAAATAGCTGCGCAGCACTGAAGAATGGGAAGTATCCGAGAGTCCCGCAGGGGAAAGGGGGTGGTGGTTAGTGGAATCCATCACAGTTGGCGTCAGCCCAGGATTTGGGGGTTCACACTGATCCCTGCGTGAGACACCCACACATCTGTCATAACCACCAGGGCTGGGGGCTCCTCTTATGTGTCTGATCCTGGCAGCAGAGCGCCCCCCTAGTGCCATAGTGGGGCATTGGGGTCAGCGCTGACTGGAGGGCATTGAGGGTGGGGGCTGAGACACAGCGCCTACAGGCTGCTTGTGGGGGCACGCTATGGACTCTATACTGCAGGGAGGGGGGTGGAGGGAGCCAGGACTCCTGGGTTCCATCCCCAGCTCTGGGAGGCGGGTGGGGTCTAGTGGTCAGAGCAGAGTGGCTGGGGCCAGGACTCCTGGGTTGTATTCTCAGAAGTGCCCCCAAATTGCCGTGCAGCCTTGCTGCGATGTGGAGTAAGGGGGGCCCCAGCTCCCCATTTCAGGGGGAGCGAGTTCCACACCAAACACTCGGGGGGCTGGAGTCAGTGGCCACATCTGAAAATGTTGGCCAGTGTCACAGGGAGTCTGGGCCGAAGCTGGGAATGGAAACCCAGGAGTCCTGGCTCCCAAACCTCTGCTCTGGCCACTAGTCCTCACCCCCCTCCTGGAGCTAGGGACAGAACCCAGGAGTCCTGGCTGCTAGGCCTGCGCTTTAGGGACTGTCCCGTCCTGCCCCCCACCGCTGCCTGTTGGCGCTGCCCCCCCCAGACGTGGTGCGGCCGAGTCTCCTCTGGCTGCCCAGGCAGGACAGGAAGGGGGATGGGGTGATGGGAAACGGCAGCTGCGATTCATTGGATATAAATAGCCCCCTGGCTCCCCCCTTCCCTAGCCCCGCTTCCCCCACCCGCACCCAGAGACGGTGTGCCGAGGCGACGGGACCCTCACACCACGCTGCAGGGCGTGTGGGCACCACAGGCAGAGGGCTCGCGATGGGCAGCGCAGGTTAGAGACACCCGATCGGGGGGGGCTGGGATCTGTGCTGGGGGGATCACAGGGCTGAGACTGGCTTGGGGCACTGGGGGGGAGGCTCGGCTCAGACGGGGGATTGGGGGCTGGGTCATTTTGGGGGGCCAGGGAGTGGGCTCAGATGGGCTGGGGGGATGTTGTGGGCAGGACGGGAGAGCAAGGCTCGGGAGGGGGCCGGGATCAGAGCCAAGGGGCATCAGGGCCCCCAATCCACGGGGCTGTGACCAGCTTGTGCGTGTGCGTGATGTACAACCCCCCCCATTCCCCACGGCACTTGGGCCTGTCAGTTACGGGGTGGGGGCGGGGGAGCCGCACCATCCCAACAGCTGCAGACCAACATCCCCCTTCCCGGCCGACAGCTAAACCTAACCACCAGCCTCCCACAAAGGGGTGACGCCCCCCAGCCCCGTGGGGAGCAAGGGCCCCCCCGCTACCATTTAAAGGGGCAGGGTTGGGGGTGGCGGTTAGCCGGATGGCGGTGGGAACAGGGTGTCCCCAGCTCCTGGGCATCTCGCGTTACATGGGGTGGCGTCTGCCTGGGGAGGAAACGAAATACCCAGAGCAAAGGCACAGGGAGCACGCAAGGAGGAGGCACTGGTGGGGAGCGGGCAGCTGGCACTGGCAGGGGGTGGGGACTGGGCACTGGTGGGGGGTGGCCTCTAGTGGCAGGGGGTGAGGACCAGGCACTGGCAGGGGACAATATCTGGGGCACCATGAGGAGGGGAATTTGGCATGTGCCGACTTGCAGGGCGTGAGGCGTGACCACGGCCCGGGCACGGCCAGCGGGTGGGGGGCTCATGTCTTGGGCCCTGCATGAGGAGGAGGCGCTGTGGGGGTCTGGGCGCTGGCATTGCAGGGGGGCGCTCAGATGCGGGCACCGCAGGGGGCACAGGGGAGTGGGGATGGGGGAGCCCCCCATATGTGGCCCCAGTGGGTATTGGTTTCAGAGCTGGCGTGGGGAGACCAGGGCAGATGGGGCCTTCATTCCCCCTTGGTCCTTTTCCCCAAGTGCATCCAATAACCCGGCCTGCGGGGAGGCCTAAAATGACCCAGTCAAGGCTGCCCACAGGCCCTCGGGATCCCCCTCAGGGACGGGCTCTGGACTGGGCTAAGCAACAGCTGCCAGGGTCTTTCACTGTCCTGTCAGCCCCTCCCCCCGGTCTGTGCCCTCAGAGTGCCTGCCCCAGGGCTATGCCCCCCCTGTGCCCCATCGCAGAGCCTGGGCCCCTATAAGGCCCTCTGCCCATCCCCAGCTCCCTGCCCCTGTGGCTGTGCCCTGAGGAGCTCCCTGGCCCCAGGCCTGCTGCAGAGCCCTGCCTATGCCAGGGCTGCCAGACTGGCCCCGTGGGACCCCGCACCTCCCCCCCCCCAAAACCCCAATTTCCCGGACGCCCAACCTGTGCCACCCTCCCACGCCCCGGCGCGAGCTACTCTCGGCCCAGACCCCGAGGGCCAGCGACCCCCCAGACGCAGCCACCCCGGCTCACCCTGCTGCCACGGGTTGGGCGCCTGCGGGGGGGGGGGTGGCGGCCTCAGGGTGCCCTCCTCCCCCCAGGGGAACCCCCCAGGCCACGGACACGTCTGGCTCCAGGCCCCTCGGTCACAGCCGGGTGTGGGGGGGTGCCGGGGCGCTGCTAACCCTCTCCCCCGCAGTGGCGGACCTGGTGTACTGGCGGGACACCCGCACCTCGGCGCTCGTCTTTACCGGCATCGTGGTGACCCTGCTCAGCCTCGTGCACTTCAGCATCGTCAGCGTGGGCTCCTACGGCGCCCTGGCCGTGCTGGGCACCACCATCACGCTGCGGCTGGGCCGCAAGGGCATGCAGGTCCTGCGCCGCGGCGACGGCGCCAACCCTTTCCAGTGAGTGCGAGAGCCCCCGAAACCCTCTGCCGGGGAGTGCGAGAGCCCCGGGCCCCTGCCAGGGAGTGCGAGAGCCCCGGGCCCCTGTCAGGGAGTGCGAGACCCCCAGAAACCCTCTGCCAGGGAGTGCGAGAGCCCCGGGCCCCTGCCATGGGCTCCCCCTTCCAGTATGTGTGACCCCCCCGGGCCCTTGGCAGAGCTCTCCCGTCATTGAGTGCTTGCCCCGGGTCCCCGGCACCCCCTGCCAGTGAGTGACCTGAAAACACAAGTTCCTCCTTTGGGGGAATACCCCCAACCCCCCCAAACATCTCCAACCAGGGAGTTCCTCTCAGCCCCCCCCGTCACCCTCCTGCAGAGAGTCCGCCTGGCGCCCCAGCGCACCACTGGCCAGCCCCCCATCCTCTTCCCTTCAAGGGAATGATCCCCACACAACCCCCCCCGAGAGTCACCCTCAGAGCCCTCCCCTCTCCAGTGGGTCGAGCCCTCCCCCCAGAGCCCCACTTCAGTGAGTACCCCCAACACCTCACCCCCGTAATCCCCCCCGGCCCCTCCTCCTTTGAATGAATTCCTTCCTCCACAGTCGCCCAGCTACTCCAGCCTTTCCCAGGAGGGGGCGCTGTGGGGGCATGGGGCAGGAATGCTGGCTGTGGGGGGAGTTCCTGGCTACCCCAGGCCAGGCCCCTCCCAGGAGGGGGTGCTATGGGGAGCGGAGCGGCTGCTCTCCTGGCCTGTCTCTGCCATTTACTGCCCCCCGCATCTGCTCAGGGCCCAGCTGGACGCAGACCTGCCCCTGTCCCAGGAACAGCTGGAGCGCCTCGCCGCGCGGCTCAGCCGGGATGTCCTGGCGGCCGCACGCTCCCTGCGCCGCCTCTTCCTGGTGGAGGATCTGGTGGACTCGATCAAGGTGGGTGCTGGCCCTTCCCCCACCATGGGGTCACCCCAGCTCCCTACCCCTGAGGGTTGGGGCCCCAGCGAGCACCCTGGAAGCGTTGACCTCTGTTTGGGCCCCCCCCAGAGACTGGGGGGAGGGTTTTCTTTGCCTTCTCCCCTCTGATTCATCTGGCCCCCAATTTTATGCTCCCCTTGGGCATTAGGGAGTTGGGGGGCTGGTACCTGCCGCCTGGGTCTTGCAGGGGGAGCAGGAAGTGTGTGTGGGGGGGAGTCAGCAATGCAGGGACCCCTTTCCTTGGAGGTGGGGGCTGTGATTAGCCAGAGGTTGTGGGGGGCGGGTGAAGGACCCCTGTGCCTGCTGGAGGGGGAGGCCCACTCTACAGAGCTTTGGGGGTGCAGGGGGAGCCAGGGCCTGAAGCTGGTGGGGATGTGACCCAGCAAGGCCCATGCCGTGGGGCTGGTGGGGAGGCGGTCCGCTGATGGCTTGGCCGGGCGGCCGAGGGCAGTGGCCCGGTGATGGCTGGGGCTAGAGCAGGGCGGGTGCCAGGCCAGGGCACTGGGAAGAGGCAGACACCAGGGGACACACACAGCAGGCGTCAGCTGAGCGGATCCGGCCCGTCCCTGTCCCCCCACCGCGGGCGGCTGTAGCCCCGGGCCGGGGGCCAGGGAGGCTGGCCCAGCGCTCACCGTGCCCTTCCTTCTTGCAGTTCGCCTTCCTCTTCTACATCCTCACCTACGTGGGAGCCGTGTTCAACGGGCTGACGCTGCTCATCCTGGGTAGGGGCCGGTGGCGGGAATGGGGACTGGGGAGAGGGCACGCCTAGGGCGGGACTGGCTGCGGGGGGAGCTCCCAGTTGCCCTGGCCTCCCCCAGCCGGGGGTGCGGGGCACGGTGGGGAAAGACCGGGCTGCGGGGAAGGGGCCTGGGCATCGGGGCGTGTTTAACCTGCCCCTTTCTGCCTCCCCAGGTGTGATAAGTGCATTTACTTTCCCCCTGCTCTACCGGCAGCACCAGGTGAGTGGCCGGGGGGTGGCTCGGGTCGCGCGCGCTGTCGGGGCTGGGGGCTCTGTGGCCCCGGGAACTGTCTGGCTCTGCACCCACCCCAGGGCAGGAGGGAGCGCTGGGGTAGAGGGCAGAGTGGACCCGGCACCCCCTAGAGGGGACAGGCCCCATGCCCTAGTCCCTGCCCCCGGGAGCCGCGCAGTCCCCTGCCCTGGGGCCGGTTGGGAGCCGGTGGCCCCTAGAGGGGAAAGGCCCCTACCCCATTCCCTGGAGCTCTGTTCCCTGGAGCTGTGCTCAGGGATCCCCGGAGGCGTCAGGGTGGGCACCCGAGGCGGCGCTGCCCGGCCCTGGAGCTGCGGGATGGTCTCTGGAGGGGGCCCCTTGCCCAACCCCCCCGTTTACCTCCCGCTTCGTCTCTTCCAGGCGCAGATCGACCAGTATGTGGGGCTGGTGAGGAACCAGCTGAGCCACCTCAGAGCCAAGTAAGGGCCCCCCCCGGCCGCCCCCCTTGCGTTGGCAGGTGCGGGGAGGGCACGAGGCTCCCAGCTCTGCCAGGACCCACACGCAGGCCACGGGTCCTCGTCTCCCGGGCAGCCGTAGAGACCGCACGCTGCAATCCGGAGGCGCCTCCCTGCCGCGCGGTGCCCGCGGCCGAGCCCCCTCCACCGCTTCCCGCAGCGCAGCGGCCTCTCCCCCCACGGCGTGGCACCCCCCGCTGAGCCCACACTCCCGCCCCCCGCTGAGCCCCCGGCTCCCTTCCTCAGCACAACATGCTGTGGGGCCGCTGGGCTGAACGCCCCGCGGAACCTCCTCTGCCCGTTTCGCTGCCCGATGCCAGCCCGCTGGGGACAGATCCTGTGTGCCAGGGGCTGGGGACCTGGGGGTCAGACGTGGGGAGCCAGGGAGTGACCCAGTGACTGTGCCCGCCCTGCCGCGCTGGGTGCACGGGGGGAAGGGCTCCAGCCTGGGCCGGGGGGGGGGAAGTGGGGGGCATTAAACCACCTTGGTGATGTTGCTCTTTCTCCCCTGTAGGATTCAAGCCAAGCTCCCAAGTGCCAAAGCGAAGCCAGAATGAGTGACTGCCCCCGACTCGCAGCAACGACACCCCCGCCCCCTCCCACGCTGCCCCAGCACCCCCACCCCGGAACCAGCCCCCACCCCCTCTGGTGACACCCCCCGCCCCAAGGAAAGGGGCTAAGGTCCCTTTCCTTTCTGCGCTGCCCCCCACTGGCTCTGCACGTTGGGGGGCTGGGGCAGCTCCCTGGACATTCAGGGCCCCGGGGGGGACATAACGGAGAGGGGCCCCCGCGCTTCAGCCGCAAAGCACTGGGTGCAGCCTGCCGTGACAAGAGGCTTGAGGCTTGCTGGGCTCCGCGCCCCGCTTGCTTCCTGCCACCACACCCCACTGAGCTGCTGTCCCGGCTGAACCCAGGCAGGGCCTGGCCCTGTGGGGTGCGGGTGGGGAAGGGGCAGGGCTCCGGCCCGTCAGGGCTGGGGAAGGGCTCGGTTTCCTGGGGGGGCTCGGACCCCACTGAATTCAGGGTCAGTGATTGGTTGGAAACCGGGGGGCTGACGGCACGTTGTGTCCAAGCCCCCCCCCCATGCTGTTTTTAGTCTGGTGGCCCCTTCTCGGCCTGGGGCCGCCCCCTGGCGCCGTGGGGCAGGCGCAGCCTTGGGTGCCCGCAATGCTCCACTCGGATTTACACTTTAATAAAAACTCTGGTGGAAAAAGCCACCGGGCTGGGTCCTTCACTGCGGCCGGGGCAATGGGGACCCCCGCAGCACCAGCCCGCTGGGCACAGGGGGCCAGGAATGGCTCCCGGCCACCAGCGGGGGGCTCTCAGCGGAGGAGGACCCAGCAGGGGCCAACGTCAGGGTGCCCCTGCCACCCCCAGAACCGCTGCCCACCCTCCCCGGAGCAGTCGTGGCGGGGAAGTGGGTTGCTAGTTTCAGGGGCTGGTGCAGGAGGGAGATGGGGGGACTGCGTGGAGCCCACCCCCCACTGTCGGGGCAGCAGCTGGTCCTGTCCCCGCTAGACCTGATCCCTTACCCGGTGCAGAGCTGGGCTCCCCAGGAGAAAGGGGACAGCCCCCAGGACTCCTGGGTTCTGTCCCCAGCTCTGCCGCCACTTCCCCGGGCATCCGTGGGCCAGCAGCTGCCCATCTCGGTGCCACAACCTCCCCTGGGAGCCCCGGCCGCTGGGCTGGTGCGGTGGGGAGGGGGTGTGGAGCAGTGGCTGGTTTGTGTGGGGTCAAAATTGCATCCTGGTCCCTGCATGTGGCTCATTTGCAACAAGAGGGGGGCACCCCCTGACGCACCTTTTCTCCCCCCTCCTGGCCCCAGTTATGGGGTCCTGCTTGATGGGTGCAAGCCGGGAGGCTGGTGCATGGACACGGGCAATGTCAGAGGCATTGCCTGGGGTTGGTTTTTGTCTCCCTGTGATGCTGTGCCAACAGCTCCACCCCAGAGCAACACGGCTGGCCACCCCGCTCCTTCCCGAGTGCAGGGCCTGGCCTGCTGCCACCAGCCTCCAGCGGATCAACCCAGGGGAGCAGTGATGGCTAACCCCGCCCCCCCCCAGCCACCCCAGGCGCCCGCACCCTGCTCCAGGGTGTCAGCCCCCGGCCTGCTGCCAGCTCCTCTTACCCAGAATGCCCCGGGCGACTTGGTATGAGCTTTGCAGCCATTCTTCAATGGGAAGGCAGGCGCTACGTGGGGCTGCCTGGGCACGGCGGGGTTCGTTGGCCCTGCCGCGGGAACGTAGCTCTCGCCGGCCCGGGGCCCCCCTCGCTGCTCGCTCTGCTGTGCCTTTCTCCTGGGCACTTCCGGGGCTACGGAGTCTAACGGGAGCCGTGTCCAAAGGCTGTCCCCAGGCGGGGCTCAGCTTGATGCCGCTTGGTGCTGCTTTCCCGGTAGCTGGCAGGGGAACCCGGGCCCGCCACCCTGGGGGGTCCAGCCCAGGGACCCTACGACATACAACCCAGGGCTTGTCAGTCCCCATCACGGCTGCTATTTCCCCGGGCTCCTTCCGGCCCAGCCTCTCTTGCCTGGTTCTGTCTTACCACAGGCCTTGCTCTGCTCCCCAAGCTTCCCTGCCTTTCCTTGCAACAGGGCAGGCTTTCAGGGCTTAGGCCAGGTCCGCACTACAAATGACTGGCATAACTGAATAATACACCCCCCCCAGCAATGTAAATTACAATGGCCTGTGTGCCAGCGTGGACAACGCTGTGTCTGCAGAAGAGATTCTCCCGCCAATACAAGGTGACCAGGTGTCTCAATTTCATACGGACAGTCCACATTCAGGGCTTTCTCTTACATAGGCACCTGTTACCCCCCTCCACCTTCTGGCCTGATTTTTCCAGGCTGTTCTCTGTCTCGCCCCCACCCCCTTTAGCTTTTAACCCCTGCGCCCGCCGCCTACAGCGTCCTGCCACGGGCTACCCCCTCCTGGCCTCCTGATTTTGGGGTCCACCTGGAAGAGGACCCTAACCTGTACTATTCGATCTCGCCACAAGATGGCACAGGGCACCTCGACCTTATTTCTGCGACCTTGGCCATACCTGGCAGAGCCGCGACGTTGGGTGTCTCTGGGAAGGACACTCTCATGGCCCCACAGGCCCTGGGCTCACGCGGCTCTGTACAGTCCCCGGAGTAACCCCTCAGTTCACCCGCTCTGGCCCCCCGGCACCCCCACCCCTCGGGGCAGCTGTGCGACCCCCGCTGTCTAGACGGTCGCGACTCTCAGCCGCCTGGCCCAGAAGGGTTTATTGAACATCTGGGCACAGCACAAGAGGTTCTCAGGCCCCTCGAGTCTCAGCAGTGTCCACCTGGGTCTGTCCCAGTCCAGGTGGGCTCCGGCTGCCCTTTGTCCCAATCCAGAAGCAATTTCCTCCCATCCGCCCATCCTATCTCACCTGCCCCACAACCTCGCCTGCGTCCTTCGTCTTCTTTTCTGGGCAAACAGATCAGCGGGGCCCCCTCTCTTCTGTCCTTTCTTCCCCCACCGGCCAAAACCGTCTGCCTTCCCGCTCACCCGGGTCCCTCTCTCCTCAGCCCTTCGTCCTCCCACTGGCCAGAGCCAGCTGACTTCCAAGAAGGGATGAGCTTCCGGATCCCCCGTGCCCAGACTGCTAGGCGGGGTCACGCCCGGCCCTCTGCAACACCCAGAACCAAGTTCCCGCCACCTTGTTAAACAGGCAACTCGCCGGGAAACCAACACACACACATTGTTTATGCAAACCATTAAGAAAATCTCCCCACTTCACCACAGTCCCCACGCCCCCACCGAGTCTGCACGGGGGTCGCTTCCGACAGAGACCTGGAGGAGTTCTGGCGCCTGGCTCCGGGTCAAAGCATCGGCTCTAACAGTGGCACGGCACGCCCGTTAATACGGACCTCCTCCACCTGGTCCTGCTGGAGCGTCAGGCTCTGTCTCAGGAGCGCGGCCGTAGCCTTTCATTTGATGCAGCGCTGCGTGGTCGGTGTACCCAGTAAAGCGCCACCCCAATAGATCTGGCTGCCACTTTTAAAGGCCCGCCCCGGCCAGGCAGTTTCTTGCTCAGGTACATGATAGGGTGGGGGTGTCTCTCCTCCTTAGCATCGATTTGCATCTGCACCAGCCCCGTGTCCGAGGCGCCTGCGAACACCAGGAAGGGTTGTCAAAGTCTGGCTTGACCAGAACCAGGCGCTGGCTTAGAGCCTCTTTCAGCATACAGAGAGCCAGCTGGCGTGGCCCGCTGCACACCGGCTTCCGCTTCTTGCAGAGTGCAGTGACGGAGCTCTTAGGGCCTTAACGTGGGACACAAACCTCCGGTCGCGTCCCGCCGTCCCAGCTGGGCCCGTTTCTTGCTTTGCGGGGAGGGCCGATCCCTGACCGCCTCCAACGTGGCCGGCTCTGGCTTTAGGCGGCCGCTTCCCACCTCGTGGGCCAGGTACGATGCCTCTGCCGTTCCCACCTTACACTTTCCTGCCTCTAGGGTCCATCCTGCAGCCAGACTTCTCGCCTGGGCACAGGCTCCTCCGAGGGCTAACTATCAGATACCATGCACGTACGCTGGGGCAAAGGCCTCCGTCCCCCTCCGTAACTGATCCACCCGCTGCTGGAAGGTAGCAGGTGCCCCGTGGAAGGCAGGGCCTCGGCTTTGCGCTAGTGATAAAGGGCCCAGCACCCGGATCACAGGGGTCGGGCGTCGCTCATGCCAAAGCACTAGAGACAACGAATGGGACAGGCAGGTCCCAGGACGGGGGAGCCTCTGCCGCGCCCTGCAAAGTGGGGAAGAAGTGCTGCCCACACCGGGCTCCGCTTCATCTAGGGCAGGCGCTGAGAGCCACTTGGCTCTGGGAGCTGGCTGCTTCCCGTGCAGCTCTGCGCACTCCCGAGATCACCCATTAGGTGGAGCCCTTCACCAGACAAACCACAGGGCCTCCGGCAGCAAGCCAAGCATTGCTTCCTGGGTGGGGGGGCAACTTTACATGGGGGGGCCCTTGGGACCAGTCACTCACTACTGACACCACCTCCTCCAGTGGCCTCTTTCCTCCAATCGCCTCTTCGCCCAAAGGGCAGTGGAGTCTAGTGGTTAGCGGGGGGGAGGCTGGGAACCAGGACGCCTGGGTTCTATCCCCAGCTCAGGGAGCGGAGTGGGGGTGTAGTGGTTAGGTGGGGTCGGGAGTCAGGCTGCTTGGGTTCTAGCCTCAGCTGTGATACAGACACGCTGTGATCTTGAGCAAGGCGTTTCCCGCACCGTGCCTCAGTTTCCTCCTCTGCACCGTTGGAGCCGTGGCACCAAGCAGGTAGACGGCTGGGTGACGCTGAGCGTTGTGGTGAGAGACCAGGTGGGGAGGGAGGTAATATCTTTGATTGGACCAGCTTCTGTTGGTGAGAGAGCCAAGCTGCTGCGCCACGCGGAGGGGAACATTTCATATGTGTGCCACCAGCCAGCGGAAATTGAGTGGCGCAGGAAGTGCGAGCAGCCTTGGGGAGGACAGGGGGACATGGAGCCCTGGCTTGGGGGACCCTGAAGGCTGAATCCCTCACAGAATCCCCTGAAATCCAGCGCCAGGAGTGAGCAGAGCGACTGAGACCCCGAGGCAGCTTGTCTGGGCTGGGACAGGCTGGGAAATCAGATTCTGTATCACTTTACCCTGGGCCAATCGGCGAGGCTGGCACCAGGGCTAGGCTGCACTGGCTGGGCGAGGCCCCTGCTCCCGGAGTCACAGGATTGCTGGAGATACAGCTTCTGTTTTTTTTAAGAAAAAACAGCCCCGGTGCGGTCAGAGAATGGGAGGGTTTGAGGCCAGAGGGGGAGCTGGGCCAAGAATGGGGCTGCAGCCCAAGGGCCGACACAAAACAGCTGGGGGAAAATCGGCTCCCTTCCAATGGAAACAAATTTCTTTGGTTTTTCTGCTTTGGGTTCTTTGGTAAGTGTTTTTTGCGCTCATGCAAGTGCGCACACGCGTGTGTGCATGTCCGTGTGTGTGTGCACATCACAGCTGCTCCCTGCCAGAGGGGATGAGCCACGCGTGTGTGTGCGTCCGTGTGTGTGTGCACATCACAGCTGCTCCCTGCCAGAGGGGATGAGCCACGCTGTGTGTTTCAATAGTTAAATTCCTAAGCAAAACACCCTTTTGAGACACATTTCAGTTTATTTTTTTGTCCAAGCCTATTTGCCAAAGCTCACCGGCATTTGTCAATTGTTTTGGTGCCCTGAAAACTGCATTTTTCAGTAAATTTCCTACTTGCCAAAAAAATTTCCCCTTCACCTGCCCTCTGGCATCACGCAGGGCGTTTCATCTCCCCCTGGCCCCTCTGGACTGGACCCAGGGACTCCTGTTTGCCTGAAGCATCTTCCCCAAAGGCAACCAAGCTGGCCTGGGAGCACCAGGAGATGCCAGCTCTTCGCAGGAGTTTGTCCCATGGGTTAAGCCCCGTTCCTGGTGAATGTCTGGGCCTTATTCTCCATGGGAATGTGGCTGGCTGCAGCTCCCAGCCCTGGGCCTTCGTCCTGATTGCCTCTGGTAGGTCAAAGAGCGGAGGGTCTCCCCATGAAGATGCTCATCCACGGTGATCAGCCCCATCAGGCTGATCTTTTTCATCCACCCGAGCTCCACCTCTCTCAGCCCTTTTCTCTGGCCCCCAACCATTTCTGTGGCCGAGTCTCACAGAAGCGTAGGACCGGAAGGGGCCTCGTGTGAGCCGCTCCCTTGCAATCAGGGCCTCGCATCTCATGGGCACTGGCTTGCCTCCTAAGCCACCTAAATCCTACTCAGCGTCGCCACTTTCCAGGCCTCAGGCCCCACTGCGGGGAGCGGTGGCTGTGGTGTAGCTGGACTCTAGTGAGGTTTTTGTCACCGCCCCACGTGCCGTTCTCGTCAATAAACCAGGGGAATAAAGCCGAGCGGGAGTCGCTGTGGGGTGGCTGAGCAAATGGCTGCAAAGCCATCCTCGGGGAGTAGGTGTCAGCGGGTGACAGGCAGGCTGGGAGCGAGGGGGTCCGGCCTGGCTGCGGGGATCCCCAAGCGTTTCACTGCAGGCTTGGTGGGGGGGGCGCCCGCCTACACACGCTGCGGGCGGGTGACACCCCGCGGAGAGGGGCTGGACGCACCATGGACCAGGGGATGAGCTGGATTCATTGGAGAGCTGGTCACAGTGGGGACTGGGGGGGAGGCAGAGGGCTGGGGGGAGGGGCAGCAGAGCAGAGGGCTGTGGGTGGGGGAGCTGTGGGGCAGAGGGCTGGGGACAGGGGAAGGGGAGCTATGTGGGGGGGCTTGGGACGGGGAGGGGGAAGCAGAGCAGGGAGCTGGTGGCAGGGGAGGGGGAGCTTGGGGAGGGGGCAGAGGGCTGGGGGCAGGGGAGGGGCAGCAGGGCAGGGAGCTGGGGCAGGGGAGGGAAGCTCGGGGAGGGGGCAGAGGGCCGGGGCGGGGAGGGGGAGCTCGGGGAGGGGGCAGAGGGCTGGGGCAGGGGAGGGGCAGCAGGGCAGGGAGCTGGGGCGGGGAAGGGAGCAGAGGGCCGGGGCGGGAGCCGTGGGGAGGGGCCGGGCCGGGCGAGGGAGCAGGGTCCCGGCGGGGGGGCCGGGCCGGCCCGGAATAGCCGCGCTGACGCGGCCCGGGTCCAGGCGCAGCGGCCCCCGCGCTATTCCCGGCGCAGCCCGGTTAAAAATAGCAGCGAGCCCGCGGCGGGGCGATGACGGCAGCGGCTGCAGGGGCCGCGCGGCCGGGGCTGGAGGCAGCGGGCAGAGGCTCCCCCAGCCCCAGCGCCTGGGCCCGGCAGCACCCCCCTGTGCCTGGGGAGGGGTCCGGGGGGGAGGGGCTGGGGGCCAGGACGCCTGGGTTCTCTCTCCAGCCCTGGGACAGGTGTGGGGTCTCCTGATGGGGGGCCAGGACGCCTGGGTTCCCTCTCCAGCCCTGGGACAGGTGTGGGGTCTCCTGATGGGGGGCCAGGACGCCTGGGTTCCCTCTCCAGCCCTGGGACAGGTGTGAGGTCTCCTGGTTGGGGCCAGGACGCCTGGGTTCTCTCTCCAGCCCTGGGACAGGTGTGGGGTCTCCTGATGGGGGGCCAGGACGCCTGGGTTCTCTCTCCAGCTCTGGGACAGGAGTGGGGTCTCCTGATGGGGGGCCAGGACGCCTGGGTTCTCTCTCCAGCCCTGGGACAGGTGTGGGGTCTCCTGGTTGGGGGCCAGGACGCCTGGGTTCTGTTCCTTGCTCAGGGGGGGACTGGAGTCTAATGGGTTGGGGGGGTCCTGGAGTCAGGACTCCTGGGTTCTCAGCCGTGCCCGTAGGGCCAGGGTGGGTTGTCTGTGGCTCGTCAGAGGCTTTGTTCTGAACCCCCTTTGTTACCAGCTGAGCTCCTGTCCCGGCTCTGGCCACCCATCTGCAGCCAGGCCCCCTCCATCGCCCCATGGCATCACCAGGCCCCATATAAACAGGCCTGGAAACTGGCGTTAATATCATGGCATTTAAAAACAACCCAACAAATGTGGGGGGGGGAGGGTGAGTGTTGGGGGATGGTGTGTGAACGGGGGGGGTGAGGGACATGAGGTGGGGGTGGGAGGGTTGGGGTGAGGTGGGGGTGAGAGGTGATGTGAGGATGGGTGGGGAATGTGACATAGGATTGGGTGGGGTGGGGTTTAGGGTGAGGTGGGGATGTGGATGCAGGTCTGAACCCGGCCATCTCAGTCTCCAAAGCCTGACCCTCCCCTCCCACCCCTCAGGCTTACGCCCGCAGCAGTATCCAGTGGCAAGGAGTTCCGCAGGCTCCTTATGCACCGTGCATTTCCACTCATCGCTTATGACCGCGCTTCAGCCCCCACCCGCATCCTCGCAGGCTGACGGGCACAGCAGAAACCCTGTTGCTTTTTCTCTCCCCTCCATAACTTGAGCTCCCTCCAGCATCTCTCCAGGAGGGCTGGGCTCTGCCCAACGCCCCTGAAGAGGGCTGCGCTGCACAGACATTTTTCGACAAAACGTGGCTGACTTGGACTGTCCTGGTTCACTGAAGCAAAATGTTTTGCTGAATCCATGACAGACTTTGGCCAAAACGCAGCCTGGTTTCCAGCAGGAAAGTGCCGGTATTCGAGGGGTAACAGCACCTCCCCACAGAGCCTGCCCCATGTGCCCTGGCTGGAATTGGGTTTCTTGGGCTGCTACGCTCCATGCTCTTTGGCAGGGATGCTGGAAGCCTCTGAGGAGCTGGGCAGCCAGCCGGCCTGGGAGTCTGAAAGCCCTTCGGGTCCCCAGTCAGGGGTAGTCCACCAGCTAAAGCTTCTTGGCCCGTGACTGACATTGTTCCATGCTGCCTAGTTTTCGGTTCTGGATCAGCAGGAGCGGGCAGCTGCTCTGTGGGGCTGGGCTCCAACCAGCAGTGTTCGCCCCTAGCTCTCAAAACACATTGACACTAACCCTCAGCTTTACAGGGAGGCAGTGGGGCATAATGGCTAGGGCATCGGACCTGGGATCAGATCTATTCCCAGTTTGACTGGTGGCCTGGGGGAGTCACTTCCCCTCTCTGAGTTTTAGCTTCCCCATCTATAAAATGAGAGCAATGCTCCTAGGACGAAGTGGGAGCTTTTGGTACTAGTCTGATGAATCCCATACATGCCTCAGTTTCCCTCTATACTTTGCACTGCTACCCAGTGGGAGCAGAAGGGTTAAGCCTGCTTTGGGGCTGCCCAGAAGATGTGAGACATGGGGGTTACCTTGTGTCTGGGGCGCAATGACTGGGTCATTAAGGAACTGGCTGGAACCCGCTGAAATTGGCCTAGTTCCAACATCCCGGAGAGACAATGGGGAGCCCCAGCACCCAGGTCATTCACACCCAGCTTCCCCCCACCTCTCAATCTGGAACTGAGCAGAACTGCGTGAAGCGCTTTACCCAGGGGGTCAGGATCTGCCACAGGACCTGCATTATTCCACAGTCTCATGGAGGGAGCCTGTCGGGGTCTGACAGCCCCTAAAGGTCTCCGCTCCCCACTCTTCCTCCAGAGCAGGGCCGGAGCCCTGGCTCTATGTCCTGAGCTCGCCCCAGCCCTGCCGTGCAGGAACACCAAAATGAGAGCTGCACTGACGTTAAGAAAGCGAGTGGCGATTGCACCATGGAAACTCGTAACACTGGGTTGCTATGGGTCAATGGGAAATCGTTGGGAGTTGGAAAATCCACTGCGCAGGCCGTTGTCATGCAAGCATGCAGGGCCATTGATCGTCTCTTGCTGCACAAGACTGTGACTCTCGGCAACGTGCAGGACATGGGGCAGTGGGCCCAAACTTTTGGGGTCCGTGCGCCCCCCCCCAGGAGCCCTAATTGGGAGCCAGGACTGGGAGCGGGGCCAAAGCTAATGAAAACAGCCCCCCACAAATAATCTGAAGAATTTAACAGGAAATACACTTTAACTTAATGCAATTTAGGAACCTTAATAAATAAACCAGAGGAAGGAACAACGGTGTCCATTGCAGAGCCACATCCGTCAACCGTGGCTCTCACAGGTCAGCGTAGGTGACGCGGCGGTTGTCCGTGTGTTCCCCCAGTGGAGTGGTAGGGCTAGGCAGGTGGGGCCTGCTGCCTGAGAAATGCTGAGGGGTGGTGTATGTGGAAGGAAGCCCTGTGCTGCAGTTCTCCACTGACTGCAAGGGGAGTCAAACCCAGGACCGTTGAGCCTGGAGACCCACAAGAATCTGCAGCATATGCGTGTGCTGTCGGAGACACCTCGTTATCTCCTGGTGCGTCTCCGGCGCCTTTTCCTGCTGGGAGACCTGGGCCTTTCTCCTCACCGCTCTTTCCTTCTCCATGCAGACTCCAGGCCCTCTGGCCGAGGTCGGATGCGGCGCTGGCTTGCAGGATCTCACAGAACACGCCCGCTCGCGTCCTTTTCCTCCCCAGCAGGGTCAGGCTTGCCTGCGGGGGAGGAGTGCCCCTCAAGGCCTACGTGACCCCTGGCCAGAGGAGCTCCCAATTCAGGGACCAGATGTCCTGATTCTATAGGGACAGTCCTGATAGTCGGGGTTTTTTCTTATATAGGCACCTATTCTCCCCCCACCGCGTCTCGATTTTTCACGCTTGCTGTCGCGTCATCCTACTCCCAACAGTGTTTTAACAGTGTGGGGCATTGTGGGACAGCTGCTAGAGGACTGCACAAGGCAACGTAAGTAACGCAGCGTCTACACTCGCATTGCGTCGACATCAGTAGATCGCTCGTGATTCGGTGCCGGTGGGGGGGGGTTACTGGGTCAACGTAATGGGGCACTTACATTTAGCAGGAGACAGATTTAAGTGCAGACCCATGCACAGCAGAGCGGCTTATGGCAGAGTAGAGCAGGCCTGACAATGTGTCAATCGAGCCGGGCTGTTTTCTAAAAGCTCTGCTGTAGGAATTATTCGGGGGCAGGTCTCGGGCCTGGGTTACCCAGGGGGCCCTGGGACTACCTGACACCCCTGAAGAACCGCGTGTGACGGAGATGCCCTACAAACTCCCCAGCCCCACGGCATCCATGGATGGAAAAAGCCCCTTTGAGTCCTGAAGTTATACCGAATCCTGGGACAAAGAGCTGGAGCGTGCTTTGAGGGTGTCCCAGGGGGCCGGGTGTATTCTGTACGACAGCACAGGCTGCTGCCCATTTACGCTCATGCTTAATTCAAAGATTTATTCAGACCGTGGGGGAACCGGCTCTGATGAAAGCTCTTCCTTCAGCTACACGGTGGCGCTGTGGTAAAGCTAAAGGCAGGCGTCTGCACACGCTGTGGGAACAGCCACCGGTTAAACTTCTAGGGCAAGCAGCTGACGTTAGAATTAAAATGATTTGGGGATATCAAAC
The DNA here is from genome assembly GCA_007922155.1 of Mesoclemmys tuberculata. NCBI lineage: Eukaryota > Metazoa > Chordata > Testudines > Chelidae > Mesoclemmys > Mesoclemmys tuberculata. The sequence continues at coordinate 1,547,119 of ML675709.1, forward strand.
ATCATTTTCTCCCCCTCCCCCTGTTTTTATACTTCCCTTCCCTGTCTTGTCCCTGCTGCCCCCCCTGGTTAGCTGAAGAAGGCCAGAAACGGCTGCCCTGCTGACCTAGCTGAACCCCTGGATGGCACAGGCCAGAGAACTGGCCTACAACAATCCCAGGAACAGATCTTTTAGCCAAGCATCCAGCCGTGATTTAAAGTAGCGATTTATTTGATTGTACAGTTTAATAGCATACGGCTTTTTCATCTGCACAGTAAGAGGCTTGCTGTATGTTACAGATGATGGTCAGAAGTGCTCGGTGTTCATTTTTTTCCTTCTGTTTTCTTTTTGCGTTGCCCATTTGTATTGAAAGCATAAATCAGTAAAACCTTTCGTTAAAAAAAAAAAGGCGTCTCATGCAACATTTTTCAGTTTTGACTTTTCATCCAAACCTGGGATTTTTTTTGTTTGTTTTTGAAAAAAAAAAAAGGCTAAATTTGTCCTGGGAAAGACTTTGCAATTTCTGCCCAGCTCCGTTATTTATGTGAGTCAGCAGAGAGGGTCGTGAGGACCCTTAGAGAGACCTGACCCTGCCAGGGAGACGAGGGCCACACTGGTGGCAAATGAAATTCATTGCTGAAAAATGCAGCATGGTGCATGTTATCAGGCGGAGGATCTGGCATCAGTGGACAGACAGTTCAGTGGGGACATCTCAGGCAAAATGCTACCGAGACAGTCAGGTGCATAAGGAATGGGGTGGAGAAAAACTCAGAGAATGTTCTCCAGATAACTCAAAGGGGCCGGACACTGGGCTCCCATCTCACACAGGATAGCACTGAACAAAGAGGGTTTAGAAACAGCGGCAGGACGGATCAGTGCCTGGAAAAGCTCTCAGACGTAGCTAGCAAAGATCAGGATTTTTATCGCAGAGGGGATGAATGAGAGGGGACGTGGCAACGGTCTACGAAATAACTGGTCTGGAGAGAGGAGAATGGGCGCTTCTGTGCTGTGCTGCTGACCCAACAAAGACAGGATGTTTCGGAGAATTCAAAGGCGGGAGATTCAGATCTGATAAAAGGAAATACCTTTTCACGCAACGTGGGTTTAACTTGCGGAACTCACTGCCACATGAAATGACCGAGGTGAAGAATGCAGGAAGCTTCAAAAAGGAATTGGATATTTATACAGGTAACAAGGCTACCCAGAGATACCGTAGCTAATAACCAACTGTTTGCAATGGGTATAAACATCCTGCTCCAGGTCTGAATCCGATCTCTAACTATCACAAACTAGACTGCGATCTAATGCGCGGGCAGCTGACTCCCCATTTGCCCAGCACTATGGGGATCTCACGCCTTTCTCTTAAGCAGCAGGTGCTGTCCCTGTCAGAGACAAGATAACAGGCTGGATGGGCGTGGCTGTGATCCAGCCAAGCACTTTCTAATTCATCTGGCTTTTCTAAGCAGAAGGCCCCGCTGACCTTTCGGAGGGGCACAGGCTTGCTGGGCAGTGCATCTGGGACCACCACCTCCCTGGGCTTGTCCACACTGGGAACAGAGTGGGTTTAGATAAATGGGGGGAGGGGGCTTCAGACATTTTTAACTGCTGGGGGGGCCGTCGTGGCCTCCCTGAAGCCATGGGCTGCCACAGGATCCAGGACCCTACCCCTCGTGTGCACCAGGTGGGCAGCAGACTGGACCTCCCCGCTCTGAATTGCTCCAGCACCCCTGGCTGAGCGGCCGCCCACGCCGCTGGGCCCAGCTCTGCGCTAGGGGCCCAGAGGAGCTGGCGAGACCCCCTGGGGCTCCCCGTCCCAGAGGGTCACGGTGCGACGGGGCCCTCGGCGCAACCCCCTTTGCGCCCATCACCTGGCACCTGTCCCCAGCCCCAGGCATGGCAGGGACCCTGGGGACCAGCTGTGGGGCACGTCCCGGGCAGCAGGGCCACAGCTGGGAGCCGGTCCCGCGTGGATGGAGACTCTAGCCCGGGATTCCCTCTTGCAGCCTGGGAGGCCCGGACAGATGCGCGGGAGGGGGGTGCGGGGGGGGGCAGGAGTAAAACCAGAGCTGGAGCCCAGGCCGGCTGCGGCTACAAAGGGGGAGCCTTTAACCCGGGGGTCCCCCTCCCCAGCTCTGCCCAGGCGCCTCAGTCCCGACCCCACGCCCCCGCACCCGCAGCCCCACCCCGCGCCCCAGCGCTCGGCTCCTGGCCCCCCCCCCCCGCAGATGCAGCCCCCGGGGCCGGACCGGTTCCCAGCTGCCTCCCGCATTGCGAGAGCCGCAGCGCCGGCACCCACCCCACACGGGCGCACCCCCGGCTCCCTCTCCCTGGCTCCCCATCCCCGCACCCCTCATCCCCCCGTGCACACTTACACACCCCTCCCCGACCCCTCATCCCCCAGCGCACACTTACACACCCCTCCCGCACCGCTCCCCCCCGCGCACACTTGCACGCATCCACGCCCGCGCGCAGCTCGCAGGCTGCTCCCCGCAGCGCGGCTCCCGTCTGGAGGGGCGCAGGGCTGGCACCCGCCGGGGGGCCCCTCCGCTGCTCGCACGCGCGGGCAGCGCTTCCATTTTTACCCGCTGGCTGCTATAAATAGTGCCCGGCTGCGCGCTGGAGCCCAAAATAGCGCGGGCGGGCGCGGCCCCCCCCGCTTCCGGCCTGCCGTTTGGGTCCTGGGCGCAGCGGGGTCCGTGGGACGCGGGGACGGGGCGATGCGCTCCCCAGCTCCCCCCCCCCCGGCTTGGTGAGCCGCTGGGCACTGGCTCTCCCACCCCCAGCACGTGCAAGGGCCGGGGGGGGGCAAGGATGCACCCCCAAAAAGGGATAGCAGCCTGGGCCCCCTCACCCCAAAGGGGCGCCTTTCACCGCTGAGATGCAGCCACTTCTGGGGTGGGATGCGGCGCATACGGGAATTCCCCGCACGGTGGGACAGCCCCCTCTGGGCTGGGGAGCGGAGGCTGTTTCTACAGGTTCTCCTGCCTGGCGCTGCGATGCAGCCACCTCTGAAGTGGGACACGGCAGCTTTATACAAGGCCTCTCACCCCTTGCTGAACCCCGTCTGCCCCCAGGGTGGGGAGCAGGGGCTGTTTACACAGGAACTCCTGGACGGTGGCAGCGATGGGGCCCCTGCTGCGGTAGGGCGCAGACACTTTATGCAGGGATTTCAAGCTCTTTGCTGAGACGCAGCCATCTCTAGAGAGGAGCGTGGGAACGGTTTATAGGGGCTTACCTTTCCTAGTGCTGACATTCAGCCACCTCTGGGGTGGAGCATGTTATCCGGGGCTCCCTCACTTGGCACTGAAATGCAGCCCTCTCTGGGGTGGTGCAAGAGGGGTTTATACAGGGATTCC